>CM066032.1:137467945-137870286 GCA_033557465.1 Ichthyophis bannanicus
TCAAATCCCACTAGAGAACAGCAACCTTGGGCCAGAAGGACTGTGGTTTCTAGTCCTACAGGTGCTCCTTGTGGTCTTGAGCAAGCCACTCAACCCTCCATAGCCCATGTTTCCTATAAAATAGTTATCTCCAAGTTATAATACCCTGTTCAATGTAAACCACATTGGTGCAGAATAGCACAGTATATAAGAGAATGTAAATAAAATATATTTATTTGCAAGAATTTAATTGGAATACTTGAAAGGAAATTCAAAAGTTATTTTTTGGAAATAATTGATTTTACTTGTAATTGCAAAGAAAAAACAATATTTTAAGAGGAATACTAAATGAGAGTACAATAAAACTCAATACCTGATAGTATTGAAAGATGAACATAGTTAGTAAAACTATAACTACTTGGAAGCTTCTCCATTTTAAAACAAAAAACATGTTTTGATGTGCTATAGTGTGAAAGTACTATATTCAGTGATTTTAATTAGCTGTTCTAATTACTAGAGAGCTCTATTTTTAAAACATATTTAATAATTTGTTCTGACCATTTAATAAATTTTGTAGCAAAATTTGATACTGTATATGGAATCTTGTCTATCTATCCATATTAAAGAGGGTCCGAGAAAGCCACTGCTTGTCCCGGGGCAGCCATTATGTAACCTGTGTGTCTCTTTGGGGACCTGCCAGGTACTTGTGGCATGTATTGGCCATTGCTGGAAACAGGATACTGGGCTTGATGGACCTTGGTCTTACCCAGTAAGGCATTTCTTATGTTCTTCATCATTTATTCCATTAGTGAAATTCATTACCTTGCCACACTTGAATATCTGTAACACCATATTGATAGTGGCTTATGCAATTTAGTTTTATTTTCCTCTTATTCTCTAATAGTTAATGGTAAAAGATAGTAAGATGTGGCTCGTGAACTCTTGTCAGCTTCCACCTGAGGAAATGCCAGACTCTGAGGTAATCACTTGGCTTATGTGACTACATGAGAACATCCTCGGTACAATTGTAGGAGTCTGATGGTATCTCCCCTAGAGTCAAAGCATGGCTCTGCTGCCCAAAGGCTCCTGCCCTATCATTCGAATCATTATCGGGGCCTCCCTGACCTCAACTCACTCTGGGACCCCCCTCTGGCATAGCCCCCCTCTGGCCCCAAATATTTCTCGATTCCAAACCCCCTGCCCCTCCACACTATCTGGACCCTTCTGGCCCAAATGCCGGCACTGCTGGCTCCTCCTTCCAACATCGGAGAGAGCCGCAGCCTTTGCAATCCCCCTCCCCCCCACCATGCCTCCAAGGCAGCCTTCCAGTGTAATCGGGGGGCAGCCGTGAAGGCTGCGGCTGTCCCTGGTCACATTAGCCACCTCCTCCAGCCCTCAGATCACTCAAGCCAGGCTCCAGAACACGCCGCATGAGCGTGGCCTACTGGAGGCCTGTGCCTGCGGTTCTTCAGAAGAAAATTTAGAAAAAAGGGTCCTCCAGGTCTTTGGCTGTTCTGCAGCTCCAATGCTATTTATTAACCTCCCCCCCCCCAAAAAAAAACACAGCACTTCTGGTTTGCCTTCCCTGCAGCTGCGGGGAAGGGAAAAAAGCCATGCTGACAGCCTTGAATAGCCCCAGAGCAGCGCAGACCCCTGGAGAGACACTTTTTAATATTTTTACTCATCTGGTTACATTTGCTATATCAAAACACAAAAAGAAGAGATTTAAGATGTTTTTTTTCCCCTTGGAAATTGTTTTTGGCTTCCTTTCTCTATGTATTGCCTACCATGCTAGGGGCTTGAAGGAGAGTGTCTTTACACTTTGATCCAGTGCAGTCAGGGTCAGGAGAAATTGCTGCATCAAAATCTTTCTATGCACTGCAGAATAATAACGTACAGTACAATAATATTTCTTAACATAATAACATAGTAAATGATGGCAGATAAAGACCAGCATGGTCCATCTAGTCTGCCCAGTAAGGTGGTTAGAGTTGTAGAGATGCACTTACTGTTCCGTGCAGCTTACTCTCCTTCTGTGCCTTTGTTTAAGGCTGTACCTGCTGCTCTGTACTCCTGCTCTCCTCAAAGGTCCTAACAAAAATGACTGCCATCTTGAGGTGCTGTTTCCTAGCATGAGGCTAGAGGTCAGCATCTCATGATGGTGGCCATTTTGTTTTGGCTGCATGACGGGACAGGAGCCAAGAGAAGCGCTCCTGCCCCATTCGACCACTAGACCACCAGGATGATATGAGGATTGCTTTGGGGGCAATGGGGAGTCATGGGTCCTCCTTATGCCAGCTGGAGCATTTTGTAAATATTGGGGAGGTGGTAGGGGTAAGGAGTGAGCTGTGGAGTCCCCCACACTTCCAGTAGTTCATTGGGTGATAGAGGAAGGGGCTTATCCCAGCTGGTTGAAGGAGGATAACCAATGGAACAATGCTATATCAAGGTACAAATTATATCACAATGACAGAGTAAATCAATTTGGTAGAGGGGTGGTGCTATATGTTAAAGAGAGCATTGTCAAACAGAATAAAAGTTCTGTAGGAAACAAATACATTGTGGAAACTATGTGGATAGAAATATAATGTATGAAGGGGGGAAGAAACTAATGGTGGGGTATTACTACCATCTGACTGGCCAAAATGAACAGACATATGATGAAATGGCTACTGAAATTTGTGAAGCTAATACATTTGGTAGCATAAAAATAATGCATGATTTTGATTACCTCAATATAATAATAATGGATGATTTTGATTACCTCAGTATTGACCAGATGAATACCATGTCAGAACATGCTAAGGTGGTAAAGTTCTAGGATGAAATAAATGACTGCTTTGTGGAACAACTGATACAGGAACCAACACAAGGGGGAGCTAAATTAAGCCTATTCCTTAACGGAACATAGGTTTTTGTGTGGGAAGTGATGGCGTTAGGACCACTTGACAGTAGTGATCATAACATGATCAAATTTTACTTAATAATTTGAGTAAGGACACTAAGGGGTATGTTTACTAAGGTGGGTTAGCTGCTACCGCCGTGATAATGTGGGATGTTAGTCCTGCAGTAGCAGCTAACATATGCCAAATGGAGACATTGCAGTAATTTTCTGTGATGTCTGCATTCCACACAGTAGCTTCAGGCTTGGACTGAAAGCAGGCAGGATTTGGGTGGAGAGTGGGTGTGCTTGTAATGCACATTTACCATAGATGTAAGTATTATATGGTAATAGCCAAAGTTGCAGACACCACGTGTGCACCTAATGCTACCTCAATGGATGGCAATAGCTGTATTTGCAGTGCTGGCTGACCATGATCTTTGCATTTTGACTGTGTGGTATCTGCTGAGGGAAATTTTGTGCATGCCCCCAACAGATGCCATAGGGCTTTTGCAGTTAATACAGTGCTGTTGCAACTAATGCCTGGCGTTAGCTGCTAAAGCCAATTGCACATTAGTAAACATACCCCTAAGTAAATCAGTTGTGCTAGCATTTAATTTTCAGAAGGGAAATAAATGAGGAAATAAATAAATAAATATATGAGGAAAATGAAAAACAAAACAAAACCCTGAAAGGAATAATTGCAAAGGATAAGAATTTACATAAGGCAGAGATGTTTTTAAAATATCATCTTGGAAGCCCATATCAGATGTACTCCAGATATTAGAAAAGGTGGAAGGAAAGTTAAATGACTGCTGGTATGTATAAAAATGAGGAAAAAGAGGCTATTATTGCCATAAAACAATCTCTTTAAAAATGAAAAAAAAGGATCCAAATCAAGACATTAGGAAACAGTACAAGCACCACAAGTTAGGTGCAAAGCACTGATAATGAAGGCAAAAAGATAATTTGAAAAAAAGCTTGCTGCAGAGGCAAAAACTCATAATATAAACCTTTTATTTATATTCTCTTATATACTGTGCTATTCTGCATCAGTGTGGTTTACATTGAACAAACTGAAATTACATTGAACAGGGCATTAAAACTTAGAGATAACTATTTTACAGGGAACATGGAGGGTTAAGTGGCTTGCCCAAGACCACTAGGAGCACCTGTGGGACTAGAAACCCCAGTCCTTCTGGCCCAAGGTTGCTGTCCTCTAGTGGGATTTGAACCCCTGATTTTCTGGCCTGAAGTACCTTGCCCCAACCACTAGGCCACTCCTCCACTCTAGGCACTTTTCAGGTACATTTGAAGCAAGACAACTATGAGAGAGTCATTTTGTCCATTGGATAATCAAGGGGTAAAAAGATCACTCAATAAGGACAAGGCCATAGCTGAGAGAATAAATGAGTTCTTTGCTTGGGTTTTTATGGAATAATATGGAAAGGATCTATCCATGACAGAAATGGTATTTAATGGTGATGATTCGGAAGAACTGAAGTGAATCTCAGTGAACCTGGAAGATGTAATAGAGCAAACTGACAAAGTAAAGCGTAACAAATTACCGGGATAGGATGTTATAGAGTCCAGAGTACTGAAAGAACTCAAAATTGCAGATCTACTATTACTTATTTGTGATACCAGAATATCTAATAGTTCTTGTGCACAACCTTTACATTGATCAAGAAGCAACAGTTCAAACGGAACAAGGAGAAACAAAATAGTTTAAAATCAGCAAAGATCTATGAAAAGGCTGCACACTTTTCCCCTGCCTGTTTAATTTATATGCAGAACATATCATCAGAGAAGCTGGACTGTATGAAGAAAACTACGGGGTGAAAACTGGTGGAAGACTCAACAACCTTTGCTATGCCAATGAAACCACAATACTGGCTGAAAGTGAAGATGATCTGAAACATTTGTTTCGCAAGATCAAGGAACATAGTCTTAAAATGGGCCTGCACCTTAACGTAAAGAAGACAAACATCCTGACGACTGCCAAAATACTAGGCCTCTCAAGAGAATATGTGTATCTAATACTGGCTTTGAGATTCATGTCCAGGATATATGTAAATGATTTCAAGATAGGAAATATTCTCATGATTGTATTGAACATCCTTATCGTCGGACAAAGAATTCTGAATGATCCCAGCTTTTAAAACAATCTGCTAGTAAGGAGTCTGACAGATTGATCTGTTCTTTCATTTTTTCCAGTCTGTCAAGAGATATTCAGAAAATTTTAAGAGTGGCACATTCTCTCCACATTCCTTCACTGAGGCACAGCCAACTTATGGTAGTATACAAAAGGAACACTAATTTAGCTAACCTCCTTGTCCCCTCTGCTTTATCAGTCCCCAAGCCTAAACCTAAGGTGATAGGTCTCTTCAGGTGTAGGCACTGCTCAGTTTGTGATCATGTTCTGGTTACAAAAAGGCCGTTTTTTAATCATCCAATTACAAAGAAGAAGATTCCACTTTTTGATTTTTCCAATTGTGAATCGCATCATGTGCTCTACATGGTCATCTGTCCCTGCAATCTCCTCTACGTGGGGAAGATTAATCACACTATTTGCACTCAGATCATTGAGCACTGTAGCTGTCTCTGGAGGAAGATCGACAATAATCCACACGTTGTCCACTAGAATTCGGTCCAGCACGTTATATTGGATCTCAAATTCTTAGTGATTAAAGTGGTGAGACCACATTGGAGAAATGGCGACATTAACAAGGTTAACAAGGTTCTTTTACAGTTGGAACAAAATATATTTTTAATTTGAATACCTTGACTCCTTCCGGTCTCAATGTAGATTAGGATTTAGTATTTTCTTATAGTTTTTACATTTTTAACACAATTTTTATGGTTTGTTGGACCCCTAGTGTGCTCCTAATTCTCTTCAGCCATAATACCTGGGCTCTTCTTTCCTCCTTCCCATTTCTTCTCTCCCCCTATCCCCCTTCTCCATTCCCTCCCTTTCGTTGGATGGTGATATGTTTTTAGGCTTATTTATGGTTTAATTCTTTTAACATCCTCGTGTTTTTATCTACATATCTTAGCTGTACATTTTATCTGTATGTTTCACTGTCATTTTTAAGCCCATGTTGCTTTTAAGATATTTAAAGTATCTAAATCTGTTCTCACTTTTGGAATCTTTTATTGTATCCCCCTCTTTATTTTGAAATCTTTTTTATTTTTTTGATTTTTTGTTGGATCTTACCTTTTTAGTTTCTTCTTTTTAACTTCACTATTTTGTGTCCCTTCTGGGAAGGGGGGGGGGGGGGTGTTTAGTTTCAATATGTCTTTTCCATTTTATGTTTGCCACATTGTTGACAGCCCTGATCTGTTTTTGAATGGTTTCCCAATTAGAAAGTCCTTTTCCAAAAAAAATTTTTTGTAAAAAGTTTTTTAAAAAAATGTTTTTTGATTTAATGGGAGTATTGTATGTTTTGATTATTGATGAAATTATTTGTTTCTACATCTCCCCTCCAGTTATAAAGGTGTTTTCAAGTTCAGTGCAACATATCAGCTGTGTTAGTACTAATCCTAATACGGTTGTTCAGGTAATGTTGTTTCACTCCTGCTCCTAGGTCTCCATCTCCTCTGTTTTTTCTCCATTCTTCATTCCTTTATGTCACATTTGCATGTTCTTTTAATTTTGTGTCCTATTTATGTGACACAGTTAATATTTATAATGGGTTTTATTTAAGTGTCTCTACCTTTGCATGTTATCTATTTACCGTTATTGGTCTTTTTTTATATGGAATGTGTCCTTTTGAATATATACAATGTGTTTATTTTAGTTTTTACAGGGAACTTTTAAACATCTCATGTTTTACATTTTTGAATGTTACATATATTGATATGAATGCATATTTATGGGTTTATGATTATAATTTTTATGTATTATGCTTTTAAACCTGTTATTTAACTATTTATTATAGTTTGTTATCGCGTTCCCTATTGGTGCTTTATCTTGTTATACTTTGTTTATTTGTTTTTGTATTTATGTTTTTAATATATTTGTAATGTATTTTTAGTATAAGGGGAGCCAACCCCTGAAGAAGAATTAATCGAAACACGGCCTGTGTCGGGTCAGGTCTCCCTTTTAAATATATGGACCAATAAAGTTTGGTGAGAACCCACACCTGCCTACGTTCTTGTACTGTGTTGCTGTGTTATCTGCGTGGCAGTGTGCTGCCTTTGGTGCCCACCTTCCATATCAACAACTACAACAGTCCCCATTTTTCCTTTAGAGATCCTCTGTGTTTGTCCCATGCTTTTTTCAATTCAGTTACTGTCCTCATCTCTACCACCTCCACTGGGAGACTATTCTATGGACCCATCACTCTTTCCGTAAAGAAATATTTCCGCATTGTCGCCCACTCACCCCCCCAGAGGCCATAGGCATGGGTGGATTAGCAGGGTAAGTTCTTTAATAGCTGCGGAGTATAGTAGAGAGGCTTGGCAATGCCCTCTGGGATTTGTAATTCCAGAAAGTTAGCAAAAAGAAAGTAGTGGTAGTCGGAGTGATAAGGATTTAAACAGGATTTATTCCCTTCCCAGGGTTGGATTTTCACACAATGAAATAAGGCAACCCAAAAACCATACGTCTGGTATCAAAGTTAAAGAAACATTTGAACAAAGGATATGCTTATCTTCAGCTTTCACAATGGAGGCAAAAATGGTAAAAGAAAACAGTTTCCTTCACAAAACTCTTCCTGTCTGTTTTCTTTATGAATTAGCTCCTACAGCTCTTCAGCATAGTGAAGATATTCTATCAGATAAGGTATATGTACAGTCCATGTAAATATCACCGTTAGACTCCTCACACGGATCACATTGCATCTCTTCTATATCTGGGTAAGTTTCCTGGTGAGTGAAACTTCTGTTCTGACTGCTGAGTTCCTCTCTATAGCTTTGGGAGTTCCCTTCCCCCACCAGCCTAGAGGTGGATGGGTAATTACCGTAATCACTATCGTCTCTCTCAGAGGCGGCACATAATTCTTGGTAAGTACAGGGCTGACTGCTATAGACTAAGCTTCTTCTATTAGGAAGAATAAGGTTACCTTTCAGCAGTTTCCCTTCAACGTTCCTCCCTTGAGCACAGCTCTGCTCGTGGGAAGGCTTTTCACTCCGTGTCTGTTTGAGCTTTCTCCTTGGCACCAAGTTATCTTCAGGATAATGGTTTTTTCCTGCTTGGTACCTTGTGCTGGGTGACTGGTCTTGCCTTAGCCTGGCCTCAGAGCTACTACCTCTGCTTCCTCTGTAGCAAGGTTCTCGGAAGCACTGGTCAGCTGTGCACTGCTCTTCCAAACAGCCCTTCCTGGGTTTCTCAGCACTGCACCTCCCTGGTAGTCTCCTTTGGTCAGCAATTGGTTTTAACCAGCATGGAGATCCTTCTCTCCTGCCTCTCAGGCTTCTCTCCCTGCTTGGAGTTCTCCTGCTATCGGGACTTCTCTCCCTGCCAGCACGTCTCTCCTCAGCAGTTCTCTCTTTTGCAGTTCTCCCTTTAGCCGCTTCCTCTCCAGCCATTCCTCTACTACTCTCAGGTGAGTGATTTTTAACTGCATAGCTTGTGATGTTGGCTCCGCCCCTTGTCAGCTGCCTCTCATCCCCTGATGAGCCACGAGCTAGCTTTGAGTCTGGGCGTTCCCCTACACCACGTGAAATAGCTTGTGTATAGTTCCTAAGGCAACCTTTGGCCATGTGTATCTCTGAGCTGTCAAAGTTAGCTCCGTTTTGTTCTGAATCCCCTATCTCCATGGGCTCTGACCGCTGCATCTCATGACAGATCCCCCCCCTTAAAACATTACGGGCTGCCTAACTTTCAATCGGACAGCATGTAATCTTATCTTGGGATCTGTATCGCTGCTCTACGTAAGCCATACTGGCGGTGGCTGACCTATCCGTCCATGGCTTAAGGAGGTTTAGGTGGTACACCTGTTGGCGTCCCTTTTCATTCTCTATTCTATATGAGACAGGGCCCACTATCTTCACTACCGTGCATGGCCCTTTCCAGTGAGCCTCAAATTTTGGTCCTGGATCTGCCACCTGGACAAGCACTTTATCACCTATCTCCAATTTTCTAGGTTTCGTGCCCCTGTCATAATACTGCTTTTGTTTCCTCTTACTGGCCTGCAGATTCTCCATCGAGAACTTTGCTGTCCTTTCCAAGCGTTCCCTCAGACCTTTTAAGAACTGAGGTACTTCAACCTCTGATGTGTCTGGTTCTACCCACTGCTCGTGTAGAATATCTAATATCCCTCTAGGGGATCTACCAAACATGAGTTCGTATGGGGATGCTTTCAATGAGGTTTGTACGCGTTCTCTACAGGCGTATAATACGAACGGGAGTAGAGTATCCCAGTCTGATATCTCTCCTTTTTTTAAACCCCTTCTAAGCATTTGCTTGATGGTTTGATTCATGCGTTCTACCAAACCATTTGTTTGGGGATGGTACGCTGCAGTTCGTATGTGCTTTATACCGAAGGCCTCCCATACGGTAGCCAAATGCTTGGATAGAAAATTGCTACCCTGATCAGTAAGTACCTCCCTAGGAAACCCCACCTCACAGAAGAGCTTCACAAGCTCTCGGGCTATGTTCCTCGCCGAGGTGTTCCTTAAGGGAATAGCCCATGGGAATCGTGTAGCGTGGTCTACTATCACCAGCAGGTACTGGAAACCTCTCGGTGTTCGGGTCATAGGGCCTACCATGTCTATTCCTATGCGACTCATAGGTACCGCTATGGTGGGTGTACATACCAATGGTACAGCCTTAGGTCTTAGCGCTGTCACTCTCTGACATGAGGGACAAGACTCGCAGTACTGCCTGGTTTCCTTGAATACCCCCGGCCAATAAAAGCGACCCAATATTTGGTCCAGGGTGCCCTGGATTCCCTTATGGCCTCCTATGGGGTGGTCATGTGCCAGACGTAATACCGTGGCCTTAAACGTCGTTGGCACTACCAATTGTTTTCTAATTGCCTCAGTGTACGGGTCCATACTTTCCCTGTATAAAATCTCACTCTCCAGGAAAAACCTGGGCAGTGTAAGCCGGGTTTCTTGGGCCCATTTGAAGGCTCTTTTAAGCGCTGGGTCGGCCCGCTGTTCCGTGGGGAACGACGGAAATTTATTCACCAGTTCAGCGGGTACCCAGGGCAAACCTGCTCCCGCCTCCAACTCGGCCCTCCCTCGGGTCCTGTATTGCCTCTCTTGACGTCTCTTGGCCTTGGCTTTTCTGCCCCCCTTTACTGGCTCGTGGACTAAATCATCGTGCGTGGGGAGAATATCTAATGCTTCCTCATTGGCTTCCTCATCCTGGGATCCTACCACCTCCTCAGGCTCTTCCGTGCCCCCAGATGATGTCTCTCCCACCCCCGAGGTTCCGGCTTGCGCCCGGGTGGAAACTAGGCCTGACAGGGTAGCTAAACCTGCTACCAGCCCCTTATAAAAGGGTGGCCAATCTCTGCCTAGAATAATGTCCCTGGGTAATGCAGGGATTATAGCCACTGGTAATGTTTGTTCGGTGTCCAACCCCCGCACAGACAATTTCTGCAAAGGGTACTGTGAGAATGCCCCATGTATGCATTTTACCCTCACCCGGCTCTCTGCTTGACTCGGGGGCGACGAATGGCGCCTCTCGATGGCTTCCCAGAGCCTGCGGGAAATCATGCTCTGGTCAGCCCCCGAGTCGAGCAGTGCCAGCGCTTCTACCCCTTCTACCTTAACAAGCAGAAGAAATCCGTCCTGTGCTGGCTTGTCCACTCCAGACATGAGGACAGTCCGCTAGTTGCAGTCCTTTTGGAAATGTCCAGCTCTCCCGCATAGATAGCATTTCCCTTTATGTGCAAGCAAAATATTATCATTAGCATTCATATTTTTTACATTACACATTTTCCTCTGGGGATACCTCGCTTTCTTACAATCTGCCATACTCACTGCCTGCATTACCCCAGAACCCTGAGGTGTCAGCTATCTGGGCTTCTAAAAACCTATCTGCCAGACTAGCTGCTTCATCGGTAGATTGGCAGTTTTGTAAGGGCAGGTATGTTTTTATTTCTGTATGCACAGCTTGGATAAATTGCTCCAAGACCACTGTGTCCAGTAGAGATTCCGTGGTTCTCCTTTCTGGAGTTAACCACTTCCAGGCCAAATTCCTCAATCTTTGATGTAAGGCTTTTGGTGTCTTCTGCAACTTCATTTTGGCCTCTCTGAACATCCTCCTTTAATGTGAGGTAGTAAGCCCTAACCTATCCTTGACTGCATTTTTTATTTCGCTATAATCAGCAGCAAGGGTTGCAGGCATTGCCTTGTAGGTTGAGAGGGATTCACCGGTAAGTGAAACCGCAAAACGAGTTGCCCATTGCTCACTAGGTCATTTTAAGGCCTCGCCTATGCGTTCAAATGCATCAATAAAATCATCTACATTGTCATGAGGACTCAATTGCCCTAGAGAGAATGCATGACTAGCATTTAGTCCTACCCCTGGTATTATTGAGGGGCTTTCAGTCCCAAGTTCTTGTGGTTATCTCAAAAGCGCTTCCATAGCGTCCAACAGTGGTTTCTGTTGCTCCCTCATCATACTGGCACTTTGCTCCTGGATATGGCGAGCTAGTTCAAACTGCTTATCCCACTGTAGTTGCATCCACTGCATGACGTCTCTGGGCTCCATTCCTCCCGTCTGTACGCTGTGGAGAAAAGAGAAAAACAAAACACCAAGTGCGGCACCTTATATTTCCTCTCCCCTTAATCCTTCAGCACAGCAGCGCCCTCTTTCCTGCACAAATCCTCCCACGTTTATGCCCCAGGTAACGTTACCTTAGGCTTCGTGCAGAGGTCAGCTTACAAGAAAGGTTACTGCTTCCTTCACCGACCGGTCTGTCAGTAAACTTGCTTCCAAGGTCTTCAGGTACCGTAGCAGTTTCTTTACTAGTGTTCTTTTTATTTCAAGGTAAAAATCCGCAAAACTATGCCAGATGTCACCCACTCACCCCCCCAGAGGCCATAAGCATGGGTGGATTAGCAGGGTAAGTTCTTTAATAGCTGTGGAATATAGTAGAGAGGCTTGGCAATGCCCTCTGGGATTTGTAGTTCCACAACGTTAGCAAAAAGAAAGTAGTGGTAGTTGGAGAGATAAGGATTTAAACAGGATTTATTCCCTTTCCAGGGTTGGATTTTCACACAATGAAATAAGGCAACACAAAAACCATACGTCTGGTATCAAAGTTAAAGAAACATTTGAACAAAGGATATGCTTATCTTCAGCTTTCACAATGGAGGCAAAAATGGTAAAAGAAAACAGTTTCCTTCACAAAACTCTTCCTGTCTGTTTTCTTTATGAATTAGCTCCTACAGCTCTTCAGCATAGCGAAGATATGCTATCAGATAAGGTATATGTACAGTCCATGTAAATATCACCGTTAGACTCCTCACACGGATCACATTGCATCTCTTCTATATCTGGGTAAGTTTCCCGGTGAGTGAAACTTCTGTTCTGACTGCTGAGTTCCTCTCTATAGCTTTGGGAGTTCCCTTCCCCCACCAGCCTAGAGGTGGATGGGTAATTACCGTAATCACTATAGTCTCTCTCAGAGGCGGCACATAATTCTTGGTAAGTACAGGGCTGACTGCTATAGTCTAAGCTTCTTCTATTAGGAAGAATAAGGTTACCTTTCAGCAGTTTCCCTTCAACGTTCCTCCCTCAAGCACAGCTCTGCTCGTGGGAAGGCTTTTCACTCCGTATCTGTTTGAGCTTTCTCCTTGGCACCAAGTTATCTTCAGGATAATGGTTTTCTCCTGCTTGGTACCTTGTGCTGGGTGACTGGTCTTGCCTTAGCCTGGCCTCAGAGCTACTACCTCTGCTTCCTCTGTAGCAAGGTTCTCGGAAGCACTGGTCAGCTGTGCACTGCTCTTCCAAACAGCCCTTCCTGGGTTTCTCAGCACTGCACCTCCCTGGTAGTCTCCTTTGGTCAGCAATTGGTTTTAACCAGCATGGAGATCCTTCTCTCCTGCCTCTCAGGCTTCTCTCTCTGCTTGGAGTTCTCCTGCTATCGGGACTTCTCTCCCTGCCAGCACGTCTCTCCTCAGCAGTTCTCTCTTTAGCCGCTTCCTCTCCAGCCGTTCCTCTACTACTCTCAGGTGAGTGATTTTTAACTGCGTAGCTTGTGATGTTGGCTCCGCCCCTTGTCAGCTGCCCCTCATCCCCTGATGAGCCACGAGCTAGCTTTGAGTCTGGGCGTTCCCCTACACCACGTGAAATAGCTTGTGTATAGTTCCTATGGCAACTTTTGGCCATGTGTATCTCTGAGCTGTCAAAGTTAGCTCCGTTTTGTTCTGAATCCCCTATCTCCATGGGCTCTGACCGCTGCACCTCATGACAGCATATCACTCCTGAATCTATCCCCCTTTACCCTCATCCCATGTCCCCTCATAGCAGAACTTGCTATCAATTGAAAGAGGCTCTCCCCCTGAACATTTATGCCACGGAGGTATTTAAACATCTCAATCATACCACCTCTATCCCGCCTTTCCTCTAAGGTGTACAAATTAAGATCCCTAAGTCTGTCCTCATATGCTTTATAATGAAGACCACTAACCATTTTAGTAGCCACCCTCTGCACCGACTCCATCCTGTTCACGTCCTTTTGAAGGTGCAGTCTCCAGAATTGCACACTATACTCCAAATGAGGTTGCACCAAAGACTTATTCAGAGGCACTATCACCTCCTTTTTACTGCTAGCCATTCCTCTCCGTATGCACCCAAGTATTTTTCTAGCTTTTGCCATCGCCTTTTCTGTTTAGCTACTTAAAGAACATCAGACACAACCACGTCTAGGTCTCACTCTTCTTTAGTGGACAAAAGTAATTTACCCCCTATACTATATTGCTCCCTTGGATTGCTGCAACCCAAATGCATGTCCTTACATTTTTTAACATTAAATCCCAGCTGCCAAATTCTAGACCATTCTTCAAGCTTAGCTAGATCCCTCCTCATGTTATCTACACCTTCCTGGGTGTCTACTCTATTGCAGATTTTGGTATCATCCGCAAAAAGGCAAACCTTACCCGACAGCCCTTCTGCTATATCACTAAGAAAGATGTGAAAAAGAATCGGACCAGGGACAGATCCCTGGGGCACACCACTCCCACCCAACCAATTTCTAACCCAAGCAGTAACTTTAGGGTCCATCCATAGGGTGCTCAGTTTGTTTATAAGTTGCCTGTGAGGAACAGTGTCAAAGGCTTTACTGAAATCTAAATATGCCATATCTAGGGCTCTCCCTCGGTCCAACTCCCTGGTCATCCAGTCAAAGAAATCAATCAGATTTGTCTGACAAGACCTGCCTCTGGTGAATCCATGCTGCCTCGGATCCTGTAATCCGCTGGACTCCAGAAACCTCACTATTTTCTCTTTCAGCAGTGTTTGCAATAATTTACTCACCACCGAAGTTAAACTAACCGGCCTGTAGTTTTCAACTACATCCTTACTTCCGCTTTTGTGTAAAGGCACCACATGAGCCTCTCTCCAGTCCTTTGGCACCACTCCCGACTCCAACGAGGCATTGAAAAGGTTAGTCAGTGGAGCTGGTAGAATTTCCCCAAGTTCCCTCAGTAAACTAGGGTGTATTCCATCCAGTCCCATCACTTTGTCTACTTTAAGTTGAGCTAGTTTCTCTTGAACACAGTCTTCTGAAAATTATTCAAGATGTCCCTCGCTTCTGTTCCTGGGTGTTTTCTGAGGTCCTGCTCCTGGTTTTTCATCTGTGAACACAGAACAGAAATATTTGTTAAGCAATTCTGCTTTATTCTCATCAGCTTCTACATTTTCCTCCCCTTCACCCTTGAGTCTGACAATACCACTTTTGCCCTTCCTCTTCTCACTAACATATCTGAAAAATGTCTTATCCCCCCATTTTATTGCATTGGCTATTTCCTCCTCTTTTTGCATCTTTGCTTTCCTGACGACTTTGCTAGCTTCTCTAAGTTTTTTCAAATACAGATGCCTGTCTTCCTCTCTCTGTGATCTCTTGTATTTCATGAAGGCTTCCCTATTTTTCTTCACTTTTTCAGCTACTTCTTTCGAAAGCCACAGTGGTCTCCTTTTCCTTTTACCTTTATTTGCCATTTTAACAAAAAGGTTGGTTGCCCTTAAAAATATCCCCTTTCAGTTTTGCCCACTGTTTTTCTACATCCCCCAGCTGTTCCCAAAGGGGCTCTCCACACCAGAATCAGGTAGGTGCTCCCACCCTTCATGCACACGGCCTCCGACTCTGCCACCCTTGCCTGACGGGCCCACACCTGAGGGCTTTGCCAGAGGGCCCTTTGGCATGGCACTTAGGCATGGA
Source organism: Ichthyophis bannanicus (assembly GCA_033557465.1). Lineage (NCBI taxonomy): Eukaryota > Metazoa > Chordata > Amphibia > Gymnophiona > Ichthyophiidae > Ichthyophis > Ichthyophis bannanicus. The sequence continues at coordinate 137,483,150 of CM066032.1, forward strand.
CCAGTTGTAAAAACCAACGATGGCATAATATGCGGCTCAACTACCTTCCGAACACTACGGAGCACAAGGAAAGTACCTCACTGTATCGATCCTGATACAGTTGTTTTCGGTCTAATTTCTGTTGTGTTCCGGTTTTATAAGCCCTCTATATTCTAACTGCATTAAAAAGGTATTTACCTCTTTATATATAATTTATAACTTAAACTAATTGAAAATTGCTAGAATATGCTGTCATTTCTCAGTCACAATGTATAGCTACTCATTATAACCTCAGTCTTTCTTATTATCAGCAATATACTCTGTCTATTACTTTGCCTGTACCATTGTATTGTATCTTTCCCTGTTAGAAGAGAATTATTTATTCCCATAGTTCATTTTCCTTCTATTGCTTTATCACCTGAATTGTTTGGAGCTGTATTAATGGCAATAATGGAGACTAGGATTCTAGCATTGTGCATGCTCAATGTATTACTGATTTTCTCCTATTTAAAGCAGAGCTACTAATACACAATGATTCTCACCCAATCCTACACTATTCCAATCATCCACAGCTGTGCCCGTCACTACCATTCCACAATAACACATAAGACATTATATGGAAATAAGCAGCACCCAAATCATCTAATCTACACTACTCCTCAGAGCCAGAACTCCTCTACAGTCTACCACTTAACACTACCTCCCTTAAATGCTATCTTTTTAACTCCAGATCAATAAGGTATAAAATACCAGCCATAACAGATCTCATTAACGACAACAAACCAGATAATATTTGCATCACTGAAACTTGGCTATCAGACACAAACACTGTATTGGTCAATCTACTAAATACTCCTGGATGTGACTGATGAAGATGGGACTGTGTGGATCTGATTCTGGTCCGTGGGAACAAAACATTTCTGGGGTAGCCAGAATCGGACCTGAGGACGGCCTTCTGCCCACAGGGACATCCTCCCCACAGGCACTCCTGACATCATAAGAACATAAGATAAGAACATAAGATATACAATACTGGGTCTGACCAAGGTCCATCAAGCCCAGTATCCTGTTTCCAACAGTGGCCAATCTAGGTCATACGTACCTAGCAGTTTCCCCAAAAGACACAGGTTTCACAATGCTTGTATTGGGTCAAACATCCCTTTTTAATAATGGTTTATAGACCTTTCCTCCAGGAACTTGTCCAAACCTTTTTTAAACCCAGCTACACTAACAGCCTTTACTACATCCTCCGGTAAGAAATTCCAGAGTTTGATTACACGTTGAATGAAAAAATATTTTCTCTTATTTGTCTTAAATAGTTTACCCTGTAGCTTCATTGCATGTCCCCTAGTCTTTCTATATTCTGATAACATAAACAATAGATCTATGTTTACCTCTTCCACTCCATTCATTAATTTATAGACCTCTATCATATCTTCCCTCTGCAGTCTCATTTCCAGGTTGAAGAGCCCTAACCTTTGTAGCCTCTCCTCATAGAAGTAGCCTTTCATCCACTTTATCATTCTGGTGGCTCTTCTCTGTACCTTTTCTAATAACGCTATATCCTTTTTAAGATACGGCGACCAGAATTGCACACAATATTCAAGGTGCGGTTGCACCATGGAATGATTTTTGTTCTGTGTTCACAGATGAAGAACCAGGAGCAGGACCTCAGAAAACACCCACAAATAAGAACAGAAGCGAGGGACATCTTGAACAATTTTCAGAAGACTGTGTTCGTGAGAAACTAGCTCAACTTAAAGTAGACAAAGCGATGGGACCGGATGGGATACACCCTAGAATACTGAGGGAACTTGGGGACATTCTAGCAACTCCACTGACTGAACTTTTCAATGCCTCGTTGGAGTCGGGAGTGGTGCCAAAGGACTGGAGAGAGGCTCATGTGGTGCCTTTACACAAAAGCGGAAGTAAGGATGTGGTTGAAAACTACAGGCCGGTTAGTTTAACTTCGGTGGTGAGTAAATTATTGGAAACGCTGCTGAAAGAGAAAATAGTGAGGTTTCTGGAGTCCAGCGGATTACAGGATCCGAGGCAGCATGATTCACCAGAGGCAGGTCTTGTCAGACAAATCTGATTGATTTCTTTGACTGGGTGACCAGGGAGTTGGACCGAGGGAGAGCTATAGATGTGGTGTATTTAGATTTCAGTAAAGCCTTTGACACTGTTCCTCACAGGGGACTTATAAACAAACTGAGCACCCTAGGGATGGACCCTAAAGTTACTGCTTGGGTTAGAAATTGGTTGGGTGGGAGGTGACAAAGAGTACAAGTAAATGGAGCTCACTCTGAGGAGAAGAATGTTACCAGTGGTGTGCCCCAGGGTTCTGTCCTTGGTCCGATTCTTTTTAACATCTTTGTTAGTGATATAGCGGAAGGGCTGTCAGGTAAGGTTTGCCTCTTCGCGGATGATACCAAAATCTGCAATAGAGTAGACACCCAGGAAGGTGTAGATAACATGAGGAGGGATCTAGCTAAGCTTGAAGAATTGTCTAGAATTTGGCAGCTGGGATTTAATGTTAAAAAATGTAAGGTCATGCATTTGGGCTGCAGTAATCCAAGGGAGCAATACAGTATAGGAGGTGAAGTACTTTTGTCCACTAAAGAAGAGCGGGACCTAGGCGTGGTTGTGTCTGATGTTCTTAAAGTAGCTAAACAGGTAGAAAAGGCGACGGCAAAAGCTAGAAGGATGCTTGGGTGCATACAGAGAGGAATTGCTAGCAGAAAAAAGGAGGTGATAATGCCTCTGTATAAGTCTTTGGTGCGACCTCATTTGGAGTATGGTGTGCAATTCTGGAGACCGCACCTTCAAAAGGATGTGAACAGGATGGAGTCGGTGCAGAGGGTTGCTACTAAAATGATTAATGAGCTTCATTATAAAGCATATGAGGACAGATTTAAGGATCTTAATATGTACACCTTAGAGGAAAGGCGGGATAGAGGTGATATGATTGAGATGTTTAAATACCTCCGTGGCATAAATGTTCAGGGAGAGAGCCTCTTTCAATTGAAAGCAAGTTCTGTTACGAGGGGACATGGGATGACGGTGAAGGGAGATAGATTCAGGAGTGATATGCGGAAATATTTCTTTACAGAAAGAGTAGTGGATCCATGGAATAGTCTCCCAGTGGAGGTGGTAGAGATGAGGACAGTAACTGAATTCAAAAAAGCATGGGACCAACACAAAGGATCTCTAAAGGTAAAAAGTGGACTGTTGTAGTTGTTGTTATGGAAGGACAGACTAGATAGGCCATGTTGTCTTTTTCTGTCATCATGTTTCTATGTTTCTATGATACAGATGCATTATAATATCCTTTGTTTTATTTTCCATTCCTTTCCTTATGATACCTAACATTCTATTTGCTCACTGTGCGGAGGGTTTTAACATGTTATCCACGATGACGCCTAAATCTTTTTCCTGGGTGGTGGTTCCCAATGTGGAACCTTGCATCGTGTAACCATAGTTTGGGTTGTTCTTTCCTAGGTGCACTTTGCACTTGTCAACATTAAATTTCATCTGCCATTTGGATGCCCAGTCTTCCAGTTTATCAAGATCCTCCTGCAATTTTCCACATTCCTCTTGGGTTTTAACAACTTTAAATAGTTTTTTGTCATCTGTAAATATGATAACCTCACTAGTTATTCCCTTTTCCAGTTCATTTATGAATATGTCAAACAGCAGCGGCCCCAGTACAGATCCCATTAATACTCCACTTTTCACCTTTTTCCATTGGGAAAATTGGCCATTTAGCCCTACTCTCTGCTTTCTATCTTTTAACCAGTTCCTGATCCACAATAGTACACTGCCTCCTATACCATGACTTTTTAGTTTTGCCAAAAGTCTCTGATGAGGGACCTTGTCAAAGGCTTTCTGAAAGTCCAGATACACTATATCAACCGACTCACGTTTGTCTAACTGTTTATTCACAACTTCAAAAAAACATATCAGATTAGAAAGACAAGATCTTCCTTGTCTAAAGCCATGTTGGCTGTCTCCCATTAGGCCATGACTATCTACATGCTGAGTAATTTTGTTCTTTATGATGGTTTCTACCATTTTTCCCAGTACTGAAGTCAAGCTCACCGGTCTGTAGTTTCCCGGATCACCCCTGGAACCCTTTTAAATATTGGTGTTACATTGGCGATCCTTCAATCTTCAGGTATTACAGATGTTTTTAATGAAAGTTCACAGATTACTAATAGCAGGTCTGCAATCTCATATTTCAGTTCTTTCAACACCCTTGGATGTATACCATCTGGTCCAGGTGATTTGCTACTCTTCAGTTTATCAAATAGTTGTAATACATCTTCCCGGTGTAGCGATATTTCTCTCAATTCCTCTGCAGTATCACCTTTAAATATCACTTCAGTCATTGGTAACATCCCTACATCTTCCTAAGTAAAGACCAAAGCAAAGAATTCATTCAGTCTCTCCGCTATAGCCTTGTCTCCTCTTACTGCCCTTTTACCCCTCTATCATCTAACGGTCCAATCGACTTTCTCACAATATTTTTGCTACAAATGTACTTGAAAAAGTCTTTATTTCACGTTTTTGCTTCTGTAGCAAGTTTCTTCTCAAATTCTCGCTTTGTCTGCCTTATCAATGCTTTGCATTTAACTTGCCAGTGCTTATGCTGTTTCCAGGTTTCATCATTTGGCACTTTTTTCCATTTCCTGAAAGATGTTTTTTTTTGGCAACAGCCTCTCTGACCTCACCTTTAAACCATGCTGGCAGTTTTTTGGACTTCCTTCCACTTTTCTTAATGCATGGAATACAGCTGGTCTGGGCTTCCAAGATAGTATTTTTAAACAACACTCAAGCTTGATGTAAGTCTTTAACCTTTGCAACTGCTCCTCTTAGTTGTTTCTTAACTATTTTCCTCATTTTATCATAGTCTCCCTTTCGAAAGTTAAAAGGTAGTATTGTGGATTTCCTTACCATCCCTCTTCTACTAATTAAATCAAACGCTATGATCATATTGCCAAGTGGCCCCAATACCCTTATCTTTTGCACCAGATCTGGTGTTCCACTAAGGACTAGGTCCAATATGGCTTCTCCTCTGGTCAGTTCATGAACCAGCTGCTCCAAGAAGCAGTCATTTATTTCATCTAGGAACTTTTTCTCACTAGCATGTCCTGCCGTGACACTGACTCAATCGATACTGGGGTAATTGAAATCACCCATTATTATTACTGTGCTGTAACTTTTGTTGGCTTCCCTGATTTCTTTGAGCATTTCATCATCCATTTGTTCATTCTGGCCAGGCAGTTGATAGTACAATCCCACTGCTATCTCCTTCCTCTTCCCCTTTTTTACCTAAGACTAATTATAAGAATATATAAAACCCTATATAGTAAGGAAAAGAAGGAAGGGGGGATAGAAGGAGGGAGGGGAATGGGGCAAAGGGGGAGGAGGGGGGAGAAGGAGGGAAAAAGGGGGAGAGGATGAGACAGCAAGGGGAGAGGAGGGGAGGGGAAAGAAGAAGAGGGAACGGGGAGGGGGAAGAAGGAAGAGAGGGAAGAGAAGGGAGAAAGAGAGGGAAAGTGGGTGGGGAAGGGAAAGGGTGTGGGAGGGGGAAAGTGATGGAGGGGAGGGGAAGGGAGGAGGGGAGAGGGAAGGGAGGGGAAAAGAGGAAGGGGGTGGGGGATGGGGAGATGTGTAAGGGAAGAAGAGTGGGAGGGTAGGGGGAAGGAGGGTAGGGGATCCTTCCCATTCCTTTTCTTTTCTTCCTCCCTCTCCTCTTCTCCATCCTCTCCTTTCCCCTCCCCTCTTTCCCCCCTCCTTCAGCTTTAATATGAAAGGTTCCTTGGGTTTATAGTTTAAAATGACAACTTTATAACTTCTTCATAGTTGACAATATGATACTATAAGCGATGCATCGTGTAGATTTCCAGATGAAATAGGACTCCACTGCAGGTGAAGGGAAATTCACTATGACAACCATTTGTTCGTACCAAAATGAAAGTTAAAGATGGGCTGCTGTTCCAGGGTATCTTTTCCTATACTAAGTTGAACCATAGCAGATATGACTTCATGTTGGGTAAATGCTTCTTATGCAAATGTTTTCCTTTTTGATCTTATGGAAAAGGATTCATTGCTGACAGTTTTGCCTATCTAAACATAGCTGTTGTACAGTTCACATCAGGCAGTGCTCGTTTAAATGATAGCGATTAGTGGTTTGCATTCCCTTTTTTAAAAGAAGAGTGGGTTCATATCTCATTGCACCTTAAGTTGATGCTTTCAAAGTACAATTTGTTTTTGGAAAAGTGTTTTCATTTTATTCTTCAATTTGGCTAGAATTAGAGACAGTATACCTCGGTTTTTGCAATGATGGTATGGTACCACATCCAGATCTGGGCTCCTTCATACTTTTAATTCTGGTACCTGAGCTTTTAAAGTTCAATAAAGATAACTGATATGCATAGGCATACTGTAATAATAAGGATAGTTACGAGATGAAATGTGGCTGCGGGATAGTCATGAGGTATCCCAATACTTATTTTTTATGTTAGGTGGTAATTACACTTTGATTTATTATCTATTATCCCTTAATAGATAAACCACCATTGTATTTAGTTTCCCCTATTTCGCCAAGTTATACCTCCTGTTAATGACCAGACAGATGTAAACTGTTGGATGTTTTCTGTTTATTGTAAACCGCGCTGATGTCTAATAGTGCGGTATATAAGAATTGTTAATAAATAAAAATAAATAAATAAACTTTTCTTTTTTGTTTCCTTTCATATGTAACATATTATTACGGGTTAATTTGATAAGATTGAGGGCTGTAAGATTTTCATTGGCAAATTAATATATTCATAGCAGTAGCACAGTTAATAGCGGAATTTAGAAATATGCCACTGTCATTTTATGAGAGGACTTACATATTTCATTTTTATTTAGTTGGAGTAAGAAAGTGATTCCTTTTTAATCAGGCACAAGCAGCATATTGTACCTACATTTGATAAGATTTAGACCACAGGTGTTCCTTTGCGAGTGTATATTTATATTTACCACACTTTTACATTTACATTCACCTTGTTTTTACATTTATAATCACCATGTTTTATGTTTCATGAAAAATCTTATTTTTGATTACATCATTTTATTGGATGATATATTAGTGTTTAAGTTTTTGTTTTTACTGCTATACCATTATATTTTTAACCTCTTATATTTGTTTGAATCTGATATCAGTGGGTGGTTTTAATGACTGGAGTTCCAAGTCAGTGTTATTATTTATATATTTACATTGTTTTTATATTTTTATTTTTGTTTACACATTTAATGTTTCTATTGGTTTATATATTTTTATTGTATTTATAAGTCGGTTCTTTTTGATATGATTTTTAATATATTTTATGTATATTTTCACGTAGGCCAAGCCCCTAATGAAGGCAGTGCCGAAACATGGCCATGTTGGGTGGCCAATTGCAGACTCCCTGGGGTGAATTATACAATAACTTGTATTCACCCTTCACCTTGTCCAGGTGGTTGCTTCCCTTGTGAGTGTGCGGTGCTGTTTGTGATGATCTTGCAATGTCTATTTCCTTGAATTCTATGTAAAATAAAATAAAAAGAAACATGAAGAAAATATTTATAAGAACTCTTCTAATTTAGAAGCTCCAGGGCTTATAGGTGAGCATCTTGGATTCTAGCTATCATTCTGATACTAAACCCATGTTTTCAATATTCTTTACTGACCTACAGATTCTGCTAGCACAAAAGCATTTATAAATTGTGTAAAAAGAAATTATTTTCCCCTGGATTACTTTTATTATATCAAAGAAACAGATATCTCTACATGTAGGCACCATTGTTGATTATAGATGAAATGGTAAATCCTTCCTGCAAGTTTCTTTAGGTCCCCATTCATCTTTGTATGCTTTACCTCTGACAGTGGTATAGATACTGCCTTCAAAGAATATCATGAAGTCATTCTGTCTACTGTGCAATAGCACTCTTTATTTTACAAGGAAATTATGGCCATAGTCAAACCTTCACCTCCATTATATTAATCTCATTAGATGACCTCATTACATCATATATGTATACTAAACTCATTGATAGATGAACCACTACAAAATAATCTGATTAAATGTTCTTTTCATTACTCAATGTCATAGTCTGTTATCTCATAATCCTAACCTTTGTGAGGTTGGTCAAGCTAGAATTCAGATGGCAATTAATTTCATTTATAGTTGGATATGTGAAAGAACATAGTTCAGTTTTAAGAGTGATTGTGCGTGACATATGTAACAATGATTCCTCTAATAAGCAAAGTAGATGTTTGGTTGCTTACTACTGCTTACATTTAAATAGCGGTAAATCCATTGGTGGTCTTTAGACAGGAGGTCGTAATTTACTCACCAATATAAAGACTGCAGAATTTAAGTTCTAAGGGAGTGATTTTATAGAGATTTTTCACGTGTAAAGCTGGTTTTATGCACATAAAAGGCCTTTTAAAAATTCTGCACTCCAGGGACAGACCCATAATGGTGGACGTCTGTTTCAGGCTCTCCCTGAGTGCAAGCTTTCAATGCTTATTTGCCTTAAATTCTTTGTTTTCTCAGTATTATGGGTAAGAGGGAAGGGAAAACATGGGCATGTACCCCTGCAACCCTACTTTGGGGTCAATGTTTCATCTACTGAGAAGTCATTAGTTTATGTTTTACTCTGAGATTGGGAGATCCTTTATATAGTACACATGTGCAATTTGTATCCCTGACACAGGTAGACATATAGAAACACAGAAACATGATGGCAGGGAAAGGCCATGGCCTATCTAGTCTGCCCTTCCATATCAACTACAATAGTCCGTTTTTTACAGAGATCCTCTGTGTTTGTCCCATGCTTTTTTGAATTCAGATACTGTCCTTGTCTCTACTACCTCCACTGGGAGATGATTCCACGCATCTATCACTCTTTCTGTAAAAAATATTTCCGCATATTACTCCTGAGTCTATCCCCTTTCACCCTCATCCTATGTCTTCTCATAGCAGAGCTTGCTTTCTTTTATCTTTATTTAATTTCTTGATATACTTCCTAGGCTGAAAGGCATTAGAGTGGTTTACAAACAAAATTGGCTGTGAGAAAGTGGAAAGGACCACCATAATTTACATAGGACAGTGGAGAGAGAGATTAAAGCAAGAAAAAGAAAGACAAAGGAGGAGGATAAATAAGAGGAGAGGGGGACCTCAGGTTATGAAAGAGGATAGCGAGAGGTCAGATAGCGAGGGACAGAACGCGCCTGGTGTAGACTGAGGGCGATGGATGTTGAAAGCTGTATGCAAGAGGTGAGTATATTTTTTAACCTGGGGAGAGTTCTGTATGTAGGGTGGTGGGCAAAGAGTTCCACAGTACAGGTCCCAGGAAGAAGAAGGTGGAAGTGTGGGTCTGTTCTAGGTGTGCACATGAGACTGACGGAAGTACTAAATGTTTGACATGGATGGATTGGAGAAGGCCAGGGGGAGTATGAAACTGGAGAAGATTTACAAGATATTGTGGTGTGCCAGTATGAATGACTTTGTGGATTAATGTGAAAATCTTATAGTGAATATAGTACTTAAGTGGAAGCCAGTGAAGATGGATGAGAAGGGGAGTGATATGGTTGAAACTGGAGAAATGGGTGAGGATGCGGTCTGGTGAGTTTTAAAGAAGCTGTAAACATTGAAGCTGATAACGAGGAAGATCAGCGATTACAATGTTACAATAATCAAGTTTGGAAATGACTAGGGACAGTAGGAATGTTGTAAGGGAGGATGAGGAGATGAAGGGACAAGCTGCATGTATTTGACATAGGGAAAAGAAAGCGATGGATCAGAGATGAGAAGTAGTCATGGAAGGAAAGAATCCAACATAACCCCAAGGTACTTAAGCAAGGAGTCAAGGGTTATGGGGGAGTATGCTATTTCAGGGGCCACTGTGGGGCGGGGGGCATTGAAGGTGAACAAACGGCAGCAGATTTTGACGGGTTAAGGTGAACGTAATTTGTAGACAGCCAGGAGGAGACACAAAGTAGACAGGAGTTCATAGGGGCCAGACCAGAGAAATGTGAGGTGGTATGCTGAGGAAAGATAATGTAATTAGCATAGAGATATGCAGGGATGCCAGACTATTGAATAATGAGAGCAAGGGGGACCAGGAGGATATTAAAGAGGAGGGGGCCAGCACAGAGCCTTGGGGGATACCACAGGCAAAGAGGTGACAGAAGAGATAGAGGCCCACAGAGGACAGAAAAAAGAATGTGTGGAAAGGAATGGAACCAGAGTAGAACAGTGTTGCAAAGGCCATAATCATAGAGATGGGAAAAGAGTGTAGAGTGGTCAACTAAATCAAAGTCCATAGAGAGATCCAGAAAAACAGCAAGTGAGATATTGCTCCGATTGTGAGAGGTGTGAAATTCATTAAGAAAGGAGAGTATAATGGTGTTGATGCTGTGACCTGACCTAAATCCAGATTGATGGGGGTGAAGAACCTGAGTGGAATCAAGATGAGTGGATAGCTGAGCAAAGACTAATTTTTCCAAGATTTTTGAGAGAAAAGGTAGGCTAGAAATGGGGCGCTAGTGTGTGGGAATGGAAGGGTCAAGGGTGGATTACTTGAGTATAGGACAGATAAGGGCCTGTTTCCATGAAGGGTGGAAAATACCAGAAGTTAAACTAGAATTAAACATGGAGAGTATGTAAAGGAGGAGAGCGATTGATGGTTCTGAGAGTCAATGAAAGGGGATGTGATCTGAGAAACAAGTGATTTTATGAGAGGAGGAGATGGCTATAGAGAGCTCTACTGTGGATATAGGACAGGACAGGTGGGGAGCAGAGGGAGTGGAGGGCGGCAGCATGGCAGGGGAGAGAAGGGGATGGTGAAAGATGAGGAGGAGGGCAGATGGGAAAGGTAAGGCACAGTGTGGAGACTTTCTCAGAGAAAAAGGCAGCCAAGCAGGCAGGGTCGGGAGTAGAAGAGCAGAGGACCATTGATGATGATGATGATGATGATTGAAAGAAACTCTCCTCTTGTGCATTTATGTCATGAAGATATTTAAACATCTCTATTGTATCTCCTCTATCCCGCCTTTCCTCTAAAGTATACATATCCTCTAAAGTATACATATCTTTAAGTCTGTCCTCATACGCTACATAATGAAGATCACTAAACATTTTAGTAGTCATCCTTTTGAAGGTGTGGTCTCCAAAATTGCACAAAATACTTCAAATGAGATCGCATTAGAGATTTATGGAGAGGCACTATCATCTCCTTTTTTCTGCTGGCCATTCCTCTCCCTATGCACCCAAGCATCCTTCTGACTTTTCTATCTGTTTAGCTACTTTAAGATCATCAGACACAATCACGCCCAGGTCCTGCTCTTCTTTTGTGGACAGAAGTACCTCATCCCCTACACTGTGCTTCTTTTTACCTGTATACTTTGCCGCCTCCCACTCAACCAACTTCTAACCCAATCAGTAACTTTAGGGTCCAATCCTACGTTGCTCAGTTTGTTTATGAGTTGCCTATGAGGAACGGTGTCAAAGGCTTTACTGAAATCCAAGTATACCACATCTAGGGCTCTCCCTCAGTCCAATTGCCTGGTCACCCAGTCAAAGAAATCAATCAGATTTGTCTGACAAGACCTTCCTCTGGTAAACCCATGCTGCCTAGGATCCTGCAAACCATTGGACTCCAGAGACCTCACTACTCTTTTTTTGCAGCATTTTCAATTATCTACTCACCACAGAGGTTGGACTAACCAACCTGTAGTTTTCAACCTCATCCTTACTTCCGCTTTTGTGTAAAAGGACCAAATGTGCCTTTCTCCAATCCTCTGGGATCACTCTCGACTCCTACGAAGAATTGAAAAGGTAAGTCAATGAAGCCACTAGAATGTTCCCAAGTTCCTTCAGTATTCTTGGATGTATTTCATCCAGTCCCATTGCTTTACCTACTTTTAATTTAGCTAGTTCTTCATGAACACAGTCTTCTGAAAATCATTCAAACTCCCGGTCCCTTCTGTTCCTGTTTGTGGGTGTTTTCTGAGGTTCTGCTCTTGGCCCTTCATTTGTTAAGCAATTCTGCTTTATCCTCATTAGTTTCTATGTATTCCTCCCCTTCACCCTTGAGTTTGACAATATCAATTTTGCCCTTCCTCCTCTCACTAACATTTCTGAAAAATGTCTTATCCCCCATTTCATTGGGTTGGTTATTTCTTCTTCTTTTTGTAACTTTGCTATCCTGACTACTTTGCTAGCTTCTTTTCCAAATATAGATACCTGTCTTCCTCTCTCTGTGACCTCTTGTATTTCTTGAAGGCCTTCCTCTTTTTCTTCACTGTTTCAGCTACTTCTTTTGAGAACCATAGCGGCCTCCTTTTCCTTTTACATTTATTTACCTAACAAAAAAGTTTGTTGCCCTTAAAATATCCCCTTTTAGTTTTGCCCACCATTTTTTATACATTCCTCAGCTAGTCCCATCCCGCTAACGACTCCTTGAGGTATTGTCCCATCTTGGCAAAGTTAGTTTTCTTAAAGTCTAGAACCCTTCACATGTAGGTTCTGTTACTAGTTGCCTGAATAATTCACCCTGTGGAGAATCCAGGATCTCCTTTCTTCTAGATTGCACTGCAACAGAGATATTTATTTATTTACATTCTCTTATATACTGTGCTATTCTGCATCAGTGCGGTTTACATTGAACAGGTCATTATAACTTGGAGATAACTATTTTACAGGGAACATGGGCTATGGAGGGTTAAGTGGCTTGCCCAAGTCCACAAGGAGCACCTGTGGGACTAGAAACCCCAGTCCTTCCAGCCCAAGGTTGCTGTCCTCCAGTGGGATTTGAACCCCTGACCTTCCGGCCTGAAGTACCTTGCCCCAACCACTAGGCCACTCCTCCAATCAATATCCAGCATATTGAAATCACCTATCAGTGGAACTTCTCCTTTCATGGCAATGCTGTGTATGTCTCTTATTAAATCTCCATCCATGTCTCCCTGTGAGGGGGATTTGTATATCACTCCAGTATAAATGGATTTCCCTTTCCCTCTTTCTAGTTTAACCCACAGTGCCTTCTCTTAAGTCCTGTAATTCTATAGATTTAATATTATTTTTTACATATAGTGCCACTCCTCCTCCTCTTCTTCCAACCCTGTCATTTCAGAATAAAAGTATAGCCCAGTCATAGTTGTCCATGAACCATATCTCCATAAGGAGGAGTGGCCTAGTGGTTGGGGCAAGGTACTACAGGCCAGAAGGTCAGTGGTTCAAATCCCACTAGAGGACAGCAACCTTGGGCCAGAAGGACTGGGGTTTCTAGTCCCACAGGTGCTCCTTGTGGTCTTGGGCAAGCCACTTAACCCTCCATTGCCCATGTTCCCTGTAAGTATTAGTGTATGTGTATCATATCCCCTCATGTTAAATGTATCCCCCAACCACCTTGACCCAGTGAAAAGCAGGATATAAATGCAGATAAATAAATAAAAAATAAACTGACACTAAATCAAAGCCAGCTTCTTCCATTAAAGCCTCAACACCTGAAATTTTATTTCTCATGCTACGGGCATTTATACACACCATTTTTCTGATGTTGCCCCTTTTACCCATTTCTACAGAGGTATTTAATGTTTCACTTAACTGGAGTTTTCACTTATCCGGGGACTTTCTTCACCCATTCCCAATAAATTTATTTATTTATTTATTTGTGCACTTTTCTATACTGCCCCTTCCAGAGATCAGGGGCGGTTTACAGAGAACGTGGTAAACATCAAATTACATAGAACATTTTGAGCACATAATAACTATATTTCAAAGAACATATTAAACTATTTTACATAGATTGAGAAAATATTCATTATTTACAGAGAATGGGACAGGTATGCAACTCTATAATAAACAGAAAAACTATTTACAACAGCCAGTAAAGGTCTGACTATCATTCAGTGGGAATAATGTAGTGAGGTTGTCAGTGGGAACGTGCAATGGAGAGTGAGATATGTTAGGTAGGGTAAACTTGTGTTAGGTGCTTTGTGTTTTCTCGTGACATCTGATCGAGTGTGGGCTGTAAGTTGTGATAGTGTTGGGTGAAAAGGTATGTTTTAAGTTCCTTCCTGAAGGATATAAGGTCTTTAATCTCTCTTAGGTTGCATGGTAGTTTGTTCCATTGACTGGGTGCATAATAAGAGAAGGCAGTATTGGTCGTTACCTGCTTCGTTTTTCTCACAGAATCAGTGATTAGAAGCATGTTGAGGTTTGCCCTTCTTCTCATTCTGTTTTCTGAGTGAGTCTGGATTAAGGTTGATAGATGTGAAGGGGCTATTTCATTAATGAGCTTAAAAATAGTGACTAATGTTTTATATTGAATACTACTGGCAACAGGTAGCCAGTGGAGAGCGTATAGAATTGGGGAGATGTGGTCGGATAGCTTGGCTTTAAAAATAATCCGAGCAGTAACATTCTGGGCCCTTTGTAGAATGTGAAGGTTCTTCTTAGATGTACCTTGAAGTAATCCATTACAGAAATCTAGATGTGGCATTATAAGTGCCTGGACAACTGTTGCCACAAGGTGTCGTGACACAAAGATTGCGCGCCACTATGTAGCGCTATAAAGAACAATAAGACCTGAGTGAAGGGTAATAAAAGGCTTTATTCCCCGTTATAATGCATGGGTTCAAATTAGAGATACGTTGCTTAACAAAATAGTCCTTTGTTTCAAAAGGTGCCAAGGCTCTCTGGCTTGAGAACTGTTACTTCACAGTTTATAGCAGGTTTTTCTTAAAGGTAATATTCTTCACAATAAACAACCAAAAGTATATTTACATTCATTCTTCGTTACAGCAGGCACACTTGGGAGCGTAGGCCGTGCACCAATCGCACTCCATGTCCTCCGGCAAAGATGAGGGAATAGCATGGGGGAAATCTACCTCCATCATATCCTCTTCCTCATTTTGGGTCAAAGGGGTTTCACTATCCCTGTCTATGTTAGCCTGACAATCTTCAGCATGGGAGTTTTGCTTTAGATAAGCAGGAACTCTTATGGCTGGTGGTAAATTAGAATACCAATCTTTATTCAGGTTGTTTTTAGAGAGAAGCTTTCTTTGCGGATGGCTTCCAGCAGTGCAGTGCTTAGGGTTAAACTTTACTGTTTCAAACCTTGGCTCATGGAGTAAAAACCTCTGTTGTTTATACAACTGTTTTTCCTTCTGACTGGGTAAAACTGAGCAGTGCTTTTCTAGAGATAAACTCCTTACAGAACCTTCCCCTCTGGTTCTTAGCTTCCTTCTCCTTGTATCATAAACAGGCAGAGTAAAAGAACTAGGCGTGGCACCGCCTCTTACCTTGGAGCACCTTCTACCAAACTCTCCTTGCCCAATAGGCTTATTTTGGATTCTATGGCTTCCCACCTCGTGTGGTCTGTTTCTGTTCCAACTTCCAGCTTGGCCTCTTTCACAGCCAACAGGTTTGTACCTCTGATAGCTTCTAGGCTTTACTGTTGGTTCAGCTTCTAGTTCAGCTCCGGTTCCAGTTCCTTCCTTTCTCAGCTCCTGCTGTTGTTCCCACTGCTTATTTGTCCATGGCTTTCTTTGCAACTGCTGCCATCTCCATTGCTGTGCCTTTCGGTTCTGCTCCTGCTTTTTCTTCTCCTTCTCCTCCTGCCTTCCAAGAGCGTTCTGCTCTGGTTTATAAAGAGAACCTTTGTTACTGACTTCCTGGTTCTCTGTCAGCTGCAGGTCATTACTGTGATTAGATTCACTAGGATCAGTATGTCTGCTCCCGCTCCCTCTATGTGTGCCAGGAGGTAACTGCACCTCTAGTTCCTCTAAATCAGGATTTCTTTTCATAAAATCAGCTTTATTAGTGCCCGCATCATGACACTGTTCTGAAATCACCAATGTCCATGAGGGGTCTGAGTTGCTGAATGGTGCTGAGTTTAAAGAATATAGTTTTAGCAGTCTGTTTTATATGAGGTGTCATGCTTAGTGTTTTGTCAAGGATAACTCCTAGATATTTTACTTCAGATTTGACTGGAAGGGTGATGTCCATCAGATTAACAACAGACGGGGGGATGAAATTTGGGTTTCTGGACACTAAAAGCGCTTCCGTTTTTTTGAAGTTAATATCCATGTGTATTGAGCAGAGCCAAAGTTCGGCTTCAGAGAGACAGGTTGTAATTTTGTCATAATTGGGATTATCTATGTCGCATGGGGCGAACAACATGATGTCATCCGCGTAAATGAAATAGTTTAGATTGTGGTGTTTAAAGATTGTGCAAATAGGTTGAAGATAAAGGTTAAAGAGTAAGGCAGAGAGAGCAGATCCTTGTGGAATACCTCGCTCTTGTGGGAATGGTAGAGAAGGGGATTGATCTATTTGAACATATTGGAATCGGTTAGATATTTATTTATTTATTTATTTATTTAACAGTTATTTATATACCGCTCTTTCCCTAGTATCAAGTGCGGTTTACATGGAACAGTAGGTTAATTGGTATGTAATATACCAAGTCAGTTTACATAGAACAGATAATTATAATTTACAAGGAATGTTGTAACATTAAAGGTATAACATATTAGAACATATATACATTGTTAGTTTAAATCTATAATCATCATGTGAATGAGAGTGTGGTATGGTTAATAGTGTATTAGTGATATTTATTTTGAAAATAGAGTATGTAATAATAATGTATAAATGTTAGCCTGTATCTATTTGAGTATTCTGTTCTGAGGGTGTATTGTAGTGTAATATGAATAAGTGAGTTTTTAATTTTTTTCTAAATTCCTTTATATCAGATAGCAGGCGAATGTTGTCAGGTAGATTGTTCCAAAGAATTGGAGCAGAGTGTGAGAAAGCTCTCTTATTTGTTTGTTTTCTGGCTTTTGTGAAATCTTTTGGTATTGTTAAGGTATTTAAGTTTCTGCTTCTTTGGGATCGTTTGCGATAGTCTGGCTAAGAGCGTGCTATGGTCTAGTTTAAAGCCCTCTTCAGTAGGTTAGCCAGTCTGCTGCTGAAGACACTTTGACCCTTCTTAGACAGATGGACGCCATCTATGCTCTACAGCCTTTGGAACATCATCCCATGGTCCAGGAAACCAAAACACTCTCAATGACGCCATCCATGCTGTCATGCATTAATCTTCAGGATGCGAGATTCTCTGCCTCGGCCTTTACCCTCAACACAGAGGATTGAAGAGAACATCCCTGCACACCTGTCTGCTTAACCCTCTGTCCCAGAGCCATGAAGTCACATTTGATATGCTCGGAGGGATGCCTAGCAGTATCATTTGTGCCAACATGGATAAGCAACATTGGATAGTAGTCAGTAGGCTTGATGAGCCTTGGAAAACTCTCCATAACAACACAGATTTTGACACCTGGCAGACAGCACACTTCTCTGGACATCAAATCTGGTCAGCAGATGGATGCCTCATTATCACTCAGAAGAGAATCACCAACCACTACTACCCTTTGCTTCCTTGTGGTCACTGATTCTGCAACTTTGGCATGCTCAAACTCTGGTTCTTCCCTTTCATGGAATGCTTTCAACTCCTCCACTTCTAGGGCTGCATACTGGTTCTTCAATTCAAGAGCTAGAGGAGTTGGAGTGTTGATTCTGGAGGCTCTGGTGACTGATGTCCATTTTTCAGATATGTTAGTGAGAGGAGGAAGAGTAAAAGAAGTATTATCAGACTTAAGGGTGCAGGGGAGGAATATGTAGAAACTGATGAGGATAAAGCAGACTTGCTTAACAAATATTTCTGTTCTGTGTTCACAGATGAAGTGTCAGGAGCAGGACCTCAGAAAACATCCAGAAATAGGAACAGAAGTGACAGGGATCTCCAATTTTTTCAGAAGACTGTGTTTGTGAAGAACTAGCTAAACTAAAAGTAGAGAAAGCCATGGATTTGGATGGGATACATCTAAGAATACTGAGGGAACTTGGGGATGTTCTAGCAGCTCCACTGCCTGACCTTTTCAGTTCCTCTTTGGAGTGGGGAGTGTTGCCAGAGGACTGGAGAAAGGCATATGTGATCCCTTTACACCAAAGTGGACGTAAGAATGACATTGAGAACTACAGGCTGGTTAGTCTAACCTCTGTGTTTAGTAAATTATTGGAAAGGCTATTAAAGGAGAGAATAGTGAGGTTTCTGGAATCCATTGTATTTCAGGATCCATGGCAGCATGGATTCACCAGAGGCAGGTCTTGTCAGACAAATTTGATTGATCTCTTTGAATAGGTGACCAGGGAGTTGGACTGAGGAAGAGCCCTAGATGTGGTGTATTTAGATTTCAGTAAAGCCATTGACACCATTCGGCACAGTTGACTTATAAACAAAGTGAGCACCCTAGGGATGAACTCTAAAGTTACTGATTGGATTAGAAATTGGTTGAGTGGAAGGCGACAAAGGGTACAGATAAATGGAGCTCACTCTGAGGAGAAGGAGTTTACCAGTGGTGTGCCACAAGGATCTGTCCTTGGTCTGATTCTGTTTATCTACCTTGTCTGGGAGGAGTGGCCAAGTGGTTAGGGCAAGTTACCACAGGCCAGAAGGTCAGGGGTTCAAATCCCACTAGAGGACAGCAATCTCAGGCCAGAAGGACTAGGGATTCTGGTCCCACAGTTGCTCCTTGTGGTCTTGGGCAAGCCACTTAACCCTCTATTGCCCATGTTCCCTGTAAGTATTAGTGTATTTATTTAAACGCTTTTTTATACCACGCTCTTTATTATCAGTGCGGTTTACAATTAACAATTCATGCACAAGACCAGTCAGGTCTGGCTTGTGCTTACATTGAACAGGATCGGTAACTTGGAGCTGAAACTGGGTGAACTATTTACATATTCGCCATCAAAGATGTGGAGAGGTAACTATTTACATGTTAGATGTTAGACCCAAACTGCATGGTTAAGACTGGATCTTATCGGTTATTACATTAATCATATCATATGTATATCAACACATGATAATTGTTACAGTATAGTTATTAGTCATATTCCTAGTATTCTGTAGTCAATCTGATGTATACGCCTTAGAATGATGCTGGTGAACGTACCCAATGGGTGGTTCTGCGGCTCGGTCTGTCCTAGTATGTTTGTAATGTGATGGGAGCTGCTTGAGTGGATTGGGGCGTGGGAGGGGGTTGAGTATCATTTTGCTGCGAGAAATGTAGAAGGAATAGGTGATGCTTGAGGGCTTTCCTGAATTGTGTAAGGTCTCTGATCGATCTGATATTTGGTGGGAGGTTGTTCCAGCACTTTGGAGCATAGAAAGCGAAGGCTCTATTCCTAGTTGCTTGTGTACATTTTGTAGATTCCATGGGGATAACCAACGTGTTGGTGGCTATTGTCCTTCTGAACCTGTTGTTGGGGGTGGGGGTGAGGGATGAGGGGGATATCTTGTTGATGGCTTTGAAGGTGATGAGTAGTGCCTTGTATGCAAGCCTGCACTTTATCGGTAGCCAGTGAAGGTCCTTAAGGATGGGAGTGATGTGGGTTCTTCTGGATAATCCGCAGAGAATGCGGGCAGCCGCGTTCATCGCAAGTTGTAAAGGGTTGAGGGTGCTCTTGGGGAGGCCATGCAGAATGACATTTGCATAGTCGAAATGAGGTGTTACCAGCGCCTGGAAAATTGTTTGAAAATTGTTGGGGGCTAACATGGGTCTTAGATGCCTTAGTGTTTTGATTTTATTGTATATAGTCCTGCTAGTGTTCCTTATGTGCTCTTTGAAGTCAAGATGTTGATCAAGCGTAACACCCAAGTAGCTTATCGCGGGCTTGCTTGGGAGCTCCGCATCTCTCACCTTCAAGGTAGTGGGGGGCGAGAAGTTTTTGTTCTTTGTGATGAACAGGACCTCAGTTTTCTTGAAGTTTATGCGGAGGTTCTGGTCTTGAAGCCAGTCAGTGATTGCATTGAAGCATTCCACTAGGGCGGTAAAGTCGGGATGCATAACCTTGATTGGTGCAAACAGCAGGACATCGTCTGCATAGATCAGGCTGGAGATATTGAATGAGCGGATGATTTCGCATATAGGCTGCATGTACACGTTAAAGAGTAGCACGGACAGAGAGGAGCCTTGGGGTACTCCCTGATGTTGCTGGAATGGTTTGGATGTGTTGGACCCCATCCATACATGTTGCCATCAGTCCGCTAGATAGGATTTTCACCACTTCCAAACTAGGCCCTGGATTCCCTTTTCATGGAGGTGTGTAAGGAGTTGATCATGATTGACAGAATCGAATGCAGCAGCAATGTCAAGGAAGATAAGTGCAAACCCATTTTCGATATTGTCTATTCCTCTGCTTAAGGTGTTGGTTAGCATGACGAGTAGTGTCGAAATCCGTGCTGGCATGGATCTAGGGGGGCTGCGATGTCAATGTGTTGCTGGATCTGTCTTTGGACAACCTTCTCAATTATTTTGGCTAGAAGGGGTATACTCGAGATCAGGCGGTATGATTCTGCCTTCATCGGATCTAGTCTGTTGTTCTTCAGGAGTGGGCATATGGACGTCTGTTTGAGAGATGATGGGAATATTCCTGTTGAGAAGGAAAGTCTTATGATGTTGGCTAGGATTGGGCTGAGTTCAGTGCGCATCGCTTTGATCCAGTACGCCGGGCAAAGGTCGTTTGGTGTGGTGGTGGTATTGATGGTGGCAATGAGGTCTTCGATGTTTCTCTCGGCTGGAGGTGTGAGCTCTGTAAGCGGTGGCTGTAGGTAGGGAATATGGCTAGGTGTAGGTCTTGGTGCAATGTTTATTTTGAGGGTTTTCATTTGGAGGTAGTTTGCATATAACTTGGGTTGAATTGGTTCTGGGTGAGGAGAGGATGGTTCCTTGGTTAAGGATTTTGCTATGCTGAAGAGGTCCCCGGGTTTATTCAGAGAGCGGAGAAGGAGCTTGGCGTGGTATTCCCTCATGTCGGATATTGTCTCATGGTGAAGTTTCAAGTGTATGTTGCTTGGTCCACTGTGGAACGAAAACCGCCATTTTCTTTCGTACTTTCTTAGGAGAAGAAGAGATGTCCGTAATTCCGCAGAAAACCATGGGGCTGGTTTTCTTTTTCTTGGCAGTCTATTGGAGGTTAATGAATTGTCCGAGGAGGGTAGCTGAGAAATTGACTTCAGAGTGGTGTTCCATCTAGCGATCATATTGTCGAGGTTATGTGAAGGCTGATCGAGTATTGGAAGTGCATTTTTGGTAAACTCATCCTTGTCGAGGGGTTTGAAACGACGAGTATTTACTGTGTATGTGTCTCATATCCCCTTGTGTTAAAATGTATCCCCCAATTGTGTTGTGACCACTTTGATTGAAGGATAAGGTGGTATACAAAACTGTCTAAAAAATAAATATTGCAGGACTGTCAGGTAGGGCTTGCTTGTTTGCAGATGATGCCAAAATCTACAATAGAGTAGACACGCAGGAAGGAGTCAGTAACAAGAAAAAGGATCTAGCTAAGCTTTAAGAATGGTCTAGAATTTGGCAACTGAAATTTAATGCTAGAAAATGCAGCGTCATGCATTTAAGCTGCAAAAATCAAAAGGAGCTATACAATGTAGGGGGTGAAGTACTTCTGTCCACAAAAGAAGAGCGGGACCTTGGTGTAATTGTGTCTGATGATCTTAAAGTAGCTAAACATGTAGAAATGGTGACTGTGAAAGCCAGAAGGATGCTTGAGTGTATAGAGAGAGGGATGACCAGCAAAAAAAAAGAGGCAATAATGCCTCTGTATAAGTCTCTAGTGCAGGGGTCACCAACCTGCGGCCCGCGAGGCTCTACCCCGGTGCGGCCCGCCAAGGAATTTACACCGCATGTATTGTAGGCGCAATTAATGCCGGAAGTCAGAGCCCTGATATTAAAAAGTACTTCCATCTAAAGCGAAATACCTAGCGTACCTGCATGTGACTCGCCTTGATCTACTACAGTAAAGGTATGAGTTAAATCCAAATAGACTTATTTTGAAGAGG
Source organism: Ichthyophis bannanicus (assembly GCA_033557465.1). Classification (NCBI taxonomy): domain Eukaryota; kingdom Metazoa; phylum Chordata; class Amphibia; order Gymnophiona; family Ichthyophiidae; genus Ichthyophis; species Ichthyophis bannanicus. The sequence goes on from CM066032.1 coordinate 137,505,095, forward strand.
CAGTTTCCATAATCACAGTCTTCCGTAGGCTGCGATTACAAGACTATGCTCACAGAGGTGGTATTTTAAAGATTTACACCTTACTCCTTTTAAGAGCTTGTTGCGGCACATTCCCTACATCCCTTGCCCAGTGCACACCAGAAAGGAAGGTCCTGGCATGAATTCGGGGTTAGCCGTGGCTGAGACATGGGGATGGATACCTGGTTGATACTGTTAATGGGGGTGAGTGCATCCTGGGGACAGATGAGTCTGGCGAGGAGAGAGCTGCGCTGTGATTTCTTATGGCACGCTTAAAGATACAGTGTACCTATCCTCCTTTAAATATTATTCTGCTTGAAACGAAGGGATCCTTTTACTAATGGGGCGCGGAGAAGGGGGGTGCGGCCCGCGAGGCTCCCGGAAGTCGGCTGTGCGGCCCGCGGCTCTCTGGAGATTGGTGACCACTGCTCTAGTGCAACCTCATTTGGAGTATTGTGTGCAATTCCGGAGACTGTACTTTCAAAAGAGTATAAGCAGGTTGGAATCAGTGCAGAGGGTGGCTAATAAAATGGTTAGAGGTCTTCGTTAAGAAGCATATGAGAATAGATTTAAAGCTATTAATATGTATATTTTAGAGAAAAGGTGAGATAGGCGCGATATGACAGAGACCTTTAAATACATCCGTGCCATAAATGCACAGGAAGGTCTCTTTCAATTGAAGGCAAGCTCTGCTACGAGGGGACATAGGATGAGGGTGAAAGAAGATAGACTCAGGAGTAATATGCAGAAATATTTATTTACAGAAATAGTGGTAGATGTGTGGAATAGTCTGTCAGTGAAGGTGGTGGGTACAAGGACAGTCTCTGAATTCAAGAAAGCATGGGACAAACACAAAGGATCTCTAAAGGTAAAAAGGGGTCTATTGTAGTTGATATGGAAGGGCAGACTAGATAGGCCATGTGGTCTTTTTTCTGCCATCATGTTTCTATGTTTCTATTCTGTAGCCTCCTATCTTCATCTGTTGGAGAGCTTGGATGTTTCAAATAGCATCTCATCAATGAACTTTTCACTGTTTCAAAGGCTTCTCAGACTCGTCACCTCTTCTCTGAGCTCCTCCACTTTTTTCCTGAGAGTTTCAGCATGCAGGCATCCTTCACATGGAATCGATTCTTGAGCTGGCATTGGGATATCTGTCTGGACAGAGGCAGAAGCTGTAATGGTGGCAAGTGCTTTGGCAATACAATTTTTCCCAGCTATTGTTCAGTTGGTGGATCTTTGGTACCTTGTTTGCAATGGAGTCCCTATTAGGAAAGGTGTTAGCTGAAACATGGCCATGCTGGGTTTTATTGGTATACCTTGATTTTATGATGTCTAAATAAAAGATTTTTCAATTTATAACACCATATCTCTATTATTGCAATATTTTGTGCTTTGGTTTGCCTAATTGTTCATTATGTTCATTTATTTAATTAGTTTGAACTCGTTTCTATACCACCTTTTTTTTTTTTTTAAACTTTTATTTTCATTTTGCAACAAACAAAAGAAACAACACACCAAAGGAGACAAAACAAGTATACAATAAGGAAAAGTAAACCCAATTACCCCCCACCCCGATGCTTCTTCTCTACCCGATTATATCAGCATGTGAGCGCTTCCAATTAACAGTGATTATACATCAAACGATCAAAAGAGTATCTACGATACAGCATGATCATGAGACAGAGATATATACAAAGTTAGACAGTCAGGTGAGAGCATTTAGCAAAATGTACATAGTCATTGAGCATCTTCCATTGAGACTAATGAGAAGGAATCTGAACGGGGGAAGCGAACAGACGAGGTATTTGTTCATATTTACTGTAAAGACAGACATGATTCCACCATTCATTGGGGCTCAGATGGGAACTAAATTTCCAGTATTACTTAATTAGGGACATAGCAATGCCAAGCATAAAGTTCGAAAGGAGATAAGCCATTTTTGGGAGAGAGGGGATCCCCGCAACTGGGCGAAGTCCCACTATCCTCCAAGAAAGGGGCTCTTGAGAGTGCGAGATAGACTAAATACGACCCCAGACCCGACGCCAGTAATACTGTAGTGCGGGATATTCATGCATAACATGAGGCAATGAACCAATGGCCGCAGGACATGTCCAGCAACCATTGCCCTGAGTAGTGTTCCATTTGTCTAATCTGTGAGGAGTGTGAAAACACCGGTGGGCTAGAGAGAAGAGGGTCTGAGTGAGTGAGGCGGATCGGGAACCCGTGTCCCTCTACTCCAGATAAGGCTCCATTGCTCCGAGGTCAAAGTCACATGCAATTCTCTCGCCCATACTTTCTGCGCTATAGGGATATCTCTAGTTATAGCATTACATAAGGTTTAGTAAAAATTGGATGCTACACCCGGTGAACTACCGATAGATCGGAAAGTCTCCAATCAACCTTATGTAGAGAATGCCGATGGCGGGAGTACCCTAGTACTCCGAAGGCGATGCTGAAGTTGCACTGACCAGAATCGGGAGTCTAAAGATTGCATAAGAGTATTAAAGGCACCTAAAGTGTCTAAAAGCATTGGTGGATAGTGGGAGTCTGATGGGAGAGTCATACCAGGGAGAAAAGTAAGAGGAATCAGTCTGCAAAGGCCCGCTTCTATATCTAGCCACACAGGTCTACTCAGTACTGGATCTTCCAGCCAACGAGCGCCTTGTTTGAGAAGAAAAGATTGAGGGAACACTTGAGTAAAATCGCCACCAAGTATTAAAGGAGCATTGGCAGAGGCCGATGCCAACTGCGCAATACTTGCATAGTAAGCAGGGTTGTCCACATTCGGGGCATAATGCAAATACACGTGAATTCACTATCTCCAACCTCAAGGTGTACACGGGCCCATCTACCCTCCTTGTCAACGCTAATATCAAGTACAGTAGCGTGCAAAGACTTCTTAACCAGAATGGCTACCCCGTACCATGTGGAAACGGTGGGAGAATAGGCAGCTACCATGTAAGGCTTAGCATTGAGTTTCAGTGTTTCAGCAGAGTTTAAATGCGTTTCCTGAAGAAACACTAAATCAACATGCTCATGGCTAAGATAGCTAAGGATTTTCTGTCCTTTGAGTGGACCATTAATGCCTTTTACGGTGAGTGATAAGATTTTACATAAGGCCATTCAGAAAAGTTAAAAATTCTGAGCATAATAGCACACATAATTTCACTATGTCCCTCAAACTGACTGTATCTGGCTGTACACATGACATAAGAAAATAAGCTAATATAATACAATGAAGCGCCCCACATTAACAAAGAAAACCGCAGTAAGGTAGAGGAGAAGCAAAACCCCAAAATTACTGGCGACCATGTGTCTGCGGGGAGAAACCCCAGAGAAGGCCGAAATTGAAAAAACACATAACCTGTAGGACTGTGCGTGCTCCGAATCCGACCGAGGCACACATCATGAAGGGATAGGAGACCAAAAAACAAAAGTCATATAGAGAAAGAAAGAAAGTCCAGGCAATCTCTGTGCTTGGCTATGACCGCCGCATCGGGCCCTTCAAAATGGCGGACAGAGCCGACAGATAAGAGTCCAAGATTTGGAATTAGCGCATCTGCTCTGCTTCTTTGGAGTCTAAAAATGTTGATAGTAGATCAGGATCTTCGAACGTCCTGGTTTGGTTGTGGAGAGTCACTCGGAGCTTCGCTGGATACAACAGGCCAAAGCGAGCCTGTAGCTGTTGAAGTCGAGGGCGAAAAGCAAGGAGTTTCTTCCGACGGTCAACGGTAGGCTTTGCCAAATCAGGAAAGAAGGAGACTTTACGACCTTCAAAGTCCAAATGATGATTCGCTCGGGCAGCGTTTAAAATTTGTTCCACTTGTTGATATCGTAGCAAGCTAAAGATAATAGGCCGGGGGGTCGTGCGGTTGAGCGCCATGTGGGCAGGAACACGGTGTGCTCGATCGATTTCCAGTTCTCTATGAAAAGTGATCTTCAGCAAGGAGGGAAGAGTTTTGAGCAAGAATTCTCTTATATCTCCTGCTTCCACCCCCTCCGGCATTCCGAGGAGCCTCACATTGTTGCGACGGGCTCGATTATTGCTATCTTCTAACTCCTTTTGAAGATTCTGTATCTGACGCTCAGCCATGTCCAGTTTGCCCAAGCGCACCGCGTGCGAGTCGAGGACCCCCGCCATGTTGTCCTGCCGTAATGAAAGACTTTCAAGTCGGTCCTGGAGCACTCCAAAGTCTTCTCGCATGGCTCGAAGCGCTTCTCCATTGGACTGCACCAATTCCTTCACGCCGCGTATTTCCTCCAAAATCTCCAGGTGCATTTCGGGGTTTTCGCGAAATGGAACCATCTTCCGTGGGGAGGACACCTCTGTTTTGGAGCGTTTTCCGTGAGAAGAAGAAGGAGACCCGAAGTCCAAGCGCGCTGATTTATGGGCCGCCATCCCCCCCGAGGTACCCCGGTCAGCTCGGAGCAAAATAGTAAGTTTGTATAGGTATTAAGTCAGGATTCTAAGTAGGCCTCTCGGGAGCTTCAACGCAAAGCGTCCTACCCGCTGGACATCAGGCCTCCTACCCGCTGGACATCAGGCCTCTATACCACCTTTTTAATTTTCAAAGCGGTTTACATATAACAAAATTTAACAGAGCATAAATATGCATCCTGTTGTACAATGAACTAAACAAGAATTTGTTGGCAACCATAACATGAACATTTGATTACATCTGATTCTTATAATACAGTATAACTATATACAAAGGGATATATGAAATGACCATTAACGGAAACAAGGTGGCTGTCATATTATAACTATGTGAGTGTGACCAATTGTCCATCATCATTAACAGGGTATTGCACTAGTGACAGTGCTAGGTACTCGGTGGTTATGGTTATTTTATTTATTTATGTATTTATTTAGCTGTGTTTACATACCACTTTTCACTGGGTCAAAGTGGTTTACAGAGAACAGAACATCAGTTACATAGAACAAATAACAACTTGGATAGTAAGTAACACAGATGTCCGGTTGTAGATTGTGGGTTAAGTCTGATTTGAAGTGATCCTGGAATAGGTGCGTTGTCAGCTTTTTGCAGAACTCTGTCATGTCTGGGCATCCTCCTAGTGCCGGGGGTATGGCGATGATATGAGATTGTCATAAGGCCCTGTTGATAATTCTTGCTGCCATATTCTGGGCCATTTGGAGGGGGTGTAGAGTGTGTTTGGGGAGGTCATGGTAAATAATGTTGGAGTAATCCAGGATAGGTGTGATTAGTGTCTGCCACACTATCTGAAAGAGGTCTTGGCTTATAAGTAGATGGAGGTTTTTCAGGGTTCTTAGCTTGTGGTAGACTGAATTTGTTGTTTTCTTTATTTGAGATTGGAAGTTTAGTTTCTAGTCTAATAAGATACCCAGGTATTATGACTTCTGGTTTCACTTTGATGGAGCTGTCGTTGAAATTCAGTGAGCTTGTTGGTGAGAAGGAAGAGTCCATAAAAATGTGGAGGGCTTCAGTGTTTTCCTGGTTGATGAGTAGGTTATGTTGTTGGAGCCACTGTTTTATGTTGGAGACACAGTTATATATGTTAGAGAAGTCTGGATTTTTAGTGCTGAATGATGTAGAACATAAAATCATCCACATATATTTGGTAATGTAACTTATGTTCGTTGAATATGGAACATATGGGTTGGAGAAATACGTTAAACAGTAAGGCTGATAGACTTGAACCTTGCGGTACTCCTTGTTATTGTTTAAATAGACGTGATGTCTTGTTATCTCATTTGAACTTGTTGGCTTCTATCATTCATATGCTCATTACAACATATTCATAATGTTGCTGTTCAGGTGATTTTCAGTTGGCAAAGAAGAAATCAAATTACTCATTATCATGAGTTACATTGGTTATGTGTTAAGCAATGGTCGTTGTTTAAGTGCTTATGTATGGCGCACAGGATGTTGCATGCTGACTTTTCAACTGAATTATCAACATAATTAAAAAGATATAAACCATCTTATTTTTTTGTTGGAATCAGCAAAATTTGCTTCTGTTTCACCAATTATATTGACTTGACAAGAGCTAGGGCATTTTCAAATGTTGCTCCTGTCAGTTGTAATACTGCTCTACTACTTAACGTGATTAGACGAGAGTTAGAAAATATCTAAAAACGTATATTTTAACTATATGTTAGATTTAGAAAGGGTCTTTTTTTTGACTGTGTATGGTATACTGACACTTTACCTTGTTGGATCAGTTTTACTTGAAAATATTGAATTTATAGATATGTGGTTGTGGTGTTCCTCCAGGTTTTTAATCCTGGGGAACTTTCATTCTGATATGCTATAGTTGCTTGAATTTTAGGAAAATTATATCATCCCCAACTCTTGGAGCCCACCATAGTTTAGATGTGAATTTTATTTTAGTTGTAGCGTTTTGCCAATATCCAATTTGGAAATTTCTCCTTTTACATCATGGGACTATTCTTAAACTAAGAATAATATATGTGAGGTGAGTATTTTTTAATAGATGGTTCCAAGGAATATGCCTTGATTTAAAATCAGGAGAAAAGATAAGCCTGAAGAGGTTTTGGGCCGAGATTAGTGAGAGGGTTATTGATCCAACTGATTTCTTGGGAGATCTTATCAAATGGTACCTAATGTTGGTTTTAATTTAAAGTCAATAAGCGCCTGAAGAAATATGACCCATCAGGCAGCTAAAATCTTCCCTTTGCTATGGAAACGAGCTAAGAGTATTGAAGTAGGAACATTGGTGTCTGCAAAGAGTGTGGCAGAAGACATACAGTATTCTGAGAAAGAGAGTGCATCTATCTGACATGTCATATATAAAACATATATTACTGTTTAATTTATGCCATATAAAACTTCTGTTCTGAAAACTGAACACACTTTTCACCAATCTAAAATTGATTCATCTGCCAGTAAAGCAAGGGCACCTTTCTCATTAGCTAAAGATCTAGTTTAGGTCCTTCAAGTGACTTTCCTATTTATTTTTCACTTCAATGTGATGATTTTGTCAGCTGTTATGTAGATAATATTTTAAAGATTTGGTAAGAAGATTTATCTTTAACACCTTTGACTGGCAGTGACACTATGGTAGAAATTGTCCCCTTAAAATCTTGGTCTCATTTTGGACCATTTGAGGTAAATTATGTTACTGCATTTTTGCGTTAAACATAGTCTTAGCATGTTTTCTAGACCCTTGTCTCTCTAATCTTGTACAGGCTTCTGGTCAGGGGGTAGGATTGTTTCGCAATTCCTTCCAGCTGAATGCAGGATTTTGTGATGTCTGCAAAATTGCAGTTTTCAAACCATTACTTTAAAAAAAATCATTTTTGGATGTCAATCAGGATTAAAACTATCAGCCTGTGGAGAGTCTTTCATTCTTCGCTAAACTGATTGAGTGGGCAGTGTTGGAGCAACTGGGCATATATCTGTTTGACAATAATTGTTTAAATCCTTATCAGTTCAGCTTTTGCTGTGGATATACTGCAGAAACTGTTTTGTTGACCTTAACATGTTCTGTGATTATGCATGGACCAAGGTGGCTTTGAAGGCATTAGTGGTTCAGTGGTAGCTTTCATACCTCCCAAGCAAGAGACTTACGTTCAGTTCAAAGCCAATGCAACCATTTCACACTTCTTTCATTACTTTAATAAAAGTGATAGAGAATTTCCACTAAAAGAAAACCTCAAATGGCATTCACACTTCAAGAAAGAGAAAAAGGGTAACATACATGGAAGAGCAGGTACAACTTTAGTCATTTTACTGTGCAAACTAGATGGACCTCGTTGGTCTCTATCTGCTGTCTGTTAGATTAAATAGCCCCCTTTAAAACCACTGACCATAAGATCTTGTAAGGCCAATTAGGGCCAAAGAAAGGACTGCAGAAAGGACTTTAATTTATAGTGCCATCAGGCGTGAAGAGCAGAGCGCCACCGAACACTGCTGCACCCTGACTGCTATCGGGTGAGGAAGCGGGAAGGCAAACCCCTCCTCGCTCACTGGTCCAAGGCCAATCAGGGACGAAGAAAGGACTTTAAATTGGTAGTGCCATCGGGCACGAAGAGCAGAGCACCGCCAGAACACCGCTGCACCCTGACCAGTGTCGGGCGACGGAGCAGGAAGGCAAACCTCACCCAAGGCCAATCAGGGCCGAAGAAAGGACTTTAAAGTTGTAGCGCCATCCTTAATACTACTTAGACACTTTGTAACAGCTCTTACCCTATCTTCCAATGTAAAATGTCAACAAAAACAGTTCTCCTAACCACACTTTTATTGTGGTTTCTGTCAACCAATCTCATGCCCTATCCCACCCCAAGCAACAATTTCTCATTCCAATAATACCCTACCATTTTAGACAAAGGGATGCTTATTCATCCCACACACCTCTCCAACCCCACTACTCCATACCTAATCAGTTCATACAAATAAAAACTCAACCAAGACAATACCTTCCCAAGCTCCACCTAAATGAGCACTCTGAACCATTAATATGGTACCTAATAAATGCTAGATCAATAAAGAAGAAAATCCCTATCATACAAGGCTTAATAAATGATGCAAACCAGACATCATATGTCTAACAGAAACATGGATCTATGACACAGATACTGTACTCCTCAATCAACTACAATCGCCAGGTTCAACATTTACCACTGCTCAAGACAATACAAAATAGGAGGTGGATTAATTATCCTATGCAAAACCTCTTTATATGCTCAAGAATGCACCTCATCAAGTACCGAGAGTTTAGTTATCCTAACAATCACCACAAGAAAACTTACAATTTCACTCATATATAGACCACCCTCCTCTGAAATCAATACACTGGATAGCATAATTGAAACATCATGCTCTGCATCACCTCCAGGCAAAAAACACATCATACTGGTGACTTTAATCTCTCGTCCTTACACACTTCACTGAACTCGTCCTTCTTTCAAGCAATGGAAGACATTGGCTATAGTCAACTAATTAACACAGCCACACATGCAAAAGGGAACACACTTGATCTCATCTTCTATCACACTAACTGGTCACCAAGTATAAATATATTTATTAAAAGCATACAGCCGGTTCCATGGTCAGATCACTTCCTCATATGCTTCAGTACTGAGTCAGACCTACATCAAACAATTAGCAACCATATAACATCAGCACGCAATCGACTCATAAAATTTGACCAAGATAAATTCATCAATAAAATAACTCCAGATCTCTCATGTAACAGTGACAACATCGACTTCCTCACCGAATCTTGGAACAGAACACTAAGTGCAACTTCAGTAAACGTAAACCATCAAAACAAAAAAACTCAGAACCTCTCAACCCTGGTATTCCCCATCCTTAAAACATACAAAAAGAATCTTAAGAAAAGCTGAAAGAAAATAGAAAGCTTCCAAATCCGAAGACAACATGCTAAACTACATGAACAACATAAAAATCTATCATCAAGGGGGCATTTCAAGATGGCCGCAGCAGCAGTCAGCTTCGTGTGAGAGCACTGTTATGGGGAGGAAGCGAAAGGGGAAGTTAGGGCCATTGCCCTCACAGCCTGTTGCTACCTCTACGCTGATTGCAAATTTTGTGTTGGGTCCTTTAGATCCATTTCTTGTGTGTACCGTGCGGGTCTCGGAACGAGCGGGTGGAGCTTCTCAGCTAGCAGTTTCGCCGGAGCTGGAGTGCCCAGCGTCTGCGTCGATATCATCTTCGTCCCTCGCATTGAGTCTGGTGCCAAAATTGACTCGTAGCCAGCCCCTGCCGGAAGGCTTCCTGGAGCTATCTTCTCCACCCCTGGTTGGGGGGGGGGGCAATTCCTCACGAGGGCCAGGTTGGGCTGTCTCGGTTGGGTCAGAGAGTGAGCTGTCTGGAGAGCTGTGCTCACAAAGATCTTTGGTGGCGTCTGGAGAGGCATTTGCAGAGAAGGATTTTCTCTCCACGGGTGGAGACCGACCCTTGGCGTTTATGGAGCCAGCTTTCCTAACCAGGGCTCTACAGATCAACAAACAGTAAGGATTTGAGGGTTTGTTTGTTTGTTCTTATTATATTACATTGCTAGCTCTCTGACTGGGAGCTCTTAAAAGGGTTTTTTGTATATTTTTTAAAGCAAGGTTACTTTCTTTTTGGTGCTTTAGGGGAACTTTCCTTGAGCACAGTAGGTTGCTGAACTCTAGTAACCTCAGGTTTGGAAACTGCTAACACCTAATCAGGTGTTAGTTCCCTCCCTACCCACCCAGACTCCCACCCACCCCTAGTGAGCAGTCTTGCTTTATAGGGCACCTCCCCCTTTAAGAAATCACAGAGAATTGGACCAGCACATTTTGAATATAATTAAAGAGATTTAACTGCTTTTTCTCTGAAAGGACAGCTGGGAAGGCTGGTACTTGGTAGATCTCTCTCTTTTGCTTTAACAGATACCTAAGCTCCACAAACAGAACAATGTCTGGGAAAAATCGTATTGCTAAAGCTGTTGCCCCCGTTACAGCTTCTGCCTCGGTCCAGACAGAGGTCCTAATGCCAGTTGAAGAACCAGTTCAATGTGCAGGGTGCCTGCATGCTGAAGCTCTGAGGAAACAAGTGGAGGAACTCAGAGAGGAGGTGGCGAGGCTGAGGAGCATTCAAGACAGTGAGAAGTACATTAATGAGATGCTTCTTGCAGCAACCAAGCTCTCCAGCACAGGAGAAGATGGGTGCCAACAGAATGTTGATGGTTGGACACAAGTCACCAGGGCCTGCAAAATCACCAATCCAACTTCTCCAGCCCTTGAATTGAAGAACCATTATGCAGCCCTGGAAGTGGAGGAGGTGAAAGCATCACTGGAAAGGGAAGAACCAGAGTTCAAGTACCCCAAAGTTGCAGAATCAGTGACCAGAAGGAATCGAAGGGTAGTGGTGGTTGGAGACTCTCTTCTGAGGGGTACTGAGGCGTCCATCTGCCGACCAGACTTGATGTCCAGAGAGGTATGCTGTCTGCCTGGTGCCAAAATCCAAGATGTTACGGAGAGTTTGCCGAGACTCATCAAGCCCACTGACTATTACCCAATGTTTCTAATCCATGTTGGAACAAATGATACTGCCAGGTATACCTCGGAACGTATCAAAAGTGACTTCATGGCTCTGGGACAGAGGGTGAAGCAGTTAGGTGCACAGGTGGTGTTCTCTTCAATCCTTCCTGTTGAGGGTAAAGGCCAAGGCAGAGAGGCTCGCATCCTGGAGATGAATGCATGGCTGCGTGGATGGTGTCATCGAGAGCGTTTTGGTTTCCTAGACCATGGGATGCTGTTCCAAGGTGTGCAGAGCAGAGATGGCATCCATCTGTCCAAGAAAGGTCAACGCATCTTCGGTAGTAGACTGGCTAATCTACTGAAGAGGGCTTTAAACTAGATTCGTTGGGGATGGGTGAAGAAAGCCCCCAGGTAAGTGAAAGCCCCCAGGTAGGTGATACATTAAATACCTTTATGGAAATGGGTAACAGGGGTAACATATGGAAAGCAGTGTGTATAAATGCCCGTAGCATGGGAAATAAGATCCCTGATGTTGAAGCTTTGGTGGGAGTGGCTGACTTGGATTTAGTGGCAGTTACAGAAACATGGTTCACAGAAAACCATGATTGGGATGTAACAATACCTGGCTATACTTTATTCAGAAAGGACAGGGTAGGAAGAAGGGGAGGAGGAGTGGCACTATATGTAAAAACTACTATTAAAGCTTTGGAATTACAGAGCTTAAAAGGGAGAGAGGAGGCATTGTGGGTTAAACTAGAAAGAGGGAAAGAGAAATCTATTTGCATTGGTGTGATATACAGACCTCCCTCACAAGAGGAAGAGGTGGACAGAGAGTTAATTGAAGGCATACGCAGCATTGCTAGGAAAGGGGAAGTGCTACTGATAGGAGATTTCAATATGCCAGATGTTGATTGGCACATTCCTGTTGCAGTATCATCTAGAAGTAAGGAGATCCGGGATTCTCTACAGGGAGAACTATTCAGGCAATTGGTAACAGACCCCACACGTGAAGAGGCCATACTGGACTTGGTGCTTACCAATGGTGAAAGTGTTTCTGATGTTGTAGTGGGAGATCATTTTGCATCCAGAGATCACCAGATGGTGTGGTTCAGTATTAGGACTAGGGCTGTTAGAATCCATTCCAAGTTGAGGATCTTAGACTTTAGGAAGACTAACTTTGCCAAGATGGGCCAATACCTCAGGGAGTCGTTAGTGGGATGGGAACAGCTGGGGGATGTAGAAAAACAGTGGGCAAAACTGAAAGGGGGTATTTTAAGGGCAACCAACCTTTTTGTTAAAATGGTAAATAAAGGCAAAAGGAAAAGGAGACCGCTATGGTTTTCGAAGGAAGTAGCTGAAAAAGTGAAGAAAAAGAGGGAGGCCTTCATGAAATACAAGAGATCACTTAGAGAGGAAGACAGGCATCTGTATTTGGAAAAACTTAGAGAAGCTAGCAAAGTAGTCAAGAAGGCAAAGATTCAAAAGGAGGAGGAAATAGCCAATGTAATAAAATGGGGGGATAAGATATTTTTCAGAAATATTAGTGAGAAGAGGAAGGGCAAAAGTGGTATTGTCAGACTCAAGGGTGCAGGGGGGGAATATGTAGAAGCTGATAAGGATAAAGCGGAATTGCTAAACAAATATTTTTGTTCTGTGTTCACAGATGAAGAACCAGGAGCAGGACCTCAGAAAACACCCACAAATAGGAACAGAAGCGAGGGACATCTTGGACAATTTTCAGAAGACTGTGTTCGTGAGAAACTAGCTCCTTTTAAAGTAGACAAAGTGATGGGACTGGATGGGATACACCCTAGAATACTGAGGGAACTTGGGGACGTTCTAGCAACTCCACTGACTGACCTTTTCAATGCCTCGTTGGAGTCGGGAGTGGTGCCAAAGGACTGGAGAGAGGCTCATGTGGTGCCTTTACACAAAAGCGGAAGTAAGGATGTGGTTGAAAACTACAGGCCGGTTAGTTTAACTTCGGTGGTGAGTAAATTATTGGAAACTCTGCTGAAAGAGAAAATAGTGAGGTTTCTGGAGTCCAGCGGATTACAGGATCCAAGGCAGCATGGATTCACCAGAGGCAGGTCTTGTCAGACAAATTTGATTGATTTCTTTGACCCTAAAGTTACTGCTTGGGTTAGAAATTGGTTGGGTGGGAGGCGACAAAGAGTACAAGTAAATGGAGCTCACTCTGAGGAGAAGGATGTTACCAGTGGTGTGCCCCAGGGATCTGTCCTTGGTCCGATTCTTTTTAACATCTTTGTTAGTGATATAGTGGAAGGGCTGTCGGGTAAGGTTTGCCTCTTTGCAGATGATACCAAAATCTGCAATAGAGTAGACACCCAGGAAGGTGTAGATAACATGAGGAGGGATCTAGCTAAGTTTGAAGAATGGTCTAGAATTTGGCAGCTGGGATTTAATGTTAAAAAATGTAAGGTCATGCATTTGGGCTGCAGCAATCCAAGGGAGCAATACAGTATAGGAGGTGAAGTACTTTTGTCCACTATAGAAGAGCCGGACCTAGGCGTAGTTGTGTCTAATGATCTTAAAGTAGCTAAACAGGTAGAAAAGGTGATGGCAAAAGCTAGAAGGATGCTTGGGTGCATACGGAGAGGAATGTCTAGCAGAAAAAAGGAGGTGATAATGCCTCTGTATAAGTCTTTGGTGCGACCTCATTTGGAGTATAGTGTGCAATTCTGGAGACCGCACCTTCAAAAGGATGTGAACAGGATGGAGTCGGTGCAGAGGGTGGCTACTAAAATGATTAGTGCGCTTCATTTTAAAGCATATGAGGACAGACTTAAGGATCTTAATATGTACACCTTAGAGGAAAGGCGGGATAGAGGTGATATGATTGAGATGTTTAAATACCTCCGTGGCATAAATGTTAAGAGAGAGAGCCTCTTTCAATTGAAAGCAAGTTCTGCTAAGAGGGGACATGGGATGAGGGTGAAGGGAGATAGATTCAGGAGTGATATGCGGAAATATTTCTTTATGGAAAGAGTAGTGGATCCATGGAATAGTCTCCCATTGGAGGTGGTAGAGATGAGGACAGTAACTGAATTCAAAAAAGCATGGGACCAACACAGAGGATCTCTAAAGGTAAAAAGTGGACTGCTGTAGTTGTTGATATGGAAGGACAGACTAGATAGGCCATGTGGTCTTTTTCTTTCATCATGTTTCTATGTTTCTAGTTATACCCCTGCTGAGCCAGAAGTGGTTTTCTCTTTGCAGAGACCTCAGAACTTTACGCTGGAAGCTATTTGGAATGCAATTTTAACCTTGGGTGAGGTTCTTTTGCCTCAAGTATCTTCTTTGGCTAACAAGGTGAATGTTTCTACAGGATTGGTGAATGATTTGGAGAGGAAGGTTTCTGTGATTCAAACGGAATGTGATGATGTGCGCACCAAGGTAGTGACCCGTGAGGAACATTCAGATGGACATAGAAAGAACTTTCAGTCTTTACGAATGAAAATAGAACATTTGAATAATCTATCTAATGTCAATAACTTGAGAATTATTAATTTTCCTAAAGTTCCATCGATTTCTCCTAGAGATATGTTTAAAAAATATTTAGTGGAGATACTGGGAGTATCCCCTGAGTTGATGCCCAATTTGGTAAAAATTTACTATCTACCTAAAGCGAAGCGTGTCTTGGCTCAAAGTGAGATAGGAGGTAACCAAACTCAGGAGGGTATTTTAAATGTAACGAAAAGCACAGCGGAATGCAATGACCACGGCCTACCACGGTAATGGTTAAAATTCTTTATTAGGGACCCAACTTAACAAGTTTCGGCCGATGCCTTCGTCAGGGGTCAGAAAACCACATAGAAGGTGTGAGAAACATGTCTATGCGGTGGAGCGACTACTCTTCCCAATCACTAGTAAGACACTGGTAAACTGTAACTTACTAATATACCTAAGGAATCATCCAATTGGAGCACTTTCACAACACTACAAGTCTGCCCTTTGACAGACTTGTAGTGTTGTGAAAGTACTCCAATTGGATGATTCCTTAGGTATATTAGTAAGTTACAGTGATTGGGAAGAGTAGTCGCTCCACCGCATAGACGTGTTTCTCACACCTTCTATGTGGTTTTCTGACCCCTGACAAAGGCTTCGGCTGAAACTTGTTAAGTTGGGTCCCTAATAAAGAATTTTAACCATTACTGTGGTAGGCCGTCGTCATTGCATTCCGCTGTACTTTTCATTCCTGTTTATTTGCGGAAGGCCTCTTCTCTCCCTTCTTCGGGTATTTTAAATGTCTCAGATATATTAGAGAATTCTGGTTTGGAATTACAGGTGTCATCAACGCTTTTAATAACCTTCGTTTTGTTATCTGACAAGGAATGGTTATTGAAATTATTTTTTCAGAAGCGGAAAATTATGTTTCGAGGGCTCTCAGTGCGTATATATCCTGATTTATAAAGAGAAACCCAGAAGCGGCGTAGAGCGTTTTTATTACTCTGACCTGGGGTTTTACATTTGGGAAGGCTCTTTTTTCTTAAGCATCCCTGCAAGTGCCTGGTGAAATACCAGATGATTTCTTATATTTTTTTTGAGCCCTCCCAATTGTTGGCTTTCATAAGCGCCAGGCATCTGGAGGCTTCCATTGACTCATAGGATTGTTTTGTCCAATTCATGACTGTATGCATTTTCTTCTTATATTGGGTTTAAATGTTATTGCTATGTTAACTCCCCCTGTATAGTGGGCTAGAGAGATTAGGCATTCTGTACTTATGTAAAGTTATATTTCTTGAAATGTAGCCTGGATTACTGTGGATGTTTTCTGATTGTCTTCTCTATTTCTGCAAGAATGGTTTATGTAAACTTTCTTGATTTATTTGAAAATGTCATAAATAAAAAATTAAAAAAAAAACTATCGTCAAATTACATTGGATGCAAAAAAAGATTACTACTCAAAGCTTCTCTCAAAATCCCTTAACAGGCCAAGAGAACTGATTTACATAATTCAAAACGTAACAAAAAAACCGACCCCAAGTGATCCATCAACCTGCAACATAACCGCTCAACAGCTTGCAAATCATTTCATGGAAAAATCCAAATTCAACTCAGCGAATGACTCTACATTTAATGGTCCCACACTATACTGCCCTGGAACCTGGAATTCATTTTCACCTATAACAAAGGAGCAGATCAAACACTACATCAAATCTTTGAATACTACCATCTCAATTCTAGACCCATGCCCAGTCAGTTGGATGAAAGCCACAAACTCAATACTAATACCATTTATTCTGAAAATCATCAACCTCTCACTAGTCCAAGGACGTCTACCTATCATACTAAAAAAGGCATCATCCACCCAATCATGAAACTAAAGACTCCAATATCCTGCCCCTCTTCATTCAGACCAATATCTAGCCTACCCTTCCTATGCAAAATTATTGAAAAATCAGTACAGCTACAACTTCAAGATTTCATTGATTGTAATGCTCCACTTGACCCTCATCAATATGGTTTTACAACAAATGCTACTCACTTCCCTCCTTGATTTGATCATACAACATCCAAAATGCCTTCATCTTTATTTTCCTGGATATATCTTCCACATTCAACACTGTAAATCACAACCCTTAATCAGTCATCTAAAACACCTGAGCATAGGTGGTACAACCTTATAATGGTTTCAAGACTACCTGTCTAACCGTACACAACAAGTCTACTATGGAAACATCCTATTGAACACTCACCCAACAACAAGGTTTCCCCCAGGGATCTGCATTATCTGCACTTCTGTTTAATATATGCCTACAATCCATTTGCAATATCATACAATCACTTAACATCGACTACAGAATTTATGCGGATGACATAATGCTTTTCACAACTTTTTACACCAGAGATCCTAACTTCACAAAAGTCACCAGCTGCTTTAAAGATGTCACCGAATGGCTTAACTCTGTCAACTTCAAAGTTAACTTGAAGAAAAAAGAAGCACTCACTAGGAATAAATCTTTCAACCCTCCCAGCCTGCTACAAGTAAACAACGCCTCACTTGAAATAAGAAAGGAAATAAAATACCTTGGGATACACCTTGATCGAAACCTGGATTTCACCAAACACATCCACATAACTACCCGCGTAATTTGCAACAAAACTAGAATGATTCAACAACTGAGACCTCTAATCTCACCCACGGACTTCTGCACCATTGCCCAGACACTTACAAATCCCCATTATGACTACAGCAACAGTATACTCCTTGGCCTTCCAAACAAAACCCTAAAGCCTTTCCAAATGGCCCAAAATACAGTTGCACGCACAATCATGAAAGCTGATAAGTCAGACCACATAACACCCATCCTGTTTCAGCTCCATTGGCTCCCAATAATTCAGAGACTCAAAGTCAAGGCTCTCACGATCATTTTCAAAATGATAAACAACATTGCACCAACATACCTCAACACACTAATAAATATGCAACAACACACAAGAATAAAAAGAGAAAGCCTAAAAAACATGCTATCCACTCCTAATAGGGCAAGAAAACTAAACCAATCTACAACCAATAGAGCATTCTCCCTCTACACCCCTACCCTATGGAACAGTCTCCCAAATTCACTAAGAGAAATCAAAGATTTACCTCAGTTCAGGAAACAACTCAAAACATTTATTCTTTACAGCATACTACCAATGTGAGCAGCCACCCATAGTCCTCTTCTGCCTCTGTATCACACATAATCACAATACCTGACACCTCAAGTCCTGTACTCCTGACACACCCTACTATAAATCACAGCTCAAACCACTTATGTTCAATTCTCCTGTAAATAGTTCAATACTACTCTGTTGTTAAATATTTTTGAAATTTGATTAGTTGTTATTTGCACAATTGTTCCTTGTAAAGTATTCTACATTGTTTATTATAAACTATCTTCTGCAGTAGTTAAAATGTTATATGTAAACTGCTTTGATTACCATGACAAAGAGGTATATAAAAACCAATAAATAAATAAAATCAGGGTTAAATGACGTTGTTAGGCATAGGTCGCTCAGTTGTCAGACTGCTTTCTAAGAGTACAAAGTTGATTTGTTTGAATGGAAGGATTTGTGTTCCCTTAATTGTGGGGTTCCCCTCGGAGCAGTCTAATCACCAATTTCATTCAGCATCTACATATGTCTGTATTATCGGGAAGAGTGGCCTAGTGGTTGGGGCAAGGTACTACAGGCCGGAAGGTCGGTGGTTCAAATCCCACTAGAGGACAGCAACCTTGGGCCGGAAGGACTGGGGTTCCTAGTCCCACAGATACTCCTTGTGGTCTTGGGCAAGCCACTTAACCCTCCATTGCCCATGTTCCCTCTAAGTATTAGTGTATGTGTCTCATATCCCCTCGTGTTAAATGTATCCCCCAACCGCTTTGACCCAGTGAAAAGCGGGATATAAATGCAGATAAATAAATAAATTATTGACTGTAAAGATAGGTGAGTTATAAATAAATAAACAAAAGGAAATCTATCTTCACCCACAGCTGGAAATTGTAAGATCTCATGATCTTAACTTCAAATGGCAGGTTGATGATTTAGAGATTTATCACTCCTAATATGGTGATTCTGATTAGACACATTAAAATTCTGAATGAGACCAAGAGATATTTCAGGCTGATTAAAGTTGTCTCTGAAGTCAGATAAAAAAACGTAGGTCCTTCAAAAAGATGCTTCTTATTGTTAAACCTTTTTATTTATACAAATGTAACCCCCCTCCCCCCCCCTTTCTGTGTGGTTCAGACAGATACTAGGCAGGGATAGCTCCAGAGTTGGTTGAAGATGCTGGTGCCATAGCAAACCTTAAGCTTGACCACCGCTCCCCACCCCCTCCAGCTGACAAAATCTATTGTTTATCTTTGAATACCCTGCTAGTGGCTACACCTCAGAAGTTGCTGCTCTAGGTGACTGCCTGGTTTGCCTAATGACTGGGGCCAGTTCTGATGCTAGAGAACTGCTAGGCAGACAAGGGAAGCACACCTGATCCAAGAACTATTAGCCAGAGTTTGTCGGAGCTCTTGGTCTGTAAATATCAGGATTCATACTTGAGGGGAGGAATTACCTCTGTGGCAAACAGTATTTAATATTTAGGTACTTGACACACTCTCATTCACCCTTCTCAAGAATTAGAGTCCAGGCCATACATTTGTCCAAGAGTTTATTTCAAATTAGGGTCACTGATAACAAACTTTAACTTTGAAGAATTACAATCTTAAAACTCAACTATATTACAGTGCTTGTGTTTCATCCAGTAGTATATGGGATTACGTTATCCAAATCCTTTAACAATCAGCATTCTCTAAATAAGTTTACTTCAGTTGCACTCTTTTGCCTCAAAATGTTCACCGGTTTAAACTGAATAAGTATTTAGAAGGGGATTTTAGAAAGAACGCCCAAGCTTCCCCTCCAACCTCTCTGGCATGCCACACTCCTCCTCCACTGGGAGCTGGAGAATGAGTGTTCAGAGTTCTCCCCTGTCTCTGCAGCACCCATGCTTACCACCGGTGGGAGCTGGCTTCTGTCCTGCTGCCCACTATCCCCCATGTGCGAGGTGCGGGGAGGTGGAGGGGGAAAATACAGTCTCCTCTGCCTGGCTCTCCCCATCCTCCTCATTGTACACTGATAGTGTTGGGCTGGACAGGAGGATGGGGCTTTTTGGTGTACTGCTAGTCGGGACAGATAACACAGCAGCTGTGAGCAGGATATGTCCAGGGGGAATGGACAGGAATCATAAGGGAGCCTAGGTGGATCTGACACAAAAGCGGCACCAATGAAGTGGGCACCAAACCTGGATTTGAGAGGGGTAAGGGACAAAGCATGACTTACTGACACGGGTATTTTATTCCAGGAATATGGAGCAGCAAGATGAGGGCAGCGATGTCTGGATATGGTAGTAGAAGTGAAGGGCAGAGATAGAGGCGATCTGACAGAAAAGCAGTGTTCACGGGAAGGGGTGTAAGGAGAGATATAAGAGAGTTCAGAGCAGCAAAATGAGTGCACATATAGGCCAGAGGCAAGGAAAGGGCAGCTATGTGTTGCTCAGCAATAGTAGGCATTCTTTGGGGACATGCATCCCTTGGGGTTGTGTGGACCTAGTAAGGGTCCATACCTAGCCATTTAATGCATGTTTGTAGAGATGGCCAGGGCAGGAATCACTGGGACTGCTTCCTAATGCCACATACCATTTGATGCAAGGTATATCCTGAAATACATGTTCACATTTACATTCTGGTATACCATATTGGTGTGCACTGGGCTTACTTAATGCTCTTCAGGGCATGAGGGTGACTGGTATATGGTCTAGGTTGCAGCAACTGTCATTTCTCATTGGTAGTTATGTCTATTGTGCATCAACACACTGCTCTCTGTGATGGGCAGTCTAGGAGATGCACGTTCTACCCAAGGGGCGTGGTGTCAGTGGTTACATTGTGGGAACGGGCAGGATTGGAAACTTGTAATGTTTCAGAATACGGTGGGTGTGATGACGTCCAAAACCTTTCTCCACATCCTAGGCATGAGGGTGGCTAAATAGCGCCTGCACACGCCCCGCAAAACACATCTATCTCCTGGATTCACGTGGGCATATACAGACCCGTGGATGCGGAATTAGATGCAAAGGGAGCCTGTGTCCGATATAGACATGTCCATAGGCCGGATGTGCACGTTCTGCAATCGCATTATGATATATGAATAGGGGAATCCATGTCTATACCGTGGGCCTGCCCAAAATACCCCCTCGTACTGCCCACACCACCTTTCTGAGGAATGTTAATATGGTAAGCATCCTGACATCTAAGAAATGCCTAAGAAGGTATTTCCATGTGTATAGGCAGTCTTTACATGTAAATACTGCTGTCTAGATGTGGAATTCCTCTGAAACAACCTGCTAAATCTATTGGTGAAGATATTTGTTACGATCCATATATGACTATGTAATAAAGAAATAAAGAAAGAGGATGCACAGAGATCTAGATTTGCCCCATAACCATGAAAGTCACTAGCATAATCATAGTACGAGGTAAATGATTCCCCGGGAGTAGCTCATTGAATATGTCTGCCAATGTCAGAGACAAGTATATGGAGGGTAGGCCATCCAAAAGCTATAGCAAAATCATCTGTCCCATAAATCAAGGGGACCTAATATCTGTTATTCTTCCAGATGAGATATGCTAGCATCTAAAGCAAAAGTGTCCCCCAGATGTAAAGTCAACAAAACCACTGTAGGAAAAGCATGAAATTTGTTGAAGTCAATTGCCAGTAGTGGAAGGAAGCCCATCATTTAAAATGCCAGCCATAGTTTTAAAGAAATATGTATTCCAGAGCTGTGATATGGATAAGCGGTACTGCTGAATAAATGTCCAAAGTGTGACTGCAGCAAGCCAGATGTAGAGTGGCAGTATCCAGCTACCATATGTAGAGACAAGCACTATAATTTAGCAGGATCTAACTCCACCCAGGAATTATCCAGATGATGTCACGGTGGTCAGACAGATTAGCAAGTGTAAGATATCTATTGTATGTGTTTTGAAAACACCAATAGCCCCCTGTGTGTAACCCATGCTGACCAGGGTGAATGAGAGCTGTGGATGCAAATAACAAGCACAGGGGCTGGCCTGACACAGCACATGCTTAATCAGACTCAACACTGTGGGCCAATGGAAAAGGCCAATGACCATAGGTATGGGAATGGATGCTGGACAAGGCACCCCCACCCCCACATACCTGTCCACGAGGTGTGATGCCTGCCAATCATGAACAGAGTGTGTTTCCCACAATGTGGACTATAGCTACTGAAAACAATGCATATCACATAGTGGATGTGTAGTGCACTGGAAATGGCACTACTTGGGAACCTGACAAGCAGGGGTTTACGACCCACTATCACCCAATCTGGCAATGTAACATCCACAACCCAACATTGTGCAGAATATGAGGCAAATGTGTCTGTCCATTGGAATGCACCATGTACAGCAACTACACCATGCTGGTCAGAACAGTGCCAGGGAAACATCAGCACAGCCAAGGACAAACAAATGTGGCCAGAATAGCCATTACTGTAGCCCCTGGCTATCAAGCAAGACAGGCACCACCAAATGGGTAGCAGTGCTCCAAGGCCTGTGAGCACTCCAGGGCACACACCCTTTGAGAACTCTTGTGCTGATGTATGTTTGGGCAGATGGGGGCCAGACAAGGCCTGTGGAGGTTTCAGAGACCTGTCACCTGGTGCAACCAACATCAGTTGTAGACGGAGCTCCAGAACAAGCACCTACTTTTATTTTGATGGATGTGTGTCCAAGCAGACCAAGATGGGAGGAGGGGGGTGACAAATGTAACAGTGGTCCCAGCAGGGACAGGTGCCCCAGGCATGCAGTGATGATAGCAAATGCCCGCAGCAGTGACCACCAGAGATGGCACAGAGGAACAATGGCCAGAAGACCAATGTCACACACTGTCATATGCCACCCTTCCCCCGCACTTGGAACCCCATCCACTCTGCACACCCACCCTCTCCCATATGCTCCCCCTGCATGCACTCCATCCCCTCAACCCCACTCTCACCCTCCAGTCACTCAACCCTCACTCCTATCCTGCAGCCACTCACCCTCCCCCATGCGCTCACCCAGTGCACTCTCGCTGCTCCTGTTTGTCACCTCACCCTGTGTTGCTGCAATCTGCCCCACACCACTCTATGGGGCTTCCCCTCCAACCTCTCTGGCATGCCACACTCCTCCTCCACTGGGAGCTGGAGAATGAGTGTTCAGAGTTCTCCCCTGTCTCCGCAGCACCCATGCTTACCACCGGTGGGAGATGGCTTCTGTCCTGCTGCCCACTATCCCCCATGTGTGAGGTGGGACATAGGCCCCCTGTCCACTGACATCAGCTCTTCCCCCTTCTGGGGAGGTGGAGGGGGAGAATACAGTCTCCTCTGCCTGGCCCTCCCCATCCTCTTCATTGTACACTGATAGTGTTGGGCTGGACAGGAGGATGGGGCTTTTTGGTGTACTGTTGTTGCTTCTGCTGGTGGTCATGCTGCCACTCCCACTGGGGCTGAGGGGCATATATGCCCGGCGTCCTCCACAATGTGGGGGATGGAACCATCTGGGGATGGGGGTAGGGAGTCTTCCTTCTGCTGTGCTGCCACTGTGGGGGACAGAGGTCATGGTTAGCTGCATGGCTTTGGTGTCTCAGCTGCATGTGTGATGGGTCATCCATGGGCAGCAGGATTCCTGGTGTGCCAGAGGCACAGGATGCTGTCATTCCATTCCATGGGTGGGCCTCATCAGGTATGTGGTTCCTGTATCAACCTCCAGACAGTGCTCCTGTCACTGCCACTATGGTGGGGCAGACAGGACTCTTTGTGTCGCCTTACTGTGATCAGAAATCTGACATGTCCATCTGGGCTACCACCCATGGTTTCTTCTTAATGGATGAAATATAAAATACTCGGGTTGGTGGAGGAATTGCTTCAATGGGAAACTTTAGAATCTCTAGCATATAGCACTGAAATATTTCCCTGGTAGACCTCAATGGAGTTATAGGAAAGTTTAAAAAACATAAGTTTTGACTTTGCAGGGTATTATCAAAATTCTTCACAGCTCCTGTCTCTTCCTTATCCCTTTATGTCTGTGGCTATAAGGGTGCTGTCCTTCACAGAATCAGAAACTGTTTTCCATGGTCAGAGTTCAATTTACTTCTTGGGAGACAGGAATCAGGAATCCAACCCCCTCCTCTCCTGAGAGTGTACCTTCTTTTTCTATTGCCCTATAATCTGGGCTGCAAGACATTGTCCTGCTGGGGACAGAAATTTGCACTTGCTACAGGGTGGCAGAAAAGAGGAAGAAAAAAGAAAAGGCACTTTTCCTCCAAAAGTTGTACATTAAGTGATCTACAGAACCCATCTAAATCCTTCCCTGGCTCATCCCATTTGGACACCCAGATAGAATAATCTTCAGTGTTTATTCCTATATTCTGCTTACAGGGCATGGATCACCCTTAGAAAGGTATGGAAGAGAATCTTCACCGTTAGTTGCAAGGCTGTTAGTATCATCTGTTTCACATTGGCATGACTAGTGATGTTAAGAAAGAAGGGGTCAATATTGGAGCAAAATGTGCTACAGTACCTAGTGGCAGAAAGCTAGATCTGGGTCGAAGGCCATGGGCAGGGGCGGCTCTATAATGAGGCCGAGTGAGGTGGTGGCCTCAGGCGGCAACTTTTTGGGGGTGGCAAAAAAATGCCCTCAAAAAGGCTGCCTCACTCAGCCTTCAAAATCTAAAGAAAAAAAAAAAACCCGGTTGGAGAAGCTGCTGCTGCTGCTGCAGTGGCAGCGGCAAAATGAAGTGTCCCACAGCCCCCCCACCTCCCTCGAAGAGCCCTGTCATTTTTTTCTCCATGCAGGCTCAGCTTTTCAGAGCCGCAAAGGGAGACTGTTAAAGATGAGCCTGCCGGTGCTGACGGGAAACAGGCATTTCCTGTGGGAGACAGCTAGGACTGGAGTGGGCTAAGGGGGATAGGACTAGAAATGGGCTGGGATTTGAAATGGGCTATGGGGGAGGGGAGGAGGATGCTGCTGGCCCTGGAAGAAAACTTGGGGTTAGGGCTACAAATGGGCTGATGCAGGGGGATGGGAGAACAGGACTGGAAGAGAGTGGTTACTGAGAGTGTCTGCCAGAGGAGGGTGGGGGCAGGAAAGGAGCTGACATGGGGTATGGAGGGGACTGGAAAGGAGCTGACATCTGGGATGTACTGAAGGGGAGCTGACACTTGGGGACGGGAGTGTTAGTTGGCTGGTTAATTTATTTATATACTGTGCTCTTTAGAATCAGTGTGGTTTTACATGTATACTAACAGGTACTTTTTATTCCCTTGTCCCTGAAGGGCTCACAAACTAAGTGTACCTGAGGCAATGGAGGGTTAAGTGGCTTGCCCAAGGCCACAAGGAGTGGTCATGGGACTAGAGACCCAAGTTCCTCCAGCCTGAGGTTGCTTGTCCCCATGTGAGAATTGAGCCCCGGCCTTCTGGCCTGAGGTAACCTGTCCCAACCACTGAGCCACTACTCCCTCCTGGGGAGGAGGCTGGAAGGGAGCTGACATGTGTGAATGGCACTGGAAGGGGGATGGACAGAGGGTAGGGTGACTGGAAGGGAGCTGATTGGTGGGGTGTCACTGAGAGTGGACGTGACCTGATACCTGGGATGGTATTTGGACCAGAAGGGGCTGGACAGTGAGGAAGGAGGGGGACTGGAAGGTAATGGACACCAGTGGCAGTCGTGGGAAAGCAAGGCAGTTGACATTGGAAGGTACTGAGAGGGGAGGACTGGAAAGGGGGCTGATTCTGTGGAGGGTTACGGGAACTGGAAATGGGCTGATGGAAGGAAGTGAAGAAAACAAAAGAAGAGATAAGAAATGGCAGATGGACCATTGACCACAGCAAGAGGGCTAACAGAAGACAGGAAAGCAGAAGCCTCAGATCGGGACCAGCATGAATAAAATGGTCAGACAACAAAGGTAGAAAAAATAATTGTATTTAATTTTAGTGATTGGACTTTGTGCTATCTTTATATTTTTCACAGTATGGGGGAACTGTATCTATTATTTATCTGATGTTGCACTGCATGCAGAGTCTGGCATCTTGGGGTTTCAGTTTAAATTTTGTCTACATATTTTTATTTTTACTTTAGATTGTGGTTATTTATTCTGTACTTGGTGAGGGTCTGTGTTCTGAGTATGTGACTGAGGTCAGGTATTCTGTTAATACATAAAGATCTGTACTGTACTATAGTAATTTGACTTATCCAGCTTTTCAGATAGGTGTATGAATGTTCCAGGATCCACTGTAGTATTTACAGTGATTCTTTTTTTGGATGGGCTCCTTATGTGAGCTTTGGAAGTTTGTGCTGATATGGTATGGTAGATTTGCTCTTTGTTGTAGTGGTTTGTATTAGTTCACAATATGCCTGGTACTGGAGAATGGTTGTTGTTGTTAGTGAGATGATCAGAATCAGACTTTTTTTTTAAGATATTGAGTTCTGTGGGTGAATGTTCTGGTTTTGCTCTGCACCCACTGTGGATGCAAAATATATGTTGAAAAAGAAAAAGCAAGAACCATAACGCAGTTTATAACAACAAAATAAAAATGATTTATAATTTAGTTTTATAAACTGTGCTGTTGGTTCCCACTCTTTTAGTTCCTTGTTGTGCAAACATCTTGCATTTCCTCCATATAATCTAATCGACTTTTTGGTTTGGTTCAGTCCCTGATTGGAGTTCTGAAAAAGCCCCGCCCCCCTCTATGGGAGGGAGGGTACCTTCTCATCCTTTGCCTCAGGCAGCAGATTGTCTTGAGCCGCCCCTGGTCATGGGTCCTCCAGCAGGACAATGACCCAAAACATACATCCAAAAATATAAAAGAATGGTTAAAAAGGAACAAATGGACTGTTTTAAACTGGCCAGCAATGAGTTCTGATCTCAATCCAATTAAGAACCATTTGAAAGTGCTGAAATCTGCCATTGGTAAAAGGAATTCTGGAAACATTCATGAGCTAGAACAAATCCCATTTAAAGACCGCGAGAAATTACCAGCAGACAGCTGTAAGAAACTTATAGATGGCTACAAAAAATGTTTGGAGGCTGTCATCACTGCCAAGGGTTGTGCAATCACATGTTAGTGAAGGGTGCCATTAAACCTGCCCAGGTCATATTTTATTTTTTGTTTTTCTCAGAAATTACTATGTCTACTGTAAGTTGCACAGAAAATTTTTTTTTGTTGTATACCTTTGACCATACTAATACAATACTATGATGTCATACAGTTGGAATATTTCCAATTATTTCTCAAGATATTGTACACAATATACCTAAAATGCAAGGGTGCCAGTACTGTTGCATACAACTGTATATATATCTTTCTCTTCAGTTGCCAACTCCAGACTCTCTTCATTCCACTTTGCTGTGCCGAATGCCTGGCATACACTACCTGAGTCTGTTTGTCAGACTCCATCTTTGCCCCGATTCAAATCCAGACTCAAAACTCATCTCTTTGAGGCTGCTTTTGGATCGTGACCAGCTTATTCTCCTTTTTAACACTCTTAAGCGTTTGATTATTTTCCTTAAACTATCATAGCCTCAACAGGTTCATCGTTGAAGGAGAAGAAATTGAAATTGTGAACAACTTTAACCTACTTGGATCAACTATCAATAAAGAAGCAACAAGCAGTCAAGAAATCAGACGATGCATTGCTCTTGGCAGAATGGCTATGAAAGACCTAGATAAGATTCTCAAGAGCAGAGATGTCTCTCTCCATACAAAGATTTGACTTGTTCAAGCCATGGTATTTTCAATAACATCATATGGATGTGAAAGCTGGACAGTGAAAAAGACAGACAGGAAGAAAATTGATGCCTTTGAATTATGGTGCTGGCGGCGAATACTGTGTATACCATGGACTGCCCAAAGAACAAACCAGTTGGTACTAGAGGAGATCAAACCTAAGCTTTCTTTAGAAGCTCAGATGACAAGACTTCGACTTTCATACTTTGGACACATCATGCAAAGAGAGAGATCATTAGAGAAAGACATCATGCTTGGCAAGATAGAAGGTCAACGCAAAAGAGGAAGGCCAGCAATGAGATGGATCGATACAATAACAGCAGCTACGGGTACCAGTCTGTCAACAATGAACCGCCTGACTGAAGACCGAACACAATTTAGGATAGCTATCCAGAGGGTCGCCATGAGTCGACTCCAACTCGACGGCACTTAACAACAACATCATAGCCTCCAGTTTATTCTGCGTATCTGTCAAGCATGGACCTTGCTCCTATGTGTTTGCATACAACACTGCATATGCCTTGTAGCGCTATACAAATGATTACTAGTAATAGTAGCAGATGATATTACTTCTGAAAAAATATTTACATAATTGGATAGTCTCCTGAATAGCACAGAAAACTAAACAAACTAGTGTTTTTTATTGTACCAGTCTTTTATATCTTTGCAGAGATGTTTCAAGAATGAACTAGGAGCTAAATGTGCCTCAGAAAAATCCAAGTTATGGTGCAAGAAAGTTTTTCTCAATCTGCTTCTGTTTATATTTTTATATTCTTTTTGGTTCATGATGTGTTGTACCTTATATAATGATCTGAATGGAGTTCACTCAGAAGAAAGAAAGGTGAATAGTGGAATGCTTCAAGAATCTGCACTGGAACCAATCTTGTTCAACAGTTTTGTAAGTGACACTGCAGAAGTGTTAGAAGGAAAATTTGTCTTTTTATGAATGACACAATGATTTGTAACAGAATGAACACTCCAGGAGGACTTGATAATATGAGAAATAATCTATAAAAATTAGAAGAATGTATTAATTCTTAATTTCCAAGTATTAAACCAAAGTGCAAAGGAACGCACTTGAGGTGCAGAAATCCCAAAAAGCAGTATGTGACAGAGAGTCAAAAGTTGATGTAAACGGTCCAGGAGAGAGACCTTGGGGTGATCGTGTCTGAAAAACTCTAAGTTGCAAAAAAATATGACAAGGTGGTGGCCAAAGACAGAAGGATGCTAGGCTTCATAGAGAGATCAGGACCAGCTGAAAGGAGGAAGTGATAATGCCCCTATGTAGGTCATTGGCAAGGACTCGCTTATCATGTTCAGTTTTGGAGACAGTATCTCGTAAAGGATATAAAAAGACTTGAAGCGGTTCAGAGGAAGGCGACCAAAATAATATGGGGTCTGTTGTAGAAGCGACTTGAAGACCTGAATTTTGTAAACCGCCCCGATGTTATGGGGGGCGGTATATTAAGTGTGAAATAAACAATAAACAATGTGTATACCTTAGAGGAAAGGAGGGACAGAGGAGATATGATACATATGTTTATATACTTGAAGGGTATTAATGAAGACACAAACCTCTTCCAAAGACAAGGAAGCTGTAAAACTAAAGGACATGAAAGGAAGCTGAAAGGAGGAAATTTTAAAAGCAGTATCAGGAAATACTTTTCCACAGAAAGGGTGGTGGATGTCTGGAATGTCTTCCCACTGAAGGTGGTCAGGACAAAAATGGTAATGGAATTCAAAAAGGCATGGGATAAGCACAGAGGATCCCTATATAGAAAGGGAAGAATTCCTGTTCAAAGTAAAATTTAAATGACTTCAAGAAAGCATAGCAAGGGTAACTGTCATAAATCAGCAGTTAAAACAAAGAGTAAAAAGCACAGGGAGAGAGTAACCTGCACTGAGTAGCACCCTGGTGCTGGGCGGACTAAATGAGCTATGCTTTGTCTGCCATTATTCATTATGTTACTATATATGCTAGTCAAATAGAAATACTTATAGGCTACTGGAGATATGGCAGGTTCAGCTGAAAGCAAAGATAACATTTGCAAGCAGACTTTCAGTTTTATGCTATATAAATAGTTCAAATGACTTAGTATAGCTGACCCAAGATAAATACACTGTGCTGCTGAAAACTGCATTTGTTAATGCAAGAGAAAAAATAGATAAATCATTGACTATACACAATCTCATAGCAACATTTTCACTTGGAGGGTAATTTTATAAAGAGTCACCTAGCTTAAGTGTGTTTTCAGGCACCTATATTAAGGCAGTTTTATTTTATTTATTTATTTATTTCAATTTCTTATATACCGCACTATTCAGAATCAGCGCGGTTTACAGAGAACATAAAAGACCAGAACAACAGGCTGTTCGGTATTACATCTAACAGGAGTATCAACTTGGAAAACATGGGAGAACTATATAGTTGTCTATTTGACTTTATAAAATACTAGCTTAAGTTTCAGATCTTATTGCAGGCACACACATATACACTAGCAATGGTGCTGATGTAAATGTTCACGATGGACAGTTAGGAGGAGCATAGCCGGTGAATGTGGGAAGAGGTCAAGAGAAGAAGGAAATGGCAGCACAGCACAGCGGCACACCAAGAGACAATATCCAGTATCAGCAGGTCCAGGAAAGCTAAAAGAGGAAAGAAGAAAGGACAAAGCCAGGTCAAGGCAAAACAGAATAAAGGAGAAAGAAAGCAGCACCATCAGGGCAGAAACAACAGGACACCTCAATGTGTGGGCAAGTACATGGCGCAAGTGGAGATAATGCCATAGTCAACATTTCACAGCGCCAGCGCCAAGGCAGCGGATGGCCATACAACAGACCAAGACCAGGGCATTCATGACCTGGTCAAAAAGGTGAGGGTTGCGGCAGCAGTCCACGGAGCAGCACATCTGCATGCCATGCTGGTAGAGTTGTAACAGCAGACAACCAGCAACCAACCAGTGGGACAAGTTGAGGAAGACCATACACAGGAGCAGATGAGGATCCCAGCTGAATAGCTGTGTGAATACATTGAGCAGATTAAGGGGCCACATACGGCACTTACTTGGGAGCAGGGGGGGAGGTCAAAATGTGACATAAAGTGACAATCTGGTGCAGTATACATATTTAGTCTTCAAGTCTCTTCTTATATGTCTTCTGGCGCAGGCAACAAATCATTTTGGTAGCCTTCTGCTGAATCGTTTCCAGTCTTTTTATATGTTTTGTGAGATATGCCAAGTATTAGACCATTCTTCCCGCTTTTGTAGATTTTTCCTCATGTTATGCACTCCCTCAGGGGAGTACATTCTGTTACAAATGTTCATGTCATTTGCAAAAAAACAGACTTTTCCATTCAGTCCTTCAGGAATAACACTCACAAATACATTGAACAGTACTGGTCCCAGGACCGATCCCTGGTGCATGCCACTTATCACCTTTCTTTCATCTGAGTGAGTTCCGTTTACCATCACCTCTGTCAGTCAACCAATTTCTGATCCAGTTCACCATCTTGGGATCCACTCGCAGGCTGTTCAGTTTATTGATAAGCCTCCTATGAGGAACAGTATCAAAGGCTGTACTGAAATCTAGTTAGATCACATCTTTTGCATGCCCTTGATCTAGTTCTTTGGTCACCCAGTCAAAGAACTCAGTCAGATTTGCTTGGCATGATCGTCCTTTGATGAAAACATGTTGCCTTGGATCATGCAACCTGTTGGTTTCGAGAAAGTCCACTATTCTCTCTTTCTGGAGCGCCTCCATTACTTTTCCCGCCACAGAGGTAAAGCTTAATGGCCTGTAGTTTGCCACTTCTTCCCTATTACCACTTTTGTGAAGAGGTACTACATCAGTCCTTCTCCAGTCCTGAGGAACTTCTCCTGTCTCCAAGGATCTATTAAAAACATCCTTTAAAGGCCCTGCCAGAACCTCTCTGAGCTCTTTCAGTATCCTGGGATGTATCCCATCCGGTACCATGGCCTTGTTCACTTTCAGTTTTGCAAGATTTTCAAACATATCATCTTCTTTGAATGGTGTGGTATCTACACCATTCCCATTTGTATATTTGTCAACACATGTGGTCTTTCTACAGGATTTTCTTTAATAAAAACAGAATAGAATTATTTGTTTAGCATTTTCTCTTTTTCAATGTCACTTTCCACAAATCCGTTCTTGGCACTTTTGAGTTTGCAATTCCACATCTGATCTTCCTTTTCTTCTGAATATACCTGAAAAAGGTTTTGCCATCATGCTTTAGATCTTTAGCCATCTTGTCTTCTGCCTTGGACATTCTATCCTTATTTCTCTTTTGTCTCTTTTAGCTTTATCCTGTATTTTCTGTGTTCCTCTGTTTGCGAACTTCTGAATTTTGTGAAAGCTGTATTTTTTGCCTTTATATGTGCAGCCACTTCCTTGGAGAACCAAATAGGCTTCCAGATGCCTCTGGAAGCCTCAGGTTCAGGTTTTACTCTCAAGGTCAGTGGTGCACAGACAGATGTCCACAAGAGTGGCATGAGCAGGGAATGACCAGAGATGTGGCATTCTTAGAGCTCTTCCCAGTCATAGTGGCAAAGACATTTGGGGTCATAAAATCAAGAACAATGGGTAGTATTTTGGTCAGATAATGCTGCAGTGGTTTATGCAATCAATAGACAGACAGCTCAAGAATACAGGTTAATGGGGCTAATATATAGGTTAGTACTTAGAAGCCTGGAGCTGAATACACATATCACACCAAGATAAGTCCCAGGCATCTGAAATGAGCTGATGCTCTTTCACATTTTCAGTGAGAGTGCTTCAGATGCTTGGTTCCAGGGGCGGAAACCAGACCAACGAGGATGCCAACACAGTTGTGGGAGCTTGGGTTAGAGAAGCAGCCGGAATGATGGGAAATTCCTTGGCTCTGAGCAATTGGAAGCTGTATCAGAGAGGTGTGAGCAACTCTGGAGCAGTTCTCAGCCAAATGGGATCATTACGATCATCATTCAACAGTGCTCAGCTGGCAAAATTTATCACCTAGTGCAGGGGTCTGCAACCTTTAAGACATAAAGAGCCACTTGGACCCGTTTCCGAAGGGAAAAAAAAAACTGGGAGCCGCAAAACCATTGCGACATTTAAAACAAATCTAACACTGCATATATTGTTTCTTACCTTAATGCTATATACGACCCCCTACTTTTCCTGTTAAAATATAGGTGTTTGGCCTATACTCGCCGTATAAGACTACCCCTCTTCCTTCGCACACCAAAAAAAATACGCCAGAAAATATCACAACAACAAGTAACAATATTTGATTTCAAAATTATGATGATTTTGTAGTCAAGTCACTAATATGAAATAAAATTATTTTTTCTACCTTTGTTGTCTGACCAATTTATTCTTTGATCATGCTGGTCCCGATCTGAGGCTTCTGCTTTCCTGTCTTCTCTTAGCTCTCTTTCTGTGGTCTATGGTCCATCTGCCATTTCTTATCTCTTCTTTCGTTTTCTTCACTTCTTTCCATCAGCCTATTTCCAGTCCCAGTAACCCTCCCCAATATCAGCCCCTTTCCAGTCCTCACTCCCAGTACCTTCCAATGTCAACTTGCATTCCCATGATTGCCACTGGTGTCCATTTCCTTCCAATCCCCCTCCTTCCCCACTGACCAGTCCCTTCTAGTACAAATACCATGGCAGCCTTAGCCCCCAGTTATCTTCCAGGGCCAGCAGCTCTATCCTCCCCTCCCCACAATCAGCCCATGCCCATTCAAAGCCCCCCAATCAGCTCGCTTCCAGTGCTAATCCCCCCTCAACCCCATTACCAGTGCTAGCCTCCCCTAATCAGCCCAATACCAGTCCTACCCCCCATCAGCTCATTATCAGTCCTAGCCTCCCCAAATCAGCTCATTTCCAGTGCTAGTCCCCTCAACCCCATTACCAGTGCTCCATCCCTCCATGTCAGCCCCCCTCCCTCCATCCATATCAGCTCCCTCCCTCCATGTCAGCCCCCTCCATCCCTCCATGTCAGCCCCCCTCCCTCCATCCATATCAGCTCCCTCCCTCCATGTCAGCCCCTCCTCCCTCCATCCATCCATGTCAGCCCCCCTCCCTCCATGTCAGCCCCCCTCCCTCCATCCATATCAGCTCCCTCCCTCCATGTCAGCCCCCCTCCCTCCATCCATCCATCCATATCAGCTCCCTCCCTCCATGTCAGCCCCCCTCCCACCAAGTCAGCCCCCACCATCCCTCCAGGTCAGCTCCCCTCCCTCCATCCATATCAGCTCCCTCCCTCCATGTCAGCCCCTCCTCCCTCCATCCATCCATGTCAGCCCCCCTCCCTCCATGTCAGCCCCCCTCCCTCCATCCATATCAGCTCCCTCCCTCCATGTCAGCCCCCCTCCCTCCATCCATCCATATCAGCTCCCTCCCTCCATGTCAGCCCCCCTCCCTCCATGTCAGCCCCCTCCATACCTCCATGTCAGCCCCCTCCCTCCATCCATATCTGCTCCCTCCCTCCATGTCAGCCCCTCCTCCCTCCATCCATCCATGTCAGCCCCCTCCCTCCATGTCAGCCCCCCTCCCTCCATCCATATCAGCTCCCTCCCTCCATGTCAGCCCCCCTCCCTCCATCCATCCATATCAGCTCCCTCCCTCCATATCAGCCCCCCTCCCTCCATGTCAGCCCCCTCCATCCCTCCATGTCAGCTCCCCTCCCGTCTGCTGCAGCCGCGGCTCCCTGCCTCTTACGGAACCGCGGCTGTGCTTTTAAAATCATCTCGGAGCCCTTCCTGTCTTGACGGGCTCCGTGCAGCATTGTCCCGCCTCCAAACTTCCTTTAGAGGCGGGACAATGCTGCACGGAGCCCGTCAAGACAGGAAGGGCTCCGAGATGATTTTAAAAGCACAGCCGCGGTTCCCTAAGAGGCAGGGAGCCGCGGCTGCAGAAGAAGGGAGGGAGCTGACAACACTATTGCCTGTCACCGGGCGGGCAGTGTGCTCCGGAGCCGCGGCAAAGGTGAGAAAGAGCCGCATGCGGCTCCGGAGCTGCGGGTTGCCGACCCCTGACCTAGTGCAAAGGAAAAGGTGCATCCAGATGGAAATCAGGGTGCATTTACAGTAGCATGCATTGCCATTTCCTTGAAACTGGAAGGGGCACAGAATGTCACAAAAGCATTGTAGGGAGGAGTGACCTAGTGGTTGGGGCAAGTTACCTCAGGCCAGAAGGTTGGGGGTTTAAATCCCACTAGAGGGCAGAAACCTTGGGCTGGAAGGACTGGGGTTTCTAGTCCCACAGGTGCTCCTTGTGGTCTTGGACAAACTACTTAACCCTCCATTGCCTATGTTCCCTGTAAAGTAGTTATCTCCAAGTTATAATGCACTCTTCAATGCCCTGACTGCAACAATCTCACTAGAATTAAAAATATTGATCTAATCATAAGAATAAAGAGAAACTTGGCACAAATAAAAGCAACATTGGAGAAAGTCGGCATCATGTGATCCCATATACTTCCTTGCTTGGAATGGAGGAATGCTGGAGATTGAAATGGCATAGAAAAAGCTAGGAAAAAGTTGAATATCAAAGTGGGAAACTTTCTTAAGGCCTTGGCGCGAAAATTGTTAAAACATCCACAGCTACACAAAGGTGATAGGGAGCTTTGCTGAACAGACGGGGTTCACATATCAGATTTAGGAAATGATATCCTGTTGGACCAGCATTTAAGA
The DNA here is from genome assembly GCA_033557465.1 of Ichthyophis bannanicus. Lineage (NCBI taxonomy): Eukaryota > Metazoa > Chordata > Amphibia > Gymnophiona > Ichthyophiidae > Ichthyophis > Ichthyophis bannanicus. The sequence goes on from CM066032.1 coordinate 137,540,121, forward strand.
ATCAATTAGCTCAGTCTTGAGGTGGGGATAATCTGGTGCAAGGAACAGGCCTTGCTCCCTAGTGGTGGTGGGGACCTCACCAGCAATACAAGAGGAAATTGAGGATATAATGGAGCTCAGGCATTGAAATGGGGTGTCTGGGCTGGTAGCAATAAAAAGGGGTCCAGGTGCCATAAGTAAAAATGGGACGCTTGGGTCTAGGATGACCTTGGTTGCATATGGTAAGTCAAAGGAAAGTGGAGTTCTCAGCATAGCAGAAAGGGCAGCTGGAGGCCAAAACGGACATAGTTGACCATATGGAGCAGCATCCAGCATTGGGGTCTCCAAGAACAACTAACCACCATGGAGCAGGTGTGCAGGCTCAGTATGAATGAACCAAAAGGTTGGACTGCAGGACAAATGCAGGTAACCCCTTTGAGTTGATGAGGTCAGTCAAATTCATGGTTGTGTTATGTTATGCTACTGGTGGGTTTATAATGTGACGTTATTGCAAAAAAAAAGCAATGTATGCCTTTGAGTCAGTGCTGACTCCTGGCAACTTAGCAGCTCCTGGGTTTTCTTGACAATGTGACCAGAATTGACAGTTAAGTGACTTGCCAAAAGCCAAAAGGAGTGCTAGCAGGAACTGAACCCTATTCTCTTGGTTACCAAGCCAGTGCTCTAACAATTAGGTCACTACAAGTTGTTAATAAAAAAAAGCTGTGGCCATTTGTTCCTACATACAGAATGGATGAATCTTGTAATTTTGTATTGTTAATTGGATTTTATTATGAATATTTTAATGAAAACCACATAGATGTCTGTACGATATGTGGTATACAAATATAATTTATAATAATAATACTGGCTGGTGACATTGCTTCAGGGTTCAGAGGGTCAACCAAAGTGAAGAAAGACATGGGAAGGAGGTGAATAGCCCAAAAGCACTGTATACCTATTAAGTCATCTTATAGATATAAGCAACCATGATGCTTTTATAGGAAGCTGGGATTATAAAGATGGCATTCTTGATAGTTTAGATTCAACTCTTACGGTTTATTTAAGTGATTATGCAGTTTCTCAATTTAATCCGTCTTTCTTTTTAAATAAATCAGAAACACCTAATCAAGTTCATTGTGTCCCTTGGTTAACAAAAAATTAAAGCACATATTATGAAGGATGGAAAGGGCTTGGAGAAGCGGCTGTTGAATCTCATCTAACAATGAGTATTTAGAGAACTTTAGATCCTATAAACCTATAGTAGATAATACTAAAAATGAATTTTATTTTTTAATTTTGCATTTTTTATTTATGTATGTTTTCAAAATACATGTCATTAACAGATACAAACTTGGAAATACTTGAAATAAAATTAATTTTATACTTATAAAATACATAATCCATTATCTAGGCCTCCAGAGCTTTTTTTCTATAGTTCATTATGTACATCAGACCTAAATGTAGATTCTATTATACCACTGGCTCAGGATTTTGCTGATTTTTGGTTAAAGGAAAAGTTAATTTTATGCCTTCCACAGTTTTACTTGTTCACTTTGAATTGCTTGAAGAAGATAATATAGATTTAATTGTACCAATAGTTTGTAATGGGAACTCTGTACTCTCTATTTTATTTATTTTATTTTATTTAGCTGTATTTATATCCCGCTTTTCACCGGGTCAAAGCGTTCAAGTGGGGGATACATTTAACACGAGGGGATATGAGACACATACACTAATACTTACAGGGAACATGGGCAATGGAGGGTTAAGTGGCTTGCCCAAGACCACAAGGAGTGCCTCTAATAGTGGATTCTGACCCCATTATAAATTTATACAAAAAATGTGTTTGGTTGCTTGCTCTTTAGACATAATTTTGATGTCTTCAGTTAAATTAGTCAGATCTTCTGTTGTTTTTGTTTTTTAGAGAGGTAGTCTGGCACACCCTTAGTGAGTCAGTTTGTATGGGAAATGTCACTTCCTGGTATGGTTTATTTGGCAAGAATCATAGCAGATTTTCTGATTTTTATAGAACACCAGGCATTTACATAGGAATTTTAATAAGAACATAAGAAATGCCATACTGGGTCAGACCAAGGTCCATCAAGCCCAGCATCCTGTTTCCAACATTGACTAATCCAGATCACAAGTACCAGACAGGTCCCCCTCAGCCGTCTCTTTTCCAAGTTGACAAGCCCTAACTTTTTAAGCTTTTCCTCACAGGGATATCCTTCCAGCCACTTTAGCATTTTGGTGGCTCTTCTCTACCTTTTCTAATTCCGCTATATCCTTTTTAAGGTGTGGCGACCAGAATTGCACACAATTTTCAAGGTGCAGTCGTACCATGGAACGACACAGAGGCTTTATAATATCTTTTGTTTTATTTTCATTCTTTTTCTTATGATTCTTAGCATTCTATTTGCTTTCTTGGCCTCTGCTGCACATTGGGTGGATGACTTCAATGTACTATCCACGATGATGCCTAAATCTTTTTCTTAGTTGGTGGTTCCTATTGTGTAACCTTGCATTGTGAAACTATAATTTGGGTTATTCCTTCCTAAGTGCATAACTTTGCACTTCCCACATTAAATTTCATCTGACATTTGGAAGTTCTGTCTACTTTTCAAGGTCTTCTTGCAATTTTTCACAATCCTCTTGGGTTTTAACAACTTTGAATAATTTTGTGTTATCTGCAAATTTGATCATCTCACCCATTATTCCCATTTACAGGTCATTTATAAATATGTTAAAAAGCAGTGGGCTCAGCACTGATCCCTGGGGTACTCCACTGTTCACCTTTCTCCATTGAAAACTTTGGCCATTTAGCCCTGCTCTCTACTTTCTATCTTTTTACCAGCTCCTCATCCAGAATAATACACTGCCTCCTATCCCATGACTTTTTAATTTCACCAAGAGTCTCTCATGAGGGACCTTGTCATAGTCTTTCTGAAAATCCAGATATACTATATCAACCGGCTCACCTTTGTCACACCTTCAAAAAAATATAACAGATTAGTAAGACAAGACCTTCTTTGGCTAAATCCATGTTGGCTTTTTGCCATTAAACCATGACTATCTAGATGTTAGTAATTTTATTCTTTATTATGGTTTCTACCATTTTACTCAGTATTGACATCAGGCTTACCGGTCTTTAGTTTCCCGAAGTGGGAAGACCTGGGGCTTCAACTCCAAGATAGCTTTTCTATGTACCCGGGTAGAGAATGAAACCTCAGGAAAAACCTGAAGAGGCACCCCATGAAAAGAAACAGATTTCTTCCTAAGATAAGCCTTCAGGATTCTCATTTTTTCAATCTTATTCAGGAAAGTAACAAAAAGCATAGCTCTGTCTTCAATATTGTCATGAGAACGTTCCAAAAAAAGCAGTTAAATCAATATTTTTTGAAGGAATCAACCAGTCATAATCAGACTCAGCTTTTGGTCTACTTTCTGAGGAAGTATAATACAAATTAGAAATAGGCAAAGTATCTGAAGATGAGAAATCCAATACTTCTTTTAGGTATTTCCTAAAAAGAATCTCGGAACATAACCTATAAGTTTCTGGAAAATTTAGAAAAGCCAATATTATTTTTCCTCAAAGCATTCTCTAAAGTCTCCACCTTAAAATGTAAGATAAGGAGTCCTTAATAGATGAATTATACACTTTGAAGAGAGGCAACTTGATGTTCAATCTGGTTGACCTATGGAACTCAGGAATCAAAACAACAGCAAGCCCAACCTGGAAAGTCGCAAGCAACACAACTAAAACCAAAACTGAACCATGGTACTCTACAACTCTAAGCAGAATGAAGAAGGACCTACGAAAACTGGAAAGAAAATGGAGAAAAGTCCAAACCAAAGAGCGCAGACTGGAATACCTAACCCTCCTCTCTAAATACAAGAACGAGGTCAACCTGGCAAAAAAGACACACCACACTAACTTGCTCAATAAGGCACTTAATAGGCCCAGAGAACTGTTCGAACTTGTTAAATCCCTCACCAAGTCATCCCAAGACATTGACTATAGTGGTACAATAAAGGCCCAAACATTAGCAGACCATTATGCCAGGAAGCTAAACCCACCAATACTCACTCACCCCAATCAAGACTCCGATGTAGACACCACCCCACCGAAAACAAACATATCCACAAGCTCAGAGCAAAGCGAAGAATGGGGCGCTTTTCATCATATCGAAGACCAGCAAATTATAAACATAATCACCAACTTAAACATCACAACCTCCCCACTTGACCCATGCCCAGCGGCCTGGATCAAGGCAACAATGAACGAAATTGCTCAACCTATCACCCACATTGTGAACCAATCTCTCCAGCAAGGAACCATGCCAACGCAACTCAAAAGATCCCTCATAAGGCCCATTTTAAAGAACAAAACACTCAATAAGAATGACCCAACATCCTACCGCCCAATTTCAAGAATATCCTTCCTAGCCAAGATCATCGAAAATGCAGTCCAACAACAGTTGCAGGACCACATCGACGACAGAAAAGCCCTAGATGTTCATCAATATGGTTTCCGTCAACATCATGGAGTGGAAACCCTGCTTATAGCACTGCTTGACAACCTTCTCAAGGGCCTCGAAAACAGAAACAAGATGTTCGTACTTATATTTATTGACATATCAGCTGCATTCGATACAGTACACCACAGTACACTCATAAACCGACTCGCATCCATAGGTATAACGGGGACTCCTCTGAAATGGTTCTCATCATACATATCAAGCAGAATGCAACAGGTCCATTTCAACGATGAAAAAGCTGATGCTTTCCCCCAAACCCAAGGCATTCCTCAAGGCTCAGCGCTGTCCTCCCTCCTATTCAATTTATACATAAAACCGGTTTGCGAAATCTTCCAGAAGCACAAGATCAGTTACCACATTTATGCAGATGATCTAATACTTTATACTCAACTGGACATAAATAAACCAAGCTACAACCAACTAGAAGAATGCCTAAACATGCTTCAAACCTGGTTGCAACAAAACAACATGTCGATAAACCACAAAAAAACAGAGGTGATGTTCATCTCCAGGAAAACGGACTTCATCCCTCCCTCCACAGTCACCCTTAACAACAACGTCTATCACACTAAGCCCGAAATAAAATATCTAGGGGTATTACTTGATAGCAACCTAAAGATGGATAAACACCTCCGGATAACCAACCGGGCCATTTTCCATAAATTAAAAGTCCTTCAACCACTCCGTAATATCATTGATCAATTCGACTTCAGAACAGTGGCGCAAGCTCTCATCATTCCCCAACTGGACTACTGCAACGTCATTCTACAAGGCCTACCAAAGAACATCCTAAACATCTTGCAAATGGCGCAAAACGTTGCCGCTAGAATCATCATGAAAAAAGGCATCACCGAGCACATCACCCCAGTACTAATTGAACTGCATTGGCTCCCCATTACTGCCCACATCATATACAAAACTCTAGTAACCACATTTAAACTCATACATAACATAGCACCATCATACCTCACCAATTTAATCACCACGCAACCACCCAACAGAAGCAGAAGAACTGTAAACCTCAACACCCTCTGCGTCCCGAATAGCATAAGAACTGTCAAAGCAGATACGAGCAACAGATCATTCTCATACGCTGCATCACTTCTCTGGAACCGACTGCCTCACGAGCTACGATCAACAAGCGACTTGAAAGACTTTAGGAAAAAGCTCAAGACCCACCTATTCCAGACGCATTACAACCGGACCTAGGCAGTGAGCCCTTTCTACTATCTCTGCACCAAAATGGTACCGCCCCTTCCCGACCTTATGACAAGGTAAACTGCAATTTTTGACCTATAATATTGTATATAAGTACATATGTAAAGATACCCACACTCAATCAAGTGTAAACTCAGTGACCTAACTGCTGTGTTGTGTGCAAATCCTTTTTAATCAAAATGCATATCTTGCAAATTACTGTCCTGTACAGTCCATCCTGATGTGTAAAGTAAACCGCTGCTGATCGTAGGAAGTAGCGGTATACAAATGTCTACTAAATAAATAAATAAATAATACTTTATCAACTAAAGTCACTGTCAAATTGAAATTAGAAAAACTCTAATAACACCCTGACGCATCACCACCATCTGAGTAACAGCTTGCCAGATAACATGCAAAGAGATGTTCCTAGCAGCTGCAACCTTATGCTCAGTTGATGCCGAGATAGAAAAGGAATCTGAACGTGCTGTAGAGCCAGCTCCCTCTGATGTAGATAAAATATCTACTGGAATAGAGATAACTAGCAAAGGATCTCTGGACATTTCCAGTGTGGAGATAAATGGCAAGCAAAAAGAAATGCATTGGCAGGCTCCCCAGAAAAGACCATTTCCCGAGGAGAAGGTTAATCTCCTTCCACCACACCTAAGGATACTTACATGGCTTCCATTGGTCCTCGAGTTACTTTTTTGCTCTCTGACACAGTTTTAACCTTGGTTTTATATTTGCGCTTACCCAATCGATGAGGCCTTTGGAGTGAGTGGTCTTGGTCAGTGAGCAGTAATTTTTCCAAATCATGGTCCTGACTTACGCATAACTGCTTATGTTGTTTAAAATGGAACACTTACTGAGGCAAATTCTTGTCAGTTATCATGTCTATCTGTGCATGTTAAATTTTCTAAGGTGTGTAACAAACTGAATTTGTGCTGATGGATGCATATCCCTAGCTCTAAGCTATGGAGCGAGTTGAAAATAGCCTTGACTGAGATAATTACTCCTAGATCTCTTTCTTGGTAGCCCAATGACTGCATTTGTTCTCCCAGTTGGTAAGTTAGTTGAACTCTAAAGGAGAATTTAATGCATAGTGTCCAGCTCTTTGATCCTATTTCCACTTTTTCAAGTCACCCTTCATGCTTTCCATAGTATGTTCAGCAACACTTTTTTGTGTCATCTCCAAAAAGGCCAAAACTTTCCTCCTTCACATCTTGCAGTGCTACTGCTAAAGATATTGTAATGCACCAGCCTCGAGCCCTTCTGATTCCTTTCCAGTAGCTTGACATATTTTGGCTTGTTGGTGGATATACTGTGTGAATGAACTTTTATTAATGTTTCAAAAGTAATCTTGATCAATCAGAACTAATTACAACCTCTCCATGTTCCCAGTAGCTTGGCTGCTTATGTATGTGATTGTTGTCTTATGTTACAGATATAATTACATCCCATGGAAAAGGAAATTTCTCCTTTAAATGTAAGCTTTTTAGCAAACAGGGTTATAGTGTTTCATACAAAGTATAAAAGCTTTACACTTTCATTTAACATATATGAAAAGACTGAATAAGTTCAGATAATTAGCTTGGGTGGGGCAGGGGTGAACTAATAAACTCTACACTCTTTTACATCCTTGGCTTGGAAACTATGAAGTCATTTTTTGGAATAAGTACTGTTATAGTTGTGGCTGCCAAATAACCCTTTTTGAGGCTAAAATAATAAAACACTATTACTACTCCTTTCACAGAAAATTACAGATCATGCTTGTTTTGCCAACTATCCCTGACCAAATTGTAAGGTCAGTATACTCTTAATTGGATTTAAAGAAAATGGACCTCCAAGAAAGAGTCTATTCTGAAGAGCTAAAAAAAGATTTCCCTGAGTATAAAGAGTACACAAGAAGTAGACGTAATTGATGATTCTTTGGGGCTTGTTTACAAAGCCGCGGTAGCGGTTCGCGGTCGTTATCGGAGCCGCAGCTTTGTAAACAAGCCCCTTTGTGTACAAGGGTGTATTAGATTAGGGACCAATATTTATAAAGTTATTGGGATGACAGTACTTGCTAATAGGATAAGTGCAGCTAGCGAGATATTCAGTGCCACAATCTGTACAGTGCTGATGAATATTTCTTCCTACTGCTTTGGCACTATCTGAATAGTTCCGGTTAATTTCTTGACAATTTAGGGCAGAGTTCTCCTCCCTGTCTCCTCAGCTTGCAACCTTGGGGTCATCTTTTACTGCTCTCTCTCCTTCTCCACACACATCCAACTGATAGCTAAAACCTGCCGTTTCTTTCTCTACAGCATTGCTTTCTGAACACACTACTAAAACACTTATCTACTCCTTAGTCACCTCCCATCTAGACTATTGTAACCTACTCCTTGCTGGTCTCCCTCTGAATCATCTTTCTCCCCTTCAATCTGTTCAATACTCTGCTGCACAGCTAATCTTCCACCAGCCTTGTCTTGCTCATATTACTCCTCTTCTCAAGTTACTTCATTGGCTCCCTATCCATTTCCACATCCAGTTCAAAATTCTTTTGCTGACCTATAAGTGCATTCACTCTGCAGCTCCTCACTGCCTTTCAACTCTTATCTCTCCCACACCCCTCCTCGGGAACTCCGCTCTTCTGGCAAATCGCTTCTATCTGTGGCCTTCTCTTCTTTTGCTAACTCCAGACTTCGCTCCTTTCACCTTGCTGTTCCTTATGCCTGGAACAAACTACCTGAGTCTGTATTTCAGGCACCTTCTCTGACCCTTTTCAAATCCAGGCTGAAAGCTCACCTCTTTGCTGCGGCTTTTAGATCTTGACTCACCTGATCTCCTTTGTGTTTTCTTGCCATTCCCCCTAGATGTGTCCCTGTCTACAGCTACTGTGCTATCTGTCTTGACTAGATTGTAAGCTCTGATGAGCAGGGACCATCTTTTATATGTGTCTGTGCAGCGCTGCATACGTCTTGTAGCACCGTACAAATGTTCAGTAGTAGTAGTTCTAATCTATGAAGTTAGCAGCAATATTTAGTCTGCTAACTGGATAACTATAGTTAGAGTAGTAGAAAAGCAGTTTTAACTTTATCTGGTTAGCTATCTGGATAGTGTGCTCAATATCATTTCTATCCAGTATGACAAGCACAACTCCCCTGAGCAGACTTCTCCCAAGTCCCTTAAAGTCCTTAGTGCTCCTTGGGGTAAAAAGTCTTAGTTCCCTAGGAAGAGGGAAGAAGGAGGAGAGGTTTAGCCCTGCAGTCCATGAGGTTCCTTCCCGGAGGCAGGGCCGGATTTACCTTGAGTGAGGCCCTACGCCAACAAAAATTGTGGGCCCCCAGCAGGGGCAGCCCAAGGGGGGTGCGGGGCCTCATTTGCATAAGGGGCCTCTTTTGCATAAATATTTGCATAATGTTACCATATACTAACTTTTAGTAAGCATGCCTCTTAATGAGTGTATGGATAAAGAAAGACTAAAAGATCTCTACATTACTATAATCCAGTGCCAACCGCCAGGCACATTAGGAACTACTACAAACACTGCCCATTTAGAACCCATAGCAAACCCGCCGTATCCTAACAGCACTACCAGGACTCACAAAGCACCATACCCTACCTATCAAAAGGCAACCCTGCAAATATTAAACCAATACATTTCAGAGAATAACAATACATGACCTACTGGGGAAAGAGAACAAGTGGCAATGTCAAATAGGAATTATATAAACAGAACACCTCAGCTCAGTTACACATGCACAACATAGACCGTCACCAAACAAGGAATCACAATTTAGAAACAGGAAGACAATAATTAAACTGGGAATCCCAAAAGCCAAACTTGGAATGTACAACACTGTAGAAATAAAACTATACATTAATTTGCTCTTGTACTAAACAAAGCGCAGACGTTAATGATGCACATTTACCAGAGCTGACATATTCCAATTAATAAATTCAAAATAAAGAGATATTTTTCTACCTTTTGTGCATTTTTTTCAGCTGCAATTGCTCCAGCCACTTTCTTCTGGTTTCTTCGTGTCTTCTGCTAACTCTCCATCGTCTGCTGTCCATTTGTCCTTTCTTCTCTCTTCTAGTTTTTTTTCCATTCTCTCTCTACATCTGCTTTTACATACTAATCTTTCTCCTTTTGCTCTTTCCTCATTCCTATTTCTTCCACTCAAATTTTACCCCTCCATCCTCAATCCCCACTTACTCTCCCAATACCCGGCCAATTGTAGATTTTTTTATCCCTCCCACACAAAATATTTTTCCCTTCTCCATTTTACTCTTCCAGCCCCATCCCATTCTAATCCTCCCCCAACATCAGCTTCCTTCTAGTTCCAGCCTCACCCAGCATCTATTCCTTTCTAGTCCCTGCATCAGCCCATTTCCAGTCCTAGCAACCCCCCAACCCAATACCAGTCCTAGCCCCCCCACAGCCCACTTCCAGTCCTAACCCCATCAGCCCACCTCAAGTCCTAACCCCTCCCCATCAGCCCATTTCCTGTCCTAGCCCCCCCCCCCCATAGCCCCATATGACTACCAAAAGAGCCACGTTTCCTCCATGGAGCATGCTCAGAAACGCCAGCTGGCCAAAATCCCCTTCATTCTCATCCAGAAATGTCCTAAGGCTGGAAACAACTGGAATGGTGGGATGTTGCTCTGCAGGACACCAGTGAATGGCTGGAACTAGGGAACATTATCTAGTGCTCAGTAACTGCCCATTTCTCTCTCTTCCCCCACCCCGCTTCTCAACCTCTCTTATTTGTGGCACACTTCAGTTTGTTCAATCCTCATGGCATCAGTCTTTTTCCTTTTATATCATTTTCCTCCTTTTCTTTCTTCTGCACCTGTACATTTCTCCCTTACAGCATCATCTCTTCAAACTCTTTACAATCACAACTGCCTTTCATCTCTTTTCTCTTACTTTTTTTTCTTTCACTCTTCAGTTCTCCCTCTAACACCACTTGATCCTCTCAGCTTACTTTGCATGTTATGTGTGTATCAAGTTTATATCTAGGTTGCTTCTCTGTTCATCTCCTACTTTCTGCCTCCTTTCTTCCACAATGCAATGCAATGCAATGTGTGCCTTCAAGTCAGTCCTGACTCCTGGCGACCCAGAAGCTCCTGGGTTTTCTTGGCAGTGTCACTGGAAGTAGATTGCCAGGCCTTTCTTCCAGGGCAATGGAGGGTTAAGTGACTTGCCCAAGGCCACAAGGAATGCCAGTGGGAATTGAACCCTGGTTGCTTGGTTACCAAGCCAGTGCTCTAACCACTAGGCTACTCCTCCACTCCAGCAAACATATACTGCCCTGATTATATATTTCTTTACTCCTAAATTCTCTCAGGTACAGCAATTTAATACAGAAATCATTTAGTTTAAATAGTAAGACAAACATATCAATAACCATCACCTATAAGATCTTTAATATCCTCCCTTAAATGAAGGGACCAGGGAAATAATCATTTTATACCTTATCCGTAGAAAAGGTTAAGTGCATCAGCAGCCACGGTTCTCAAGGTCTAGCCATCATAAGTCACACAACAGTAGACCAGAAATAAAGTCAAAATATGAGACGAAGAAAGCCTGAACTACCACAACACACTTCAGTTAAAGAAAACTGACTAACAAATGAGCCCTAGTAGGCGTTTTGTTGTCATGGAGACATCTCACCCAGGAATAGTTACCCCAATCTTATGAATTTTTCCAGCCAGTTTCACTGGGAATCAAGCCAAGTTGGGAGAACTTGTGGGAAAAATTCCCCGAAGCTTGAAGATCGGCTTCCGCCGCCCTGAGCATTTTCACCTTCCCAGGACCACGCGGCTCGCAAAATTGAAGGAGGCCGCACCGGGACTCGCCGGCCCGTTCCTACAATCCGGGAAGAGTCGCGCCTCGAGTGCCGGCTGGAACAGGCGACCACCACAGGACTCTCATCTTTCCGCGACCGTAGGAAGTCCCTCAGGACTTACCCCAGACAACCGAAAAAATTGAAAAAAATCAGCACTCGCTCGTCCATTGCACACAGAAACCCGCCGGGAGATGAACTGACGGGAGGCAAGAGCGGGACTCCCTCAGACAGCCGCCTAATATAGAACCCCTAACTGCTACATTTTGACTCTGTGACAGAAGAGAACGGGGTTGGAGCAGCTTGTGTAGGTACTACTTCTTTGCTCTGCAGTATCCGCTCCAGTCACAAGCAGTGGCTCTTTTCCAGGGCATTTCCAGCTTTGAGAGGCGCGAAGAGAGAGTGTCTCCCTCGCGTCTCTGTGGCAGCCAGCATTTGTTTTGTTTTTTTAATTTTAAGAAGGCTATTTTTGTGGGCCCTTGTCAGCTGTGGGCCCTACGCCACGGCGTAGTTGGCGTATAGGTAAATCTGGCCCTGCCCGGAGGGGTGGGAGATAATTAGAGACAGGCTCCGAGGAGGAGAATAGAGTGAGTCTCATGGCCAGGTTGGCCACAGGTGAATTGGCCACAGGTAAAGGTGTAGAGAACGTGGGGGGGGGGGGGAGTGACTCAGCTGTTTCTCAGGCAGTCAGGAGAGAAGGTGTGGCTGACATCCCTCCCTAGGGATATAATCAGTATGTCCTGGAGTCCAGGGGAGGAAGAGAGAACCATTCCACCTGACTTGCCCTTCTCCTGGCCTAGCCAGCCCTAAATATTAACCAGAGTCCATGGAGATGAAATGGAATGGGAAATCTGGCATGGATTCAGATGAAATGGAAAACCAAGAAGCAAGCTACTGATAACCATGAGGGTTTTTTTTACTTTTCTCTTTAGTAACAACTAAGCTGAGAGGAGATGACATAACAGAAGGTGGATGGAAGCTGACTAGGCCAGTGCTGTCTGAAGGTGGTTGGCCTTCCCACACTTGCTCTATTAGCTCCCAATTAGAGAGAAGAGAGGAAAAGAGGGCAGGTGCTTGCCTGCATTTGTGTTGGACACATATTAAGAAATGCTGTCTGTGCTAAAAGGAATACAGGTTGGGATATTCAAAAAGGCTTTGGAGTGCTAAAAACAGAGAAGGCCTCCAAAAGACAGGCAATGGTAGCTGAATGAGTATAGATTGTTTTTTTTTCCTTTACAGAAGGGCTAAAGGCCATATGTAAGGGAATATTAGCGATGCCATGCCCGGATACTATTTCCTTGAATTTCTTTAGAGTGCTGCAGATAAAGCAGTCACAGACTATTTTATTTATTGCGGTGTTTAAGATTCCCTTAAAGGAGTAGAGACACCTCAAGTGGTAGCATACATAAAGTAGCCACTATTGGAGTATTGTAGGAGTTGGACCCATGGCCTTGCGGCCTTGTCCAGCACCTGTGGGCATCCCACCTATCCTCAGGTCCATGTGCAGATCCTTGCATGTGATACCAGATAGTGGTGCCAGTCACTGCTAAATCTGGATATTCAACCCCGCCCACTATCTGTTTACCGGTGCTAAATATCCAGATTTTTTTTAGTTGCAGAAGCCGACGATTTAAAAACAATAAAAAATAAAAAAAACACCTACGACAGAGGCTGAATATTGATCTATTAATGTTTGTTTATTTATTTATTTATTTAGGGGGATCCGTTTGGAAGCCCTATTTGTGCTTTGGATTCCAAAAACAGGCATAGAAACTTCCAAAGCATAGAGACCTATCCAGAGCCATTTTAGAAGCCTGGTCTGTGGTTGTCCCCAGCATGTGGATGTCCAAGTCTGAATGACGGCATAGTGGTGGCATGGTTGGGCATTCCCAAGAACCTGGATGTCCCCACCTGATCTCAGAAATGTCCAAGATGCTCAGTATTGCATCTAAATTTAGACGCAATGCCGAACAGGCATCTGATAAGTGCTTGTTATGGCTGAAAAACATTTAGAGGGCGTAGAGAAGATAGCATTCCATCATCACCAGTACTCAACATAACGTCAATGGTGCCAGAGCACAATGTCAAGCACTCTGGCTTCCCCGTTCCTAGCCAATTACTCTAACCATTAGGCTATTTCTAGACATCCAGCCTCTGAAATACTATTCTGGGGACATCGATGTAGGTACTCCCACAGATGTCCATATCAGGCATATTGATATTTGTGAAATCATGTCAGCACCTGGACGTGTCTGCTTTTGTTTTCAGATGTTCTGGCTTAAATATCCCAGATTGCACTTAGATGTCCTTTCTAAAATTTCCCTCCACATGTTTAATAGCATTTGACATATTAATGTATTTATTATTATTATTCACCTTTAGCACACATAGAAACATAACTGCAGAAAAAGACCATATGGCTTATGTAGTCTGCCCTTCCATATCACCTACTACAAGAGTCCCCTTTTTTCCTTAAGAGATTTTCTGTGTTTGCCCCCATGCTTTTTTTAATTCATATACTGTCCTCGTCTCTACCACCTCCACTACTCCACCCATCTACCACTCTTTCCATAAATAAATATTTCTGCATATTACTCCCGAATCTATCCCCTTTCACCCTTTTCCTATGTCCCCTCATAGCAGAGCTTGTTTTCAATCTAAAGAGGCTTTCCTCTTGTGCATTTTTGCCATGGAGGTATTAATTTTATTTATTTATATACTCTTATATACCACTTTTCCAGAATCAAAGTTATTTACGCCGAAATAAGAAACGATTGCATGTAACAATGGAATTATAACTTTTGCAAAACTATTAATTATACATTTAACACTAATGACATTGATTTACAGATAATTTTGAACTTATTTACAGGTAGTATGATGTACCTCAGTAATTAGTCCTTTGTGACCTAGTTATCAGTTGTGTATACTGTGTAACTAGGTTCATTAGCCTGTTTAGAGTCTTAATCAAGTCACTGATTCACCAAAGTGCTCTTTGAAGTTTGCAGAATGCAGAAGGTATTTAAGTTTGAAGAATGAAGAAGGTATTTAAATATCTCTATCATATCTCCTTTATTCCGTCTTTCTCTACCTATACATATTAAGATCTTTAAGTCTGTTCCCATATGCTTTATAGCAAAGACCACTAATCATTTGAGTAGCCACCCTTTGTACCGACTCCATCCTGTTTATATCCCTTTGAAGATGTGGTCTTCAGAAATGCACACAATACTCCAAATGAGATCGCACCAGAGACTTATACAGAGGCACTGTTACCTCCTTTTTTCTGCTCTCCTTATGTACAAAGCATCCTTCTGGCTTTCACCGTCATAAGAACATAAGAACATAAGATATGCCATACTGGGTCAGACCAAGGTCCATCAAGCCCAGCATTCTGTTTCCAACAGTGGCCAATCTAGGTCATACGTACCTAGCAGTTTCCCCAAGGGACACAGGTTCCACAATGCTTGTACTGGTTCAAGCATTGATATCCTGGGTCCCTTCTTAATAATGGTTTATGGACCTTTCCTCCAGGAACTTGTCCAAACCTTTTTTAAACCCAGCTACACTAACAGCCTTTACTACATCCGTCACCTTTTCTACCTGTTAGTCACTTTAAGGTCATCAAAAAGAATCATGCCGAGGACCCACTCTTCTTTCGTGGACAGAAATACTTCACCCTCTACACTGTACCACTCTCTTGGATTTTTGCAACCCAGATGCATGACCCTGCATTTTTTAGCATTCAATTTCAGCTGCCAATTCCTTGGCTATTATTCAAGCTTTGCTAGGTCTTTCTTCATATTACCTATTGAGGGAGGAGTGGCCTAGTAGTTCGGGGAAGTTACCGAGGGCCAGGGGTTTGAATCCTGCTAGAGGATAGCAACCTTGGGCTGGAGGGACTGGGGTTTCTAGTCCCACAGGTGCTCCTTGTGACCTTGGACAAGCCACTTAACCCTCTGTTGCCTCAGGTACAGAAACAGATAGTGAGCCCTTCAGGGACAAGGGAAAAATATATGTACAGTACCTGAATGTACACAGCTTTGACTGGTAGAAAACTGGCATATAAACCTAGTTAAATAAATAAATCTACTCATTCCTGGGTGTCTACTCTATTGCAGATTTTGGTATCATCCGCAAAGAGGCAAACCTTACCTGGCAGCTCTTCCACAATATCACTAACAAAGATATTAAAAAGAATCAGACCAAGGATGGATCCCTGCGGCACACCACTAGTAACATCCTTCTCCTCAGAGTGGGCACCATTTACCTGTACTCTTTGTTGCCTCCCACTCAGCTAATTTCTAACCCAGTCAGTCACTTTAGGGTCCATCCTTAGGATGCTCAATTTGTTTATAAGTCACCTTTGTAGAACGGTGTCAAAGGCTTTACTGAAATCTTAGTATACCACATCTAAGTCACTTTCTCGGTCCAACTCCCTGGTCACCCAGTCAAAGAAATCAATCTGATTTGTCTGACAAGACCTGCCTCTGGTAAATCTATGCTGCCCTGGATCCTGAAATCAGAATATCTCACTCATTAATAAAATTTTATCCCTAACTAACCGCCCCCCCCCTCCAACAATCTCAACATCTTCACTGATGTTATTAAAAGATGTAGAGTTGATGTTGTCTCATAGCAACCCTGTGGATAGTTTGTCATAAACTATGTTTGGTATAATACCGCAAAAATACCATAT
The DNA here is from genome assembly GCA_033557465.1 of Ichthyophis bannanicus. NCBI lineage: Eukaryota > Metazoa > Chordata > Amphibia > Gymnophiona > Ichthyophiidae > Ichthyophis > Ichthyophis bannanicus. The sequence continues at coordinate 137,556,371 of CM066032.1, forward strand.
AACAAACAGTATCCTTCCCCAATTGTTGTTGTTAAGTGCCGTCGAGTCAGTGTTGACTCATGGCGACCTTCTAAATTGTGTTCAGTCTTCAGTCAGGCAGCTCATTGTTAATAGATTGGCACCTACAGCTGCTGTTATTGTATCAATCCATCTCATTGCTAGCCTTCCCCAATTACCATCAACTAAATTCATGCTTCTGCAGCCAGGCCTTCACTGCTTTTTGAAAACACAAATAATCCTTTCTGAAATGCAATGCAAGGGAAGCTTGTTTCACAGAACAGGGGGTCCCTACTGAAATTATCCTATCCCTAGCAAACAGTGTGCACTACTTTCTCTATAGGAATCACCAATAAATTTACGTAGGCTAAGTGCAACACACACTTTGGCATATATCTTATTGCCAAATTAGCTAAGCAATGAGGGCCCATTCCCTATTGAACCATAATCAAGATCAGGTAACCATTCTGCCACTAAACATTTAATATTTGAAGCATTGGGCCACATGATCCCTAGACTTCAGATCTCCAATTAATTTCCCATCTCCATTCTGTAACGATTATATTCTATGGAGTAATTTCTTCTGTTGCCCCAAATATACAGCATTTCCATAATCTAGCCTAGTTAACAAAAAAAGCCTGAGTTATCATACAACATGTACTTGCCTATTTTTGTTTTTATTACCTGTGTAAGTGTTATTGTAACTGTCAACAAGAGAATTTGATACAGCGGGTATGAAATAAATTAATGGAAAGAAAGTGAACTTCCCTGTGGACAAAAGGTACGAAACTGCCTTATCAACCTAAGTTGATAAAATGCCCCTTGAGTCATTTTAGCAATATGACTATCAAACCAATAGGAATAGATCTAACCAAACTCCTTAATATCTCACCAAAATTCTTATTGGAACAACTTCTCCTTTAATTTGAACAAGAAATTCCTCATCCAATCCATAAATACAAGCTCTTTCCCACCCACAAAATCTAGGATTTTGCCACATTTACCTTCAGCAGAAATTGCTGCAAGTCCACCATTGTATCTAGTTGTAATATGTTTCATGTAACTCTTGTTCTGCTAAATGTAAACCGCTTTGATACCACCGAAAGGCGGTATATAAGAAATGTTAAATAAATAAATAAATAAATCAATAAATCTTCTCACCGGCCTTTTCTTATAGCTAAATAAACCTGTGCATCATTGGTAAAAATATGATAATGTAGACCAAGGGGGGTATTTTAGAAGCCTGAATAATGAGTTAGACATCTGAAAACAGGCACTTAGACATGAAAATCATGGCGTCAACCCTGGAATCATTTTAGCAGCTGGGTATAAAGACATCCCAAGCGCGAGAACATCCATGTAGCCCAGGGGTGAGTTGGAATCATGGCCTGGGTTGAGCAAGGGGATGCAGGTCATGGTGCAATTTCAGAATTGCAAAAGCATGTCTGGCACTGAATGGTGTGACGTTCATACCTATACCTGCTCCTGACCGCAAACAAGGTGAAAAAAGTACACATTTCATGGATGTAACTCTTCTAGTGGAAAGCGCATAATGTGCTTATATTGCCACAGTCATTTCCTGCCTGATGAAACATGAGCATAAATACAAGCTCTAAACATATAACTAGCCCACCACCACACATCTACTGTAAATATGTGAAATGGCAGACTTGGATGTGCAAGTCTTATAGCACAGCTGCCCTCTTTTGAAAGACCCCTGCCAGCACGTACAAGCATCCATTTCTGAGGGCATTCAATTCGGGGACATCCACATTTATGAAATAGCCTACACCCGTGCAACTATCTGGCCTTCATGGGGCCCGCCTGCATAACCAGTTACATGGACGCTCATTTTTCAAGGTGGAGGTGGAGCGATTTCAGAAGGCACATGTGCCTCCCTTCACTGCTGCCGCTCCCTCCGATTTCTTCAATAATGTTCTAGTAATCACTCTCTTAAGCATATCTGGACATGCACTCTAAGTCAGGGGTTCTCAACCCAGGTTTCGGGACACACCTTGCCAGTCAGGTTTTCAGAATAACCACAGTGAATATGCATGAAAGATATTTATTTATTTATTACAATTTCTTATATACCGCACTATTTGGCATCAGCGCGGTTTACATTATAACATAACGACCATAACAACATGCTGTTTGGTTTTACATCGAACAGGAGTACAAACTTGGATAACAGGGGTGAACTATATACATGAGATATTTACACTGAGCAGAATTAGGTATCAATCAGATAATGAACGAAAGGGTAATTTCTTAAGTGGGTCATTTCTTCGGCGGGATACCGAGGTTCAATTGCTGGTTGGGTAGTATTGGAGGAAAAGGTGGTATTTAAGTGCCTTCCTGAATTGAGATAGGTCAGTAATGGCTCTAATGTCTGAGGGTAAAGCATTCCAGCATTTGGGGGTATAGAAGCTGAACGCTCTGTTTGTGGTTGTCATGTTGCATTTTGACCCTGCCTTTGGGGTTATTAGCAGGTTTACGGCTGTTGCCCTTCTGGATCTGTTGGGGGGGACTAAGTGAATCAGTTCTGTGAGTGAGGCGGATGAGATACCCTTGATTGCCTTGAAAGATAGGATTAGGGTTTTAAAGATGATCCTCCCATGGATGGGAAGCCAGTGAAGCTGCTTAAGAATGGGCGTCACGTGGTCGCTTCTGGCGGCTTCGTAGAGGACCCTTGCTGTGGTATTCATGGCCAGCTGTAATGGGCTCAGTGTGGATTAAGGGAGACCTTGTAAAATGGCATTTGCAAAGTCGAAATGTGGCAGGATTAGCGCTTGGTATATGGTCTGGAAATCGTCTGGGTCCAACAGGGGGCGCATATGCCTAAGCGTTCGGATTTTGAAGTATACAGCTTTGACTATGTTACTTATGTGTTTTTTCATATCCAGATGTTGGTCCAGTGTAACTCCAAGGTATCTTATTGTTTCTTTAGTTTGTATATATTTGCATGTATTGCCTCCTTTGCATGCATTTAATCATCTTCCCGCCTCCACTAACACACAACGCACACCACTGCATGAAAACACTTCCCCACCCCTTGATTGTTTGCTGTGGCAACCGCTTTGATTGAAGGATAAAGCGGTATATAAATAACGCTAAATAAAATAAATAAATGCATATCTCTCCTATGCATATTCATTGTGGTTATCCTGAAAACCTGATTGGCTAAGTGTGTTTCGAGGACTGAGTAGAGAACTCCTTCCCTAAGCTGCAATAATGAAGCAATCTGTTAACCAAACCAATTTTTGTTGTCTTAACCAAAACTGCAGGATATGTGCATTAGTTTTTGAACAAATTGTAAAATCAATGAAAATTGTGATTTTGTAGTTCATCCTGGCCAACTCACTGAGCACAAATGCATAGAAAATTTTCACAAATCACAAATTTGTGAACTTTGTTTTCATCATGAGAGTGCCCAGACTCACTGGGGCTAATCTGGGAAGGGGAGAAGGTCGATGAGCAATCCCCAAAAGACAGCACAAAGCACTTCAGACAATCCTGCTTCAAATGCTTGACAGGCAGCCGGTGAAACCTATCCCTGTATGACTTCTGTAAATTCCATGGCTGATGACATCATAGCAGGGCTGCAACACACAGTGTGCACAGACAGACATTTTGACTCTGATTTTCAGAGGGCGGGGAAGGAGATTTGGTGTGGGTTTGAGGATTTTAAGGGAGAGAGAACAGTTTGCCTGTGATAGGAGTAAGATTGCAAAGAAAAAAAAAAGCATACCAGAATCTCTAGCAGCAATGCCATAAGGTTGTGTCTCGGGCAAAGGAGGACTTTAAAGCTGAGGAAACACACAGAACTTCAAGCTTGACTTCTACATGCGGTCTCTTCACCTGGCAATATCAAAGCACAGAAAGAAGACATTCAAGCTTCTTGTTTTTTTTCCCCTTTCTTCCTGGAAGGCATTTTTCTCTTCTTTTTGCTTAGGCAGAGTGTCACACTAGGGACTTCAAAGGGCGGTGCTCTTGCACTTTGAGAGAACACAGATTGAGCAGCAAAAATCACTGTATCACAATGTATTCTACTCCAGAAGCATAAAATACAGTGAAACAATCTTTTTTTGTGCATTGTCTGTGATAACAGCATTGAAGGTGGCAGGCACAGAACACTTATTGTACTTTATCTGTTCCATTCTATTGTTCTTAGAATAGTAAACTTTGAAGTGAAAAGATAAAAATTTAAAAGCAAAAAAACCTGCAATAAACAGTACTTGGGAATCCAACAGTGCTATTGGATCCTTATAGCTGCAAATGCTGCGTAGCTGGTAGGCAGTGGGATAACACATCCCCTCACCCCTTTCAAAAGTATCAGCAGAGATAGCCAGTTTTAGCAGGCACTGCAGGCTGAGATGAGGCATATAATGCTTGGGAAGGGAAAATTAAATGGTCTTAGAAGGAAAGAATGGAGGGAAGGCACAAGTACTGTCCCAAGTGTGCAGAAAGAGACACGGCTTTCCCAGGGTATGGTAATGGGCCCCTCTATTCTGCCACCCAAGCTAAAGAAAGATCTATGTACAAGGAGAGTAGAAAGAACTGCTGCTTCCAGTGCAACTGTGGAAGAGTAGGTGTCTAGTGAGATCTTGATAGAGGGGCAAAGGGAGATTGACATGGTGCAGGGTAGGAAGACACGAGAGAAGCAGCTGCTGAAGGCAAATCAGCCTTGCAGCAGGTACACTCTATTCCCTGCTGAAAAGGATGCATAGTATGTTTTGGCAGATATAGAATTTGAGGACCCACAAGCGCACAAAGGAAAGGAAGCAACAGAATCTGCAAAACAAGAGAAAACACTCTTCAAAGAATTAGATCAGCAAATGAGGAAAAGCAAGTGGCAAATGCACAAATAAGGTGAAAAATAGAAAGTGTTACTCCAGGAACCCTTGGTCAATCAAGAATGGACACATGAATGGTTAAGGAGAGGTGAACTGAAACCAAAAGATAAGAGATTGATAGCTGCAGCCCAAGAAAGCAGATTACGGATGAGATGGTTAGACATCTGTCGGTACTGTAAGAAAGACCTGGAAACAGAGACTCACCTTATAGATGGGAGAAAAATTCTATACAGAAAGGCACAACAAAGTAGCATGCCTCAACCATTGGAAACTCTGTAAACACTACAACATCACTGTACCTGAAAAACACTGGGATCATGACCCTAAGAGAATTACAGAGAATGAAGAGGTTATGATCACCTGAGACACTCTGATAAGAAACTAGATGTGAGGAAACCCAACATAGTGGTAAAGGAGAAAAGCATTAGAACAGCATTGATATTAGAGATCTCTTACTCCAAGCGATTATTTTGTGAATAGTGTGGAGAGGCAGAAGATCCTGAAGTACTAAGAAATGTAGTCAGAGGGGGCGGAGCCTAGATCCGAGCAGGATGGACGTGTAGAGCTGTTGCTCCGGAGGGGCCTGGCAAGAATCCTTGACAAACGCCATTATCTGGAGGTTGGAACGAGTGAGAAAAGGATTGGAAGCATCGAGGGATGTCGGGACCCAAACCGACGAGGTTAGATTTTCCCTCCTCGCAAAGTGGCGGTACGAAACGCTCGAAAACTGAGCCCCCTTCGCCGCAGAAAATGGCGGCGGGCCGTGATTCGGAGGCCATGCAAGAATTGCTGACGGAGGTGCGGGCAATAAGAGAGATGGTCAAGGCAAATGGGGAGGCACTGACAGTAGTGCAGGACGATGTGGCAGCGCTGCGCTCTGTCCTGCTCGTTGTGGGATCACCCTTAGAGGCTAGTAGTATAGCTTTCCCTCCAGGGTTCTCTGAGTTTGTAGATGAGTTTGCATATGTTTTCGCAGTATTAGTTAGAAGTGTGGATAGCAGGGGGGTCAAGGGGACTTCTCTTTGTAGTCCAGATAAAAATGCATTGTCTGAGTTACTTGGAAGGCTACTGCTCTATGGGGTCAGAGCCTTGCACCTGCAAGTTTGTAGGGTAGGTTGCAGATATGATTTTTAAAATATTATCCCTAAATGTGAAGGGCATTAATAATCCCATAAAACGGAAAAAGATAGTGCTGTATGGGAGGCAAGAAAAAGCTGATATATTGCTTCTACAGGAAACACATCTGAATATGAAGGAATCCTTGAAACTCAATATAATGCCCTTCACATTAGTGGCCTACTCTGCAGGAGTACATAAGCGTAATGGGGTGGCTATCTTGGTATGAAAATCTTTAGTTCCTAAAGTATTGCAAACCAGGTCGGATATGGAAGGGAGATGGGTTAAGATGCTCTTGCAAATAGGGGAGCTGGAACTGGCTATTCTTAATGTTTATGGGCCTAATTCGGATAGCCCTGAGTTTTTTAACTCGGTAGCTGAGGAGGTTTGCCAGGTGCTCTCTGTCCCGGTGATTATAGGAGGGGATTTTAATCTTGTGTTGGACCCCTTAGTAGATAAAAAACCGCATAGAACTGGCAAGCCTTCTAAAGCTCAAAGCATTCTGGTCTCGCTGATGCATGAAGCTGGGTTGATAGATAACTGGCGTCTGCAACATCCTACTGAGCAGGAGTTTACTTTTTTTTCTCACCCTCATCGAGCACTGTCGCGCATAGATTTTTTTTTGGTCTCCAAGGTACTGTGTGTCACTATAGTAGCCTCTGAGATACATGCGGCCCACATATCTGATCATGCGGCGGTATCTCTGCGGCTGCAAGATGGCAAGGCAGATTCTTCTCAGGGGCGGTGGTTTTTTGACCGATCTCTCTTAGATGAGCAAGAGTTCCGCCTGACAATACAAGCTGCTATAGCAGATTATTTTCAGCATAATTTGCTGCAGGCGACAGCAGGCTGGGCCTGGTGGGAAGGCTTTAAGGCCTCCATAAGATCAACAATCACCACTTATAGTATAGGCCAGGCGCGGCGGAATAAAGCAAAGTTAGTTGCCTTGGAGGAGCAAATTAAGGCTGGGGAGCGTGTTTTAGTGAGGCGTTCAGACCCTTGTATTCTGCTGCGGCTTCAGCGATTGAGGTTTCAATATAATACACTCCTTTCAGGTGAAGCGTCGCGGAATATTAGGGTGCAGAAGGGTGACTACTATTGGGAGAGTAATAAGGCCGGCAGGCTTTTAGCAAGTGCGTTGCGGGCACGGAGGGATGCTGGCCGCATAGCGGCGTTACGTAGTCTGCAAAGCCCTGATTTAATGCTGAGGGATGAGGACATTGCAGAAGCATTTCGGTCTTTCTTTGGGCAGTTGTATGCTTCGGAAACGAAGTGTTCTCAGTTGGAGTTTGAAAAGTTAGTTGAGGGGATACAGAGACCTGAGTTGGATGAAGCAACTTCTAAGGAGCTTGATGCGCCAATCTCTTTGGAGGAAGTTTGTCAGGCTATTCAGGCCCTAGCTACAGGGAAAGCGTGTGGCCCGGATGGGCTCCCCATAGAGTTTTTTAAGATCTTTTCTAAAGAATTGGGCCCATACCTGTTGGTGTACTTCCGGACCCTAGAGCAGGCACTCCCTCATATAGGCTCTTTCGCTTTGGCGAATATAATCGTGTTGGAAAAGGAGGGGAGGGACCCTCAAATAGTGAGTAATTACCGCCCTATATCCCTGTTAAATGCAGATTATAAGATCTATGCGACAGTTTTGGCTCGGCGATTGACTAGCATGGCCCCTTTATTGATTCACCCTGATCAGTGCGGGTTCGTTGAAGGCCGGTCGACGGCTGATAATGCTAGGCTTCTTTGTCATGTATTGTCTGGGGCCGGGAATGTCGACAGTCCCCTTGTGGGACTGTTTTTAGATGCTGAAAAAGTGTTTGACAACTTGGAGTGGTCATTTATGTTTGCGGCTCTTAGATGATTTGGGGTTGGGGAGGGTTTTCTTAAATTGCTCAGGGTAATGTATGCTCAGCCAGCTGCCAGAGCTTGTGTAAATGGGACTCAATCCTGGGGTATCGAGCTTCAAAGAGGTACACGTCAGGGGTGCCCTTTGTCCCCAATATTGTTTAATATTGCATTGGAACCTTTAGTGCTCTTGCTGCGGCAGAATCCAAAGATCCAGGGGATCTTGCTCGCGGATAGGGAAGTAAAACTGTCGGCTTACGCTGACGACTTGCTGCTATTTACTACCCCAGACTCAGTGTCAGAGATTCTGGAACAGATAGGGCGATATTCTCGGTGGTCCGGGTATAAAATAAACTGGTCAAAGTCTGTTGCTTTCCCGTTAAATTCCTATGTGCATAAAGGGGACCTGGTGCACTTTCCATTTGTGTGGGAGTCAGGAATGGTCAAATATTTAGGGGTGCACTATTGCTATCCGCTTGAGGAGATGATAAGGTTTAATGCGGAGGCTCTATTGGCTAAAGTCCGAGTTTTGACTGCCAGATGGTCTCCCTTGATGCTGTCCTGGTGGGGGCATCTGGAGACTATCAAAATGGCTATAGCTCCTAAGATTAACTATGTTTTGGAAATGCTTCCGTGTTACTTGCCTATAGCTACGTATAAAGGCATTGAGTGGCTCCTGAGTCAGTTTTTGTGGAAAGGTAAACCTCCCAGAATAGCTCTAAAAAAGTTGAAATCTGATAAGGTGCAGGGAGGGGTGAAATTTCCGGATTTTTTAGTCTATCATAAAGCTTTTTTGTTGAAGCAGGGTTATAGATGGCTGGAGCAGGTTACAGACTGGAGCCCAGTGTGGTTGGCCTTGGAGGAGAGTCTAGTGGCCCCTGTGCCGATGGGTTTACTCCCAGGTTCTCTTTTGCCGTTGGAGAGAGTGCCTTTGATAATAGTGGAGACGCAAAAGGCTTTTTTTTTTTTTTGAAACTTTTATTTTCATTTTGCAACAAACAAAAGAAACAACACACCAAAAGAGACAAAACAAGCATACAATAAGGAAAAGTAAACCCATTACCCCCCACCCCGGTGCTTCTTCGCTACCCGTTTGTATCAGCATGTGAGCGCTTCCAATTAACAGTGATTATACATCAAACGATCAAAAAAGTATCCACAATACAGCATGAGCATGAGACAGAGATATATACAAAGTTAGACAGTCAGATGAGAGCATTTAGCAAAATGTACATATTCATTGAACATCTTCCATTAAGACCAATAAGAAGGAGTCTGAACGGAGGAAGCGCACAGACGAAGTATTTGTTCATATTTACTGTAGAGACAAGCATGATTCCACCATTCATTGAGGCTCAGATGGGAACTAATTTCCCAGTATTACTTAATGAGGGAAACAGCAATGCCAAGCATAAAGTTCAAAAGGAGATAAGCCATTTCCTGGGAGAGGGGGGATCCCCGCAACTGGGCGAAGTCCCACTACCTTCCAAGAAAGGGGACTCCGGAGAGTGCAATATAGACTAAATACGACCCCAGACCCGACGCCAGTTATACTGTAGTGCGGGATATTCATGCATAACATGAAATGAAGTAATAAACCAATGGCCACAGGACGTGTCCAGCAACCATTACCCTGAGTAGTGTTCCATTTGTCTAAACTGTGAGGAGTGTAAAAACACCGGTGGGCTAGAAAGAAGAGGGTCTGAGTGAGTGAGGCGGGTCGGAAACCCGTGTCCCTCTGCTCCAGATAAGGCTCCATTGCTCCGAGGTTAAAGTCACATGCAATTCTCTCTCCCATACTTTCTGCGCTATAGAGGTATCTCTAGTGATAGCATTACATAAGGTTTAGTAAAATTGGATGCTACACCCGGTAAACTACCGAGAGATCGGAAGTTTCCAATCAACCTTATGCAGAGAGTGCCGATGGCGGGAGTACTCTAGTGCTCCGAATGCAATGCTGAAGTTACACTGACCAGAGTCGGGAGTCGAAAGGTTGCATAGGAGTATTAAAGGCACCTAAAGTGTCGAAAAACATTGGTGGATAGTGGGAGTCTAATGGGAGAGTCATACCAGGGAGTAAGGTAAGAGGAATCGGTGAGCAAAGGCCCGCTACTATATCTAGCCACACAGGTCTGCTCGGTACTGGAGCTTCCAACCACCAAGCACCTTGTTTGAAAAGAAAAGATTGAGGGAACACTTGAGTAAAATCGCCACCAAGTATTAATGGAGCATTGGCGGAGGCCGAGGCCAACTGCGCAAGACTTGCATAGTGAGCAGGGTTGTCCACATTCTGGACATAGTGCAAATACACGTGAATTCACTATCTCCAACCTCAAGGTGTACACGGGCCCATCTACCCTCCATGTCAGCGCTAATATCAGGTACAGTAGCGTGCAAAGACTTCTTAACCAGAATGACTATCCCGTACCATTTGGAAACGGTGGGAGAATAGGCAGCTACCATGTGAGGCCTAGCATTGAGTTTCAATGTTTCAGCAGAGTGTAATGCGTTTCCTAGAGAAACACCTAATCAACGTGCTCGTGGCTAAGATAGCTAAGGATTTTCTTTCTGCTGAGTGGACCAGCAATGCCTTGTACGATGAATAATAAGATTTTACATGAGGCCATTCAGAAAAGTTAAAATTCTGAGCATGATAGCACACATAATTTCACTGTGTCCCTCAAACTGACTGTATCTGGCTGTACACATGACATAGGAAAAATAAGCTAATATAATACAATGAAGCGCCCCACATTAACAAAGAAAACCACAGTACGGTAGAGGAGAAGCAAAACCCCAAAATTACTGGCGACCATGTGTCTGCGGGGAGAAACCCCAGAGAAGGCCGAAATTGAAAAAACATATAACCTGTAGGACTGTGCGTGCTCCGAATCCGACCGAGGCACACATCATGAAGGGATAGGAGACCAAAGACAAAAGTCATACAGAGAAAGAAAGAAAGTCCAGGCTATTTCTGTGCTGGGCTATGACCGCCGCATCGGGCCCTTCAAAATGGCGGACAGAGCCAGCAGATAAGAGTCCAAGATTTGGGATTAGCGCATCTGTTCTGCTTCTTTGGAGTCCAAAAATGTTGATAATAGATCAGGATCCTCGAACGTCCTGGTCTGGTTGTGGAGAGTCACTCGGAGCTTCGCTGGATACAACAGGCCAAAACGAGCCTGTAGCTGTTGAAGTCGAGGGCGAAGAGCAAGGAGTTTCTTCCGACGGTCAACGGTAGGCTTTGCCAAATCAGGAAAGAAGGAGACCTTACGACCCTCATATTCCAAATGATGATTCGCTCGGGCAGCATGTAAAATTTGTTCCACTTGTTGATATCGTAGCAAGCTAAAGATAATAGGCCGGGGGGTCGTGCGGTTGAGCGCCATGCGGGCAGGAACACGGTGTGCTCGATCGATTTCCAGTTCTCTGTGAAAAGTGATCTTCAGCAAGGAGGGAAGAGTTTTGAGCAAGAATTCTCTTATATCTCCTGCTTCCACCCCCTCCGGCAGTCCGAGGAGCCTCACATTGTTGCGACGGGCGCGATTATTGCTATCTTCCAACTCCTTTTGAAGATTCTGTATCTGGCGCTCAGCCTCGTCCAGTTTGCCCAAGCGCACCTCGTGCGAGTCGAGGACCCCCGCCATATTGTCCTGCCGTAATGAAAGACCTTCAAGTCGGTCTTGGAGCACTCCAAAGTCTTCTCGCATGGCTCGAAGCGCTTCTCCATTAGACAGCACCAATTCCTTCACGCCGCGTATTTCCTCCAAAATCTCCAGGTGCATTGCGGGGTTTTCACGAAATGGAACCATCTTCTGCGGGGAGGATACCTCCGTTTTGGAGCGTTTTCCGTGAGAAGAAGAAGGAGACCCGAAGTCCAAGCGCGCTGGTTTGTGGGCCGCCATCCCCCCCGAGGTGCCCCAGTCAGCTCGGAGCGAAATAGTAAATTTATATAGGTATTAAGTCAGGATTCTGAGTAGGCCTCTCGGGAGCTTCAACGCAAAGCGTCCTACCCGCTGGACATCAGGCTCCGCCCCCGCAAAAGGCTTTTTTAACCTTAATGCAAACGCAGGGTCAAGGGGCTAAGTTCTCAGGTTTACTCCCATTATGGTACAATCCTTTGTTTAAAATTCAACGAAAAATGTTTGTTTGGAAGCAATGGTATTCCAAAGGTATTTGGTCTATTGGGCAGTTGGTGGAAGGAGGGGTATGGAAAGCCTTTGAGGATCTCAGCAAGGAATTCAACCTTCCGGGAGCAGCTTTTTTTCAATGGGTACAACTTCGGCACTGTGTTGAGCGGTCGGTAGTGAATATAAAGTTACTAGATGAGGAGGCGGGGCTTACTCCTTTGGTTCAAAAAATTATACAAACAAAAGGGGTTGCCTCCGGTTATTATAGAATCATGAGTCAGAATGAGCACTCGCAGGTGCGAGGGCTACAAAAGGTGTGGGAACATGATACAGGGGTTACCCTTTCTGTGCAGGGGTGGGAAAAAGTTTGGAGGAAGCAAGTCAGGATGTCTAAATCTGCTTCTATTATCCAGACTTTGTTTTTCTTTGCCCATAGAGCCTATATTACCCCGGCTAAGCTGGTCAAGTGGGATGTTGCCGCCAGTAATAAATGCTGGTCTTGCCAGAATGATATAGGTACATTTGAGCATATTATTCTTGATTGCCCGGGGGTGCGAGCGTTTTGGTCCCAGGTCTGGGAGCGTATACAAAAAGTGCTGGGTTTCAGTGCTCCTCTCACTTGGGCAATCCTGGGGTTCCGTTCGGCGGCGGGGATTCCGTCCCTATGGAAAAAATATTTTTTTCTGTTGGATTTTATGCTGGGAATAGCGATACATTTATTAGTTTGCAATTGGAAATGTACCTATAAGGTCAACTGGCAAGAATGGTGGAACCAGGTTTGCCTATATAGCAAGTTTGAGAGGTTACCCCGAAAGGGGGTGGCCCAGAGGGTCTTTGAGCAAAACAGGTGGAAGGCTTTGACTGATTTTGTGGAAGTAGCTCAGTATGTTTCTTGCTCATAATACTGCTTTGTTTTTGTTTCATGCAATTGCTGCTGATTGTTTTGTATAGGTGATGGGGGACCTGGGAGGGAGGGGTGGGGGGGGGGGGGAGGTGGTCGTCTTGTTGAGTTGGATTGTGTAGTGAATTTTTTGTGTTTTGTATTTTTAATTTTGTGTTGTAATTCTCTAAATAAAGATATTAAAAAAAAAACAAGAAATGTAGTCAGAGACTAAGAAAATATGGCAGAAAGATACAGAAATATTTCCCATTGTATTGGAAGCCATAGGCTTGATAAAGAAGAATTTCCATGCACACCTTGACAAATTACCCATACATGTAACATCTTACAAACTCCAGAGGGAGGCTCTCTTTGGCGCGATGCAAGTACTATGCCGTTCATTAGCAGTAAATTTAAGAGACTGAGATCATACTCCACATACCCTGGCTTAGAAGTGAAGTTCATGACTGTCATGGTATGAGCAAAACGAACCCATTTGGAGAGATTGCCCCGAGTGAGATTTACATCTCGATCATTAGATATCGAAAGTATATTGGCTGAAGAGGCTGTTGAAGAGATTGTTATTATCAGGTCAACTGGTGAGGAGGTAGAACGTGATCCTGGCAGCGCCACACTTAGAGGTGACAGAGAATGGGCAGAGAATGACCACTGGCATTTCATCATTTCTTCCACTTCCAGCCACGGGTTCATCACTCAGCACCATGAGCAGCAGCCTCCCCTAAGGAAGTACAGAGGAAGTCTTGTAAAACTGCACATGGGTAGAAACACTTTTAAGTGCTTGACAATCCACAGTATGTTGAATGCAATTACAATAGGCAGCATATTAGCAGAGGGAAGCTGATAGGTCATCATGCAAATAGTAGCGTTATGCAACATTTGGAAAAACAGCACCCTTTCCAACTCTTACAAAGAAGGGAGCTGATCCTACACTGTAGACTCCAACCAGAAGCATAAGTGGCAGTAGTGGGAAAGGTACAGTATAAATGAAATCCCTTTCCCAAGTGGGGTCCTTATCTTCTTCCTTCAGTCAGATGGTGTAGCAGCAGGCCCAATGCACATCAAAGCAAGCCACCATGGAAGACATGGGGTGGTTTTTAGTAGCTCTGTCACGGGGTGAATGAGTGCACCAGGGAAATGATAGCCCTGGATGACCATTTACCGAACATGGTTGCAAAAGTGGGGTTTAAGAGATTACTGAATCTCTTAGATCTTAGCACCCACTTACTGAGTGCTATGCAGGACAACTTAGTAGGCAGGTGATCTCCAGCCCATATAATCAGTTGTGCAACCTACTATAGGCATAGCTGGCAAAAGCAGAAGATGGTACTAATGTGTATTTCACCACTGCCATCTGGACTAGTCAGAATGCTACATACGCCTCCCTCTCCCTAACAGTGCACAGGTAGCAGTTGGTTGAAGTAGGGAAACAGGTTGCAGGGGTAACAGGGGAGAAACAGCAGCAAGGTACCTATGGGCTGTGCTATAAAGCCAGGTAGTAGATGACAGTCATATGTGGATCCATATCTTAGCAGAAATAAGAGCAACATTGCAGGGCTGGCACATAGGGCACAAAAAGGGCACCGTGCATCTAGGTTTCTTTGTTTCAGATGGTGGCATGAACATAGACAAAGCTATGAAAAAAGGCGGCTTTCATGGGATCAGATTCTTTTCACATTTGCTTCATCTGGTTGTGAGAGACTCCTTAGGCTTGGGCAACAAGGAGAGAGCCCTCAACTGAGAGAACCTATTGAGAAGTGCTGAAAAAAAGCTGGATATTTTCACTAGAGTATGAAGGGTGAGCATGAGTTTTGTGAAAAGCTGGAAGCAACAGGGGCACCCAGGAACCAATGTAAGCATCAGTATGACATACTAGAGAGGTTAGTGAAGCAACGGACAGCCCTGTATCAGATGCTGTATGAAAATGGGCAAATATTACACAGGTGATGGATCTGCTAAAGACCTTTGAGGATGTCAAGGGCTACCCTGAGCCTTCTCATCCCAGTAGTGAATATTTATAGACCAAGTCAGAGAGTTTTTTTTTAGCAGTGACAGGGATTCACAGCAGATGTTTGATGGTGGACATCTTGCATGGTCAAGTAATAAAAAGATTGGAATTCCTTATGAAGGAGGATGATTATATGCTAGCTGGTCTCAGCAACCTGCAAATGAAAGGAACTTTCACTCTGTATTGCAGTTCACTGACTTACTGGAAGGAAAGATTGGTGACTAGGTGCAGGAAATGGAGAAGCAGAGAAAGGGATTGTGGTGGTGGTGATGTAGCAGGGGATAAACCAGGCACACCAGCAAGCAGTATTGCTAGCACAAGTACCATTCTAACCCTACCATTTCTCCCCTTGGCTTTCATGCCCATGACCCATGAACCCCAGCCAGGGATACTCTTTGGTGACCGAATCCCTGGCTTTAATGCTAAGCTACAGAGAAGATCTGCCTGCTACAAGTCTGACTCCTGCATGGATTTAAGTGATATTCTACCTTGCAAAGCCCATGGAGGCCATGCATGCAGATCCTTTAGTATACTGGGCATACATGTTGGCAAAGAGGCCAGACTTGGCCAAGGTTGCACAGCACTTCCCGTTCTACCCTCCAACCATTGTGCTCAGTGAACATATATTCTCCATGGCAGGGGATGTCATGACTGCACATTATTTACGACTAGCACTGGATTTGGTGGAAAAGCTTGTGATTTGAAAACAATCTTCCTTTTGCTTAGTTCGCCTCATTATCATGTGAATCGGAGGACGAAGGAGTGTAAAACTATACTGAGGGGGCAATTGCCCACATTCTCTGCCCTCAGTTTGTCTGCTAGTTGCATTTTTGAGCATTGCCACTGCAGTTTCTCTGGGATGCTGCCAATTTCCATTGACTTTCATCCCATCCAACCAAAACTTAACATCAAAAGGCAAGAAAAAGTACCTATTGCAGTCTAAGAGATTCAGAAGGAATGAAAGTGGCATTCCTGGCATACTGCAGTCAGAGGGCATTGGTAGCCCTTTTGTGTTCTGCAACTCTGCTGGTCCCTCAGGTCTTATGCTCTGCAGCCCCTTGGTATTTCAGGTGGTAAAGCATAGTGTTAGCCCAGCAGAAGGCTATTCCTAATTGACTGCAGCACACCATATAAAGCTGTCCTGCTGGCTTTCTTTCCTGCACTCTCCCAGACCAGATAATCTTCAAGATCCAAAAAGGGGGCAGAAAATTCATGGACTGTCTCTGTACTAGGAGAAACTGTACCAGAGAAGAGCCCAATAAGGGATGGTTGCTCCTCCTCCAGCCCCAGGGGCTCTTCCTCAAAGGGACAAAAGTCTGAAGGCATAGAGCAGAACTGCATGTGTAAAGACTGTTTTGATTTACTGTTTTGGGACTCCTGGGAAGATGAGACCTGATGTTTCCTTATGGTCTGCTCTTGAAATGTGACAGTCCTTCTCTCTTTCAGCTTATCAGACCCCACACTCTGCAGGTGGAACCCAAGAGGAGATCTGAGACAGGAATGGTGCCAGTATCAAGCTGCTGTGTGCCGCTTCCAGTCTTGACTCCTGGGCCTCCAAGTGAGCCTAGTTTAGATAGGACTGGTTGGAAGGCTGGTTTAGATATAGGGTGTTATTTTAAAAGCACTACTCATGATTTGGATATCTGCAAAAAAGCATGCAGATGTCCAAATTACAGACACCTTCCTGGAACCATTTTAGAAGTTGGGCCTATGGATGTCCCCACCATGAAGACATCCAGGTCTGAATGGGAGCATGGTGGAGGTGTGGCCAGAGCATTCCTAAAAACTTGGACGTCCTCACCTGATCTCAGAAATGCCCTGGATGTCCTGAGTTGCATCTGAAGTTAAGCCTGCTACAGGCACGAACATGCATCTGAAAAGTGCTTGTTTTGTTAGGCAAATGTCTGGAAGGTGTGGAGAAGGAGCTACACTAAGACCCCCTGTATTTTACACAGTGTCAACAAACACTGACAGGGAATGGGGACTCATGTTTTCACTTTGCTATGCCACTGGACATCACCTTAGGCTAGCTTGCATGAGATGAGCATTCCAGGCACAAGCGTCCCTACTGGGGACATCCATGACGACATCTAGATCAAGGACACCTATGTTCCTGAAATCAGCCAAGACATAGGCGGTCTGCCCTGGGTGTACCTAATTTAACCTGGATGTCCTTTCTAAAATTCCCCTCAATTTGCACACATCCACCCTCTTACTGTTCACAGTGCCACATCTCTGCTGGCTGTTTAGGTATGAGTATAATATGGATACACCTGGGAATCCCTGTTGTTGCTGCTGCTACTATTAAATTGGATTAAGCCCTAGACGTGGATTCAGCTGGCCAAATGTGATCCACTTACTCCCAGACAGTCTTAGGAAGAATAAATCCCTGCCACAGCCTGAAACATAGATATGCTCTCGCCCCAGACATTTTGTGTCAAAACTTTTTTATTAGTCACAAAAGATTCAACAAACATTCACTTAACGTACTTGTCAAGGCTACAAGGTACATTACTTAGCTATCAACATATCATTTTCCATTTTATTTTGTTTTTATGCTGAACATCTGGATGAAGCCTTCCCACAGTGAAACCACCTGTTGCTTTTGCTGAATGCCTGGCCAGGGAACAGCTCTGTTACTGGTCTAAGCTGACAACTAGATTTGGGGGAGAAACTGAACTTAACACGGTGGGAAGACACTTCAGTCCTCCACAGTCAATAAAGCCCTGAGCTCTCTCTTCAGAATTCTTTTCAAATTTTCTTTATTATACTTGCTTGAATGTTGTAACAGGGAAGCAGAGGTGTCACCCATTGCTAACCAGGCAGCGATGATATTGAGTCACTGCTTGGTTACTGACATGCAGGTAAAGTAAGGCATGGCAAAGGCTGGCCTAATTTTACCCGCAGAAGCTAACCGGGCACACGTCGATATTGCCGCTGCCCAGTTAGCTTCCGCGTTCTGCAGAAATCTGGTATTCAATGCTGGTGGCCAGAATATCCTGGGTTAGAATTCAGCGGCGATGGCTAGCCACTTTACAAGCACTAGCTGTCGCCACTGATTATCCCCCCTGTATTTCTATCAGGAGGGATAAGAATGTAATGCTGACAGGGAAATGATGCCCGCCTAGCCATCCCGATAGCGCAATCAATGCTAGCTATGATGGGTATTCTAATGAACAAAAACATCTTAATTCCTCAAATTGATGTTTTTTATCCAAGCAATGCTGCACCATCGGTACTTCCCATATTTTACATTCTAATCAGCTTTGATGTTCTCCTACCCGTATCCTAAAGGGTCTAATTGTTTTTTCCACATATATTAAGCCGCAAGGACATTGTATCGCATATACCACAAACGTGGTACCACAAGAGGTTTTTTCTTTCAACCTAAACGTTGTACCATGGTATTCAAAATGATTGATTTCACTGGTTATTGAACAAATCCCACAATTCCCACACTTTCTATGACCTGTGTCTCCATCTAGCTCTGAGAGTAAACTCAATGGGGACCGTAAAACTGCCGGACTCAGTTTTTCTTTTAAATTTTGGTTACGTTACCATACGCATCTCACTTTTTTATTTTCCAGCCCTGGGATTGTACTTAAGACGTTTGCATGTCTGGATATAATTTGTTGTATCTTGGAACTGAATGGTGAATATTTTGTAATTAAATTCACATTATTAGTTTTCTCACTTTTCTTCCTGTTACCTGAATCAAGAAAAAGTGATCTATTATTAAAAAGCGCTCTGTGATAAGCTCGTCTCACTATATGTTTTAGATACCTTCTGTCCCTAAAATTAGCTGGCAGAACTTTAGACTGCTTTTTAAATTCCATATTTTCTGAACAGTTCCTTCGATATCTGATGAACTGCGAAAAGGGTAACCCTTCCTTGAGTCCTATTGGATGAGCACTATCATAATGTAAGAATGTATTTCTGTCCGTGGGTATGCGATAAACTGAAGTGACCCATCCTGTGTCACTTTTACAACGTATCGATGAGTTAGAATAGATAGATAACATATGGAGAGGCATGAAATAGTTGGATAGTTTGAAGAATGAAGGAAGGTTAATTCAGTGGAAGTACCTTCTTTAGAATAAGAGAAGAACGTAAAAGACATAAAAGGTCATTCATTATGCGTGGCGTTTTTTGGTAGAGCCGACTGGCCATGATGAATACACAAATGTTTGGAGAGGGCGTCTGCAGCAGTTGTTACATTGGGATGTGCATTTTAAAATAGGAAAAGATAAGAAGATCTAGTAGGGATTATATATTTTATATGTAAGGTTTAGGTTAAAGTTAATATGGTATTATTTAGGGGTGTTTATAATGAGGTTGTGTACGTTTTTTGTCTACAGTGCTTTCTAAATCCCTGAAGAAGCTTTGTTAAGTGAAACACAGAAAGGGCCCCAAGGAGAGGCGTTGGGGAAGAAAACAAACTGACAAGCTAAGCACATTTGGTGTTAATATTTAATGAAAATAGTTTGTTAAAATTTAAGAGAAAAGTTAGCCTGCCTTTATCAAAATGGAGAGCATTTAAAGGATGGTCATTGATGCGAGTAGGCACCAGAAAAGACATATCTCTGTCCTCTATTCCTGTCACCCTCCCCCTTCCCTTTCTTCCCACTTCCATTCCTTCCCCACCTCCGTCCCATTTTGGTTGTCCATAGTTTGTCTTAATGTATTGTCAGTCCAATTGTTCTATTTGTTGTTTGTTCGACTCTTTTCTGTCTTTTTCTCTTTTCTTGTTTTTCTTTTCTTTCCTGTCACAATACTGGCGTTCTCTTTCTGTTTCCTTTAAGCAGTGCCATTTTGTTTTATTGTACACCGCCTTAACACTTTGGTATTAGGCGGTATATCAAGCACACCGAATAAAGATAAAGATAAAGATCTAAGTCTGAAGTTTAGTGCCAATAAGTCTGAGACCTCCTTTATATAATTGTATATTTATAAGGATTTGCCGGCAAGAAAACCATATATATATACTCTTCAACACATAAGAACTTTATGATAACAATAGAGTGAGTATTTACAATGTTTGACATATGCATGAGCTAGCATTTTTTTAGCATTAAGTCTTAGCTCCCTCACTTGGTTTGCAGCTTGTCGTGCTTTGAGGGCTTGTGTGCATCAGTGATGCTAAGAGCTAAACTATCAGTAGTTTAACTACTGGCAGGGTCTCCCAAGATGGACAGGTCTCAGCTGAGGTGCCAGACCAAGACAAACCACCCATCTGGGCAGCAGCAGAATGAGATAGTGTTGACGGCAGAGGATCACATTTCTGTGACAATGGCAACAACACCAAACTTAAAATGCACGGAAGAAAGGCCCGGCAATCTTCTTCTGTATCTTGCCATGAAAACCCAATGGATAGTTACAACAAAACAAATTGTGCTATAGTGCTGGAAGATGAGACCCCCAGGTCAGAAGGCACTCAACTAACTACTGGGGAAGAGCTGAAGACTTTTCAGAGTAAAGCCAGCATTTATGATGTGGTTGGATCAAAGCCCTCGGGACGTCTGACTGCTGATGTAGCTGCGCATGAAATGAAAGTCAGAAGCTGTAAAGATGTCTTACACATTGGAACATGGAACGCACGAAGCATGAACCAAGGGAAGTTGTAGGTGGTCAAGAATGAAATGGAACGTGTACAACTTGATCTGTTGGGTGTCAGCGAACTGAAATGGACTGGCATCGGGCACTTTGCATCAGTTGATCACATGGTTTACTATGCTGGAAATGAAAGACAAAGAAGAAATGGTATTGCATTTATAATAAAGAAGAAACTTGCGAGAACTGTAATGGAATACAATGGAGTCAGTGAATGCTTAATCTCTATTCATCTACGAGGAATGCCTATCAACACAACTATAATTCAAGTATATGCCCCAACAACAGCTGCAGGAGAGAATGAAATTGAAGAGTTCTATGAACAAGTACAAGCTGAAATTGACAGAACATGCAAACAGGATATCCTGATAGTCATGGGTGACTGGAACGCAAAAGTTGGCAACAAAGAAGAAAGCAAAGTAGTTGGAAAATATGGACTTAGCAACAGAAATGAAGCACCAGGCATTGATAGCATTCCCATAGACATATTACAGCAATCTGATGTAGCTATTACCGTCCTTACAAGGCTCTACCAAGAAATATGTAAGACAACATCATGGCCAACTGACTGGAAAAGATCTGTGTTTATACCAATACTAAAGAAAGGAGATCCAACTGACCATGGAAAATATCGCACAATCGCTCTGATCCCACATGCCAGCAAGATTCTACTGAAGATTATTCAACAGAGACTACAACCATACCTTGAACAAGAACTACCTGAAGTGCAAGCAGGGTTCAGGAAAGGGCGAGGAACGAGAGACATCATTGCGGATGTGAGATGGATCCCTGAAAAGACTAAAGAATACCAAAAGGATATCTATTTGTGCTTTATCAACTATAGCAAGGCTTTTGACTGCGTAAACCATGAGAAACTGTGGGCTACATTAAGAAGCATGGGTATACCAGAACACCTGATTGTTCTCTTGCACAATCTGTACATTGATTAAGAAGCAACAGTTCAAATGGAACAAGGAGAAACAGAATGGTTTAAAATAAGCAAAGGCGTAAGATAAGGCTGCATACTTTCCCCTTACCTGTTTAATTTATATGCAGAACAAATCATCAGAGAAGCAGGATTGTATGAAGACAACAGAGGTGTGAAGATTGGTGGAAGACTCATCAACAACCTTCGCTATGCTGATGATACCACATTACTGGCTGAAAGTGAAGATGATCTGAAACATTTACTTCTCACAATCAAAGAACATAGTCTCAAAATGGGCCTGCACCTTAATGTAAAGAAGACAAAGATCATGACAACTGGCATAATCAACAGGTTCATCGTTGAAGGAGAAGAAATTGAAATCGTCAACAACTTTAACCTACTTGGATCAACTATCTATAAAGAAGCAACAAGCAATCAAGAAATTGCATTGCTCTTGGCAGAATGGCTATGAAAGACGTAGATAAGATTCTCAAGAGCAGAGGTGTCTCTCTCCATACCAAGATTCAACTTGATCAAGCCATGGTATTTTCAATAACATGATATGGATGTGAAAGCTGGACAGTGAAAAAGATAGACAGGAAGAAAATTGATGCCTTTGAATTATGGTGCTGGCGGCGAATACTGTATATACCATGGACTGCCCGAAGAACAAACCAGTCGGTACTAGAGGAGATCAAACCTAAGCTTTCTTTAGAAGTTCAGATGACAAGACTTCAACTTTCATACTTTGGACACATCATGTGAAGAGAGAGATCATTAGAGAAAGACATCATGCTTGGCAGGATAGAAGGTCAATGCAAAAGAGGAAGGCCAGCAATGAGATGGATCAATACAATAATAGCAGCTACAGGTACCAGTCTGTCAACAATGAGCCGCCTGACTGAAGACCGAACACAATTTAGGATAGCTATCCAGAGGGTCGCCATGAGTCGACTCCGACTCGACGGCACGTAACAACAACAACAAGTCTTAGCTGCTAAATTCTTGACCATTCTTCAAGCTTCATTAGATCTCTCCTCATGTTATCTACTCTTTCCTGGGTGTCTACTCTATAGAAGATTGTGGTATCATCTGCAAAGATGCAAACTTTACCCAACAGTCCTTGCTCAACATTACTAACAAAAATGTTAAAATGAATTGGACCAAGGACAAATCCCTGAGGCATACCACTGATCATATCCTTCTCCTCAGAATGAGCTCCATTTACCTGTACCCTTTGTCACCTCCCACTCAACCACTTTAGGGTCTATCTTTAGGGTGCTCTATTTATTTATTTATTTATTTTGGTGTTGAAGGCTTTACTGAAATGTAAGTATACCACATCTAGGGCTCTCTCTTGCTCCAGCTCTCTGGTCATCCTGTCAAAGATATCAGATTTGTCTGACAAGACCTGCCTCTAGTAAATTCATGCTGCCTCAGATCCTGCAATCCACTGGACTTGAAAAATCTCACTATCATCTTTTTTATCAGCATTTCCATTAATTTACTCATCACAGAAGTCAGACTAACCGGCCTGTGTTCTTAACCTCATCCTTACTTCCGCTTTTGTGTAAAGGGACCACATGCACATTTCTCCAGTCCTCTGGGACCACTCCTGATTCTGAAGAAGCACAGAAAAGGTCAGAAAGTGGAGCCACTAGAACTTCCCTAAGTTCCTTCAATATTTTTGGATGTATCCCATCCGGCCCCATCCGCTTTGTCTACTTTTAATTTAATTTATCTAATTCCTCACAAACACAATCTTCTGAAAATCGTTCAAACTCCCCTTCACTTCTGTTCCTATTTCTGGGTATTTTCTGAGGTCCTGCTCCTGGCTTTTCATCTGTGAATACAGATCAAAAATATTTGTTAAGCAATTCATCTTTATCCTAATCAGTGTCTACATATTCTGTACCTTCATCTTAAAGTTTGACAATACCGTTTTTGCACTTCCTTCTATGACTAACATGTCTGAAAAATGTCTTGTCTCCCCATTTTACTGTAGTGGCTATTTTTTCTTCCATTTCTATCTGTGCTTTCCTGACTACTTTCCTAGCCTCTCTTAACTTTTCTAAATATTGATGCTTGTCTTCCTCTTTCTGCGATCTCTTGTGTTTTATGAAGACCGCCTTCTTTTTTTTCACCTTTTCAGCTACTTCCTTTGAGAATCATAATGGCCCCTTTTATCTTTTACATTTATTTAACTTTCTAGCAAAAAGGTTTCATGCCCTTAAAACATCCCCTTTCAGTTTTTTTTTACTTCCTTTCTACATCCCCCAGCTATTCCCATCCCACTAACAACTCCTTGAGGTATTGTCCCATCTTGGCAAAGTTAGTTTTCCTAAAGTCTAGGACCCATACTTTTGAATGGACTTTATCAGCTCTAGTCCTAATACCTAACCATACCATCGGGTGATCATCTCACATCCTGTTATCACCAATTATAGCTTCAGAAATACTTTCCCCATTGGTAAGCACCAGGTCCAGTATGGCCTCCTCATGTGTGAATTCCTTTACCAGTTGCTGGAATAATGCTCTCTGAATAGAAACCAGGATCTCTTTACTTCAAGATGACACTGCTGCAGAGATGTGTCAATCAACATATGGCTTATTGACATCACCTATCAATAGCACTTCTACATTCATGGACCTTGGCCTGACCGAGTATGCATCTTATGTTCTTATTGCAGTGGGCCCTAGAACATCCATATTCCTATTCAGAAAACTGAACAAGCCAGATTATTACAGATCCCTAACAATGTTCCCTCTAATTTTCTGTAGGCTGTGTGCGCATAAAATATCAGCTGTGCAGCTTTTGAAGGAAGGTTAAATTTTTGTGCGCCACATAACGACACTCGGAGTTATATACTTTAAAATTTGACAACACGTCAGGATACAGTATGTACACCACATTGATTGCACTAGAAAATATTGTAGAACTTGTGAAAATATTGTAGAACTTGTGAAAACCATAAATATGAAACTTTAGCAAACTTTAGAAAACACCCTTGAAGTCATCACTACCACAGCAAGCAAAAAACACCAGATCATCCTAGGCGATCTAAACCTAGCATCGGTCCCCCCAGCGCAAGCTGAAATCTTCCATGAAGCCATGGACCAACTTGGATACGAACAAATAATCTGCGATGCCACGCATATCAAAGGCAACACCCTGGACATGGTGTTCCTACCCAACAAACTTCTTAGGCCTCAAAAACCCAAGATACATATAACCCCAGTGCCATGGTCGGACCATCACCAAATTGAATTCACATTGCTTCTACCCACCATGCCGGAGCACTCTTATCACACCTTACCTACAAACCTACGGAGGAGGTTTCAAAAATTCAACAAGGAAAATCTGATAACTTCAATAAGCACATATATGAATCCAGAACAGGAGGACCTAGAGATACTAGTTAACCAATGGATCTCAGGAATCGAAAAAGTCGCAATACCAACATGGACACCCCAAAGACTCTCATCAAGAATCAGGTAGGAACCATGGTATACCCCCACCCTGCGCGACCTAAAGAAAGGCCTGAGGAAGCAAGAAAGGAAATGGAGAAGTCACAAAACTGAGGAGCATAGAATGGAATACACCAAACTCCTCACGGCTTACAAGAATGAAATTAACATCGCAAAGAAAACCTATCACTCCAACACGCTCAACAAGGCCCTCAACCGACCCAGGGAACTATTCGAACTGGTCAAATCCCTCACGAAGACTACCCAAGAACCAATTTCATACGGGGCAATGACAGCCCAAAAGTTGGCAGACCACTATGCCAAAAAGCTCAACCTTACAGCCAATGTCAGAAGCCATCAAGCGCCTGAACCAGACACCCAGAATCTGTCAATGACCAACATTCTGCAAACACCCAACACCCCGGAAAGTCCTACACAATACCAAGAATGGACCACTTTCAGGAGCGTAGATGACAAGCAAATATTGAACATAATCTCCAGCTTAAAAACCACCACCTCCCCACTCGACCCATGCCCTGCGGCCTGGGTAAAGGGCATAAAACAGGAAATTGTTCAATATATCACACACATTGTGAACCAATCGCTTTGGCAGGGTTTAATGCCAACGCACCTCAAAAAATCCATCATACGACCCATCCTAAAGAACAAGACTCTTAACAAGAAAGACCCAACATCCTACCGACCGGTGTCAAGCATATCCTTCCTGGCCAAGATCATTGAAAAGGCAGTACAAATGCAACTGCAAGATCACATCGATGACAATAACGCTTTGGACGTCCACCAGTATGGTTTCCGACAGCATCATGGCGTGGAGACCCTCCTACTGGCCCTACTTGATAAGCTTCTCAAAGGACTGGAAAACAGAAGCAAAATGTTCATGCTCGTTTTCATAGACATATCAGCCGCCTTTGATACCATACATCACCCCACGCTCCTAAACAGACTCGCTTCCATAGGCATTAGAGGTGCCCCTCTGAAATGGTTCGCCTCCTACATAAACAACAGAATGCAGCAAGTCCACTTCAACAACGAGAAGGCCGCAACTTTCCCCCAAACCCAAGGCATACCTCAAGGCTCGGCCCTGTCTTCCCTCCTCTTCAACCTTTATCTACGGCCAGTTTGTAAAACATTCCAGGAACACCAGATCAGTTATCACATCTATGCTGATGACCTAATGCTCTACACTCAACTTGATGTAGACAACCCGAACATCAGTCAACTGGAAAAATGCCTCAGTGAGCTACAATTCTGGCTGAAACAGAATAACTTGGCCATTAATCACAAAAAGACCGAAGTGATGTTCATTTCCAGAAAACCAGATTTCAACCCACCACCTACAGTCACCATGAACAATAACGTCTACGCCACAAAGAGCGAACTAAAATACCTGGGCGTGACACTGGATTGCAACCTAAAGATGGAAAAGCATCTCCGAATTACCAATCGAGCCATTTTCCACAAAATAAAAGTCTTGCACCCACTACGTAGCATCATAGAGCACTCAGATTTTAGAACCGTTGCACAAGCCGTCATCATTCCTCACCTGGACTACTGCAATGCCATACTACAAGGGTTGCCTAAAAAAACCCTCAACATCCTCCAAATGGCGCAAAATGTGGCAGCTAGATTAATCATGAGGAAAGGCCTGAAGGAGCATATCACACCAATTCTAATGGACCTACATTGGCTCCCCATCACTGCACGCATACAATACAAAATCCTAATCACCACTTTCAAGCTCATTCATAATATAGCACCCTCGTTTCTCAACGCCCTTATCACATCGCAGCCAAATAACAGAAGCAGAAGAACCACACACCTCAATACCCTCATTGTTCCGGCTAGCCTGAGAGCTGTCACTGCAACCACCAGCAACCGAGCATTCTCATTCATAGCGCCACTGTTATGGAACCAACTACCATGCGAACTGAGAGCAATCAGTGACCTGTTGGTATTCAGAAAAAAGCTAAAGACGCATCTTTTCCAGACACACTTCAATCCCACATAACCTCTTTCACCATGCACAAGGAAAGAGCACTACACGTCAAACACCTATAGACTCCGCCAACCTGTAAATATGTACATACATGTGTAATTAATGTCTTGCAATCAAGTGTAAACCTGTAATCTGAATGTTTGTGTCCTGTACTGAATCTTTATGTATGTTTTAATCCATGGCCTGTACAACCATACTGTTATGTATAGCAAACCGCTGCTGATCGCTGGAAGTAGCGGGATATAAGTGTATACTAACTAACTAACTAAATAAATAAATAAATACACAACAAATTTTCAATTTTAAGAACGTCTGTGTTGTTTTCTATCAGAATCAGAACCGTAATTTTTGTGCGCTCTGTTGTAAAGTATGTGCGCTCACTCGGCGAGGTGTATGCGCACGCACACACGCACAGCTTAGAGGGAACAGTGATCCCTAAGAAGAAACTCCATGCTAACAGAACACGTAGCCTCAGTCACACATGTAGAACAGAGATACATGTAGATCTTCACCAAATAGGGAATATATTAATACAAACTAAAAACAGATATATGTAGACAAAAAATGCTTTTACTCATTACTCTTAGGTTTATAGGATTTCTTTCCCAAAATTATACTTTACTCCAGAATGAGGCAGGAGAAAGAACTCTCATACACAGGCATCTGCATTGTCGGCAGAAACTAACATAATGGCTCAGCGCAAATTGCGTGAGTGCAACTAATGCTCCTCAGTGGATGACCTTAGTTGCACCAGCAGCCGTTTTGCCATGTTGAAATGCAGTAACTGTAGGGGGATGTAACTGCCTCCTTGCAGTTAGCCTACAGTCCTGCATAATCAAACTCTGGAATTAGTAACCAGAAAATGTAGTGTAGCTCTGTTTAAAAAGATTTGGATAAGTTCCTGGAGGAAAGGTCCATAAATGATTATTAAAAAGGACCTGGGAAATCTACTGCTTGCCCTGGGACAAGCATTGTGGAACCTGTGTGCCTTTTTGGGAACCTGCCAGGTACTTGTGACCTGGATTGGCCGTGGTTGGAAACAGGATACTGGGCTTGATGGACCTTGGTCTGACCCAGTATGGCATTTCTTATGTTTTGTTCTTATGGCAATACTGTGGAATGACAGTTTGGAGCTAAATACTTTTGCATTTTTTCTGACTGTTGGGACTGTTGCAGTGAAAGCATCTATTTTGTGGGTTAGGCTGTTTATTGTGTATATTGCACATACATATTGTATTGTTTTTGTATGATATAGATGGTGTATCTTATTATATGGTATCAGGAGGGATGAGCATGTAATGCTGACAGGGGAAACGATACCCGCCTAGCCATCCTGATAGCGCAATCCTAGCTATCATGGGTATTCTAATGAACAAAAATGAACCTGAAAATCTTTATTGCACACATGCCTGCTGCCTACATTATCAGTGTCACGGGGCCTGTGAAAATTGACAATCCAACTCTGCCAGCCCTTGAAATGAAGAACCAGTAAGCAGCCCTGAGAGAGACCATACACAAAATCACATAATTTATCCTTAAACATAAGGGGAAAGAAACAAATGATTGCTAGGAACAGCAAGTTAACCAACAAATATGGGAACTAGATTATTCTCCTTGAGCAGAATCTTGTAAGGCATGCTGAGCTAACACAAAGGCATGCCTTGTTTACCCTCAGCGTCAGCGGGTTCAACTTTAACAGAGCTGTGGGAAAGAAGAGAAACACTGTTCTTCTCATGGCTCTGCAAAGGTGAGCTGGGGCATCAGTAAAACAACGGCATGGAGGCTTGGACTGGAAATTGGCTGAGGAGGTCTGGGGCTGGGCTGGGCTGGGCGGGGGGGGGGAGGGGAGGGAGGTTAGCACTTGAAATCATCTAATTGAGGGGGTTAGGATTTGTAATGGGCTGATGGGCTGATGGGGGAGTTAAGACTGGAAATAGGCTGATCGGGGGGGGGGGGCGGGGCTAGGACTGGTAATGGAATGATTGGAGGGTTAGGACTGGTAGTGGGCTGATGGGGGGCTAGAACTGGAAATGGGCTGATTGGGGGAGTTAGGACTGGAAATAGGCTGATTAGGGGGGCTAGGACTGGTAATGGGCTGATCAGGTGGGGTTAGGACTGGAAATGGGCTACAATTGGAAATAGGCTGATGGGGGGGGGGTGTTACTGGGACTGGAAATAGGCTGATGGAAGGAAGAGACTAGGATTGGAAATGGGTTTATCAGGGGGGTTAGGACTGGTAATGGGCAGATGGGGGCTAGCATTGGAAATGGGCTGATTGGGGGGCTAGCACTGGAAATGAGCTAGGACTGGTAATGGGCTGATGGGGGGGGGGGCTAGGACTGGAGTGGGCTGATAAGGGGGATAGGACCGTAAATAGGCTGTGACTGGAAATGAGCTGATGGGAGGGTGGAAAGAGCTGCTGGCATTGGAAGAAGACTGGGGGCTAGATCTGGAAATATGCTGATGGGGGAGGGGAGAATAGGACTGGAAGGGAACAGATGCTGACAGGGTCTGCCAGGGGAAAGTGGGGCAGGAACGGAGCTGGCATGGGAGAGGTGGGGGCAGGAAGGGAGCTGACATGGGGGAAGGAGGGGGCTGGAAGGGTCTGATACCTGGGGATGGTACTGAAGGGGGACTGAACGGGAGCTGACACTTTGAGATAGGACTGATAGGTGGCTGGGTAATAGGGAGGAGGCTAGAAGGGAGGGGGCACTGGATTTGGAAGGGAGCTGACATGTGGGGATGGCATTGGAAAGGGGATGGACAGAGGGTAGGGTGACTGGAAGGGAGCTGATGGGAGGGGAGTGGCACTGAGAGTAGAAGTGAGCTGATACGTGCAGTGGTATTTGGATTAGAAGGGGTTGGACATGGGGAAGGGTGGAGACTAGAAGGTAATGGACACCAGAGGCAGTCCTGGGAATGCAAGGCGGTTGACATTGGAAAATACCTGAAGGGGAGGACTGAAAAGTGGGCTGATACTGGGGAGGGTTACTGGGACTGGAAATAGGCTGATGGAAGGAAGTGAAGAAAACAAAAGAAGAGATAAGAAATGGCAGATGGACTATAGACCATAGAAAGAGAGCTAAGAGAAGACAGGAAAGCAGAAGCCTCAGATTGGGACCAGCACGATCAGAGAATAAAATGGTCAGGCAACAAAGGTAGAAAAAATAATTTTATTTTCATTTTAGTGATTGGACTTTGTGATATCTTTATATTTTACACAGAATGGGGAACTACATCTCTTATTTATCTGATCTTGCACTGCATGCAGAGGAGAGGTCTGGCTTCTTGGGGTTTCAGTTTAATTTTTGTCTACACATTTTAATTTTAGTTTGCAGTCACTTATTCTATACTTGGTGAGGGTCTGGGTTCTGAGTGTGTGACTGAGGCCAGGCGTTCTGTTAACATGGAGTTTGTATATAGGAATCTATGCTGTACTGTAGTAATTTGACTTGTTGAGCTTTTCAAATAGGTTTATAGATGTTTTAGGGTCAGTTGCAGTATTTATATTGCTGCTTTTTCTGGGTAGGCTCCTTGTATGAGTTTTGGAAGTTTATGCTGGTATAGTATGGTAGATTTGGCCTTGTAGATCTTAGGTGATTTCTATAGGGTTTTATATTAGTTCCCAGTATGCCTGGTACTGGAGAATGTTTATTTGTTAGTGAGATGACCAGAATCAGATTTTTTTAAAATATAGTTAGTTCTGTGGCCTATTTCTACTTTGCATCCATTGTTGAGGGAGAGATTTCTGTGGATGCAGAATATATATTCAAAAAGAAAAAGTGAGAATCATAATGCAGTTTATAACAGAATAAAATGAGCTATAATTTGGTTTTATAGACTGTACTGTGGTTCTCATTTTTTCTTTGAGTTCCTTCGTGTGCGAGCATCTTGCATTTCCTTTGGTTTTTACAGAATATATATTTACATGAACACCCTGCTGGTCCAGTGTGCAGTTTTGGGAGTTATGGTGGGGTTGCTAAGCCCTTCTTGATGTTTATGTTGGAGTGGGAGGTATTGTGTTGGGGTCACAAAGTCCCTCTTGTTTTTCAGAGGGTGGGAAGTTCTGCTTTGGGGTACCAAGTCACTCTTATTTTTTTGGAAGTAGGAGATGCTGCATGGATGCTATTGAGTCCCTCTTATTTGGCATATTTAGCAGCATGTTTTCTAGGCTCTGCACTGGTAACATATGAACATAAGAAATGCCATACTGGGTCAGACTAAAGTCCATCAAGCCCAGTATCCTGTTTCCAACAGTGGCCAATCCAGGCCACAAGTACTTGGCAGGTTCCCATAAAGGCACACAGGTTCCACAATGCTTATCCCAGGGCAAGCAGTAGATTTCCCAGGTCCTCTTTAATAATAGTTTATGGACCTTTCCTCCAGGAACTTGTCCAAACCTTTTGTAAATCCAGCTACATTAACAGCTTTTACTGCAGCCTCTGGTAACTAATTCAAGAGTTTTATTATGCAGGGCTATAGGCTTACTGCAGTGAGGCAGTTACACTCCCCTGCAGTTACGCATTTCAGCGTGTCAAAACAGCTGCCAGTGCAAATCAGGCCACCCATTGAGGTGGCATTAATTGCATTCATGCTACTTGCACTGAGCCATTATATTAGTTTCTGCTGACAATGCAGATGCCTGTGTATGAGAGTTCTTTTTTTCACCTCACGCTACGGTAAAGTATAATTTTGGGAAAGAAATCCTGTAAACCTAACAGTAATGGGTAAAAGCATTTTTTGATTACATATGTCTGTTTTATAGTTTGTACTAATATATTTCCTACTTGGTGAAGACCTATCTCTGTTCTGCATATGTGTGATTGAGGCTACATGCTCTGTTAGCATGGAGTTTCTATGTAGGGAACTGTAGTAATTTGGCTTGTTCAGTTTTCTTAATAGACATATGTATTTTCTAGGGCCCACTGCAATATTTATGGTGCTGCCCTTTTTTTAGGTATGCTGCATATTGTGTGAGTTTTGGAAGTTAGTGCTGTTATGGAATAGTAGATTTGCTCTATGGGTCCTTTAATCTGGGTTCTTGGTGAGGTCAACTGTAAGGTGTTGGTGTGGGGGAGGAGGAACTGGAATATATATTGTTTTTGAGATTTGCAGTTTTGCATTCTTTATGCTGCCAGACTGAAATGTAAAATATTTTGTCTGTTGAGATTCAAGAAAATTTCAGATTTTAGGGAATGTCTCAATTTAATTTTATTTAGTAGCCTGATAGAATCACCGCTGCTGAATTCTGAACTTTTCCAACTCTAGCACAATCCAATCCAGCATTTGAATTCATGGCTACCAGGATTAGTTTCTCATTTTATATCTTCCCGCCTCATCAATAATCTGGTCATAGCAAAATAAATCTGATGTGCAGATACTTATAATGGTTTGATGGGGGGAAGGCTGTGTAAGTGGCTTTTCATTAATCAGATTTAATGCTTTATTATTATGTTTGTTTTATTGTAACATCTGTTATACTAAATTGCATGTGTATGTTTAGAAGACACCTAGGATTTTAGATGGGTGGCATATGCATTTAAAAATAAAGTATACTAAATTTATGCACATGATGCCACAATGAGTCTCTGCACATGGTCCTTCATCACTGGGAAATAGAGGAAAGCAGAAACCTCAGATTGGGACATACATGATCAAGGAATAAAATGGTCAGACAACAAAGTTCAAAGAGAATTTCATTTTAATGTAATTATCTGACTTAGTGCTATCTATATTTTATGCAGTACATGGAAATGCATCTCTTTCTATTTCTCTGGTATTGCACTGTATGCAAACCACCCATCCTCTACAAATAATCCAGAACACTGCTCCCCGCATAATTACAAGCGCTTCAACACAAGACCACATAACTCCAATACTATGTGATCTGCACTGGCTACCAATCTCATCACGGTCAAAATACAAAGCAGCACTCACCATCTTCAAAATTAAAAACAACAGGTCAGCAGAGATACTACAAGAACTTATTGGAACCAAAACAATCAATAGACCAGACAGAAACAGCACCAAGAACAACATACCAACACGCAGTCTATTCACAAGAACCAACAAATCTACATCCATGCAAGCTTTCTCTCTTGCTGCCCCCGCTATCTGGAATGTCCTCCCAGGTAAACTGAAAGCAACAACAGACATAAAAGAATTCCGGAAGCTACTCAAAACCACCCTATTCATCGAACAATTCAACGAAGATCACCAATCACCAACCAACCAAATCACCCCACAAGCAAACCTCACCCAAACAAGCAAAATCCAAACAAGCAAAACTCACTCCCCGACAACCTGAGATCAACAAAAGACTTCAAAGACATCCAGAAAATGCTAAAAACAATACTCTTCACAGAACACAACAATGACATCACAAGAACTGCCCAAACAAAATGTAAAAACGTAAATGTAAACATAAATGTAAAAATGTAAATAGTTCCTGTACATAGCTCATACTATATATAACTCACCACGCAATCAACCTCCTCACACCACACATACACACACACCCCGATTTTCACTACATGCACACACCCACGCACCCAACCACTTGATTTGTTTGCTGTATAATTGATTTGATTTGTTTGCTGTGTAATTGATTTGTTTGCTGTGAAATCCGCTTTGATTTCAGGATAAAGCGGTATATAAATCCTTTTAAATAAATAAATTCTTGGGATTGCAGTTTAATTTTTACCTGCATGTGTTATGAGAAGATGGCGGTCTGGGTCCGGGAAAGGAGGAGTGGCCATGGGCTGGGGGGTTGGCTAATGGGCAACGGTAGAGTATGGTAGGCATTATTGGGGGAGGGGTATGGACAGTGTAGACACAGGGGGATTGCTACAAAACACCACTCAGTAGACACAGATGTGAAAAGGCAAATCCCTCTCCAGTACAAGATCCTCCAGTCATAAGTGCAACCTGTGGTCAGCATGGACAGCAAAGACCAGTCATAATTTATAGCAGGCTCAGAGGGGGACATTTGGGTGTTGTGCCCAGCACATCCTAATTGCTATGCAAAATAAGTGGCCAGTTGCACTGCCCTAGTTGCACCAAGAACGCCCTGGACATGCCCCCTTCGGGATGTTCGGAGATGGACGCAGTTACCGTGAAGGTGTTTAGCTATCCTTTTCTAAAATCAGGTTTGGCATGCCCCTGCCTTGGCAATGTCTTTTTGAACTGTTTCAGACATCCATCCACTGAATATCTCTTCTAAAATAACCCCCACTGCATACAAGTAGACACAATTATGTGCTGCACCTACATTTTACTGTACTTGCATATATCCACATACAATCTTACAACAACCATTTTTAGCATCTACTGTAAAACACATGCTTTATATAATTACCCCTATAAAAACTATTTCAGAGACTGATTAAGATTGCTTTTCTTTTCGCCTTACATTTTTGTGTTATAATACTATTTGAGCTGGAGCTAATGTTACAGTAATAATAGCACCTTAGCAATAATATTCCGGTTCAAAATGATTATGGGTACAATAGTTTCAGGGTAAACACTGGCGCCCATGCTTCAAGAACTTATTTTAAATAATTTCAAGAAATGCATCCTCTGTGCAGATGTCATATTCCATTGAGGCTGCTTTAATCACAAGGACAGGCAGTGGGTCACAGCTAGCCATGACAACTCGCGGGCTACCTTACTTCTCACTGTGAATACACTTCCCAAGCAATAAGATATTCTAGCACAATTTATTCCTTGTAGCTAGCATACATAATATTTTCAATAATATCTGATTTGATATCTCGCAAAGACTCCCAAATGCAGAACTTTCTCACAGAATAATTTGCTATCCAAAATCCTCATGAACTACAGCATTATGATGGAATGTGTCAAATTACAGTACCTTGCTCCAGCATACAAAGGAAGACTGTGCCCTCGTGGTTCATAGAAGAATTTCTTTTCATATTGTAATAGTAGACGATGCCTTAATTCTCCTTTTACGCAACAAAGAGACCTATGTATGAACTAAGTATTTTCCCCAAAAACATACAGGGAAAACACCTTTAGTACATCAGGCCAATAACGATGAAAGCAACCATTCTTTCACTAAGACTACCGACCTAGTACAGTAGACTTTGTTAAATAGTCACTCTCCATGCATTCGTTTCTAAGATCTGTTTGCTCAGTCCTAAAAAAATGTTCTTACTTCAAAAGACTTTTCTATTTTTTGCACATTTTAAAATAATAAGTAAGGGAACATGGTTAACGTATATTAGCCATACCTCTTTTTAAAAGCGCTGTCGGCCTTAATTATAAGTATTTCAACAAATCACCTCCCTAGAGGTGGGTGTGATCTATATAGGTGTGTTGGGGCCTATCTCTATAAAAAATTCTTTATCATTAAACTCTAAAGGCAGAATAAATTAATAATGCAATTGAGTAATGCTTGACTGAAGAAATCAAAATGTTTCCTGCTGTAGGATCTATTGGTGGACAACTCTATAGACATTTTGAGAACAATTTTATAACAGGTAACGATGGGTAGGCACCTTCTTTATAAAATGTTAATTTTTGTAGCAGAGAATACCTCAAATGTAGACATGATCACTTACGCCTACTTGCGAGCAGTTGTAAATGAACACACATACTTTATATACATGTGTGCATAGATTAAGGTATTTTATCATCTACACATGTACATGAAAACTCCACCCATCTTCTGTCCATACCATGCCCCCAGCTATACCTAGTGGCAAAATACATAAACCAGTTGATATTTTATAAGAGGTGGCCAAATATGCACAGGTAATTTCATATCAGGCTGCCTGGGTTGAAAGGGCTAGTAGGGGCCTATTTGTGGCCTCTTTCATACAGATACATTAAAGACTGTGTTTAACATAAAGAAAAAAATTATAAAATTAATCCTTTTGGGGATACTTTTATAAAATCGTTTTCTCCCCTTTATGGTTGTATGCTTTGGGTGGCAGCATTTTTTGTGAGCTCAGAGAAGCTGGTATGTATTTGGAAGGTATTGGGAAGGTTGGAGTGTTGAGGGGAAATATATTTTTAATTTAATGTCATGCCCTGTTACAGTGGAGGAATGGTGAGTTATATACATACATTTCAGGTTTTACCCTATGTCATCAGTTGATTCTAATGGACTGCATTAGTACTATTAATATATTATGGGGAAGGAGTCAATCTGGAGGCTGAAAGAGTGAAAGAGACATCAAGTTGAAAAAGTGGTAGCAGATGTACCATGTGAAGTGGGATAGTTTGGATTTCATAGGGGAAAGGCCTCTGGGGCTCAGGGTTTGCTTTCTTGCATGAGAAATCTGTGAAAAACAAGGTCAAGTTGTTGACTGAGGAAGTTATGGAGGCAAAGTGGTATATAGCATGTATTAGTGAGATATGGGAGAGGGAAGGGACATGGTAGTTGAACGACAATTGTGTTCTGAGCTTTATTGTTCTTTGAATGAAGGGGGGAAGGTGAAGCAGGGAGGAAGGGCTCAGATGGAGTTTAGGCAAGATTTTATTTGAAAGGGTCTGGGTGCAGATTGTTTAATGATTAGGAAGGATACAGTATAGGTGAGTGTATGGGGCTTGGGAAAGCTGTTGACACTATTCCCATATCTGATAATATTAGGGGATATTAATATCCTGTATGAGGAGCAATATATTCTTTTAAACAGTGTTTGAAAGC
Source organism: Ichthyophis bannanicus (assembly GCA_033557465.1). Taxonomy (NCBI): domain Eukaryota; kingdom Metazoa; phylum Chordata; class Amphibia; order Gymnophiona; family Ichthyophiidae; genus Ichthyophis; species Ichthyophis bannanicus. The sequence continues at coordinate 137,592,911 of CM066032.1, forward strand.
TGAGCTGTGCTGATCTGCATAGTGGTTTGGTCTTATGGGAAATTAGACCTATCCCCTGGTCAGGCCACAGTGTGGTACTGACTAGATTGGAGTCATGTGAAAGTAGATGGGAGGGTTTGTGTTCAAACTCATTGGGTGAGGACAATGGGAGAAATTATGTTAGAAAAAATGTGGGTTTGTTTAGCCACAGCAGCTTGATCATGACATATAAGTGCATTCACTCTGCAGCATCTCACTACCTTTCCTTTCTTATACCTCCTTACAACCCACCCCGGAAGCTCCGATCTTCTGACAAATTGCTTCTATCTGTGCCCTTCTCTTCTATTGCTAACTCCAGACTTCGCTCCTTTCACCTTGCTGCTCCTTACACCTGGAACAAACTACCTGAGTCTGCACGTCAGGTGCCTTCTCTGGCCCTTTTCAAATCCAGGCTGAAATCTCTTCGCCGCCGCTTTTGGATGTTGACTCACCTCATCTCCTTTGTGTTTCCTTAACATTCTCCCTAGATGTATCTCATGTCTACACCTACTGTGTTGTCTGTCTTGACTAGATTGTAAGCTCTGAATAGAAACATAGAAACATAGAAACATGATGACAGAAAAAGACCACAAGGCCCATCTAGTCTGTCCTTCCATAACAACTACAACAATCCACTTTTTACCTTTAGAGATCCTCTGTGTTGGTCCCATGCTTTTTTGAATTCAATAGCAGGGACTATCTCTTGGGGAAACTGCTAGGTACGTATGACCTAGATTGGCCACTGTTGGAAACAGAATACTGGGCTTGATGGACCTTGGTCTGACCCAGTATGGCATATCTTATGTTCTTACATGCCTGTGCAGTTCTGCGTACATCTTAAAGTGCTATACAAATGCTCAGTAGTAGTAGTAGTAGTAGACAAGGGAGTGCAAGAACTAGTGTTGGCATAGAACCGATATGGCTCTGGATACGTCTGCCGCATAAGTATCAGTTAATGTTACACCTCTTCTAATCAGTGCACTATTTCTCAGTGGTGCATGCTATTTCTCAGTACACTTGCTGATGTTTAAACCACTGAAAGAGGGCTAGCGCACTTGGAGCTCCCTGGTCAGCATGTTCCCACCAGGGAAGCAATTGTGGGCACCCTAGGGCTTTGGGCATCTCAGTTTTATGCAGGATGACGTGCTTGAGCTGGGGACTGATTGGGGGTGTCCTTCTCCATGGTTGGGTGTACTGTGGTGTGCTACCAGAGCTCTCACCACAGTGCCGTACCTTGTCCTGTGCGAGCGGTGGAGCCACACAGGGTGCGAAAGGATTAGACCTGAGTTCAAATTTAAATGAAAGAAAACAAAACGCCCACCTCTTCAAGGCTGCTTTTTGGATCCTGCCTCCCTGACGCTCCTCTTTGCCACAAATATTTATTTATTTATTTAGCTGTATTTATATCCCGCTTTTCACCGGGTCAAAGCGGTCAATTGGGGGATACATTTTACATGAGGGGATATGAGACACACACACTAATACATACAGGGAACATGGGCATTGGAGGGTTAAGTGGCTTGCCCAAGACCACAAGGAGTGCCTATAGGACTAGAAATCCCAGTCCCTCCGGCCGGTTATAACATATGTATTATAACCATTTCCCTTTAGTTTCACCTGAGTGCCCTGTTTGTTTTCTGTCTTCAACAGATTGCAAGCTCCATTGTAGCGCTATATAAATGAAAAGAAATAGTAGTAATAGCTCTATCAAGGACTGAGACAGGAAGGAAAAACAGGATGCAATTGTTGTTTGGTGCTCTTGTTTCCTTTCCCCTGAGAAGAAACACAGTAGCTTGAAAGCATCAGTGATTTCCATCACAAATGCCATTTGATATTTCATCATATTTACGTGTGTGTTATGTTAGTCTAATGACGTTTTTGTGAGTGATATTTCAGAAATGTTCCAGTGGCACCCGATGTAATTTAAATGAAGACAGAACAGTTTATTTGTGAGGTGAAGAAACCCCTTGGAAGCTGTTAGGGCATGAATCAAATATTGGGGTGTATTTACTAAAGCATGGTGGCCAGGAGTGCATAGTTTAGTGCAGGGCTAACATGCTTTTTGATGGCACATTATCCAGGAGTGCATGGCAAAAAAGACAGCTGTGCTAAAAATATCATGCTACCCAGGCAGCATATGAATATTTTATTCTAATTCATTTATTTATTTAACAGGTTTTTTTATACCACCCTATGACGTATTCAGAGCGGTTTACATACCACAGGAGTGGCCTAGTGGTTGGGGCAAGGTACTTCAGGCTGGAAGGTCAGGGGTTCAAATCCCACTAGAGGACAGCAACCTTGGGCCGGAAGGACTGGGGTTTCTAGTCCCACAGGTGCTCCTTGTGGTCTTGGGCAAGCCACTTAACCCTCCATAGCCCATGTTCCCTGTAAAATAGTTATCTCCAAGTTATAATGCCCTGTTCCATGTAATTTCAGTTTGTTCAATGTAAACCACACTGATGCAGAATAATGCAGTATATAAGAGAATGTAAATAAACCATGAAATGTACATTGAATAGGCTGAGGGAAAGTGGAGAGGGGGCAGTGATGTGCCCTGTGGCTGGGGTGGCTGTGCTAAATGCTCAGTGATGCCACTAATGTGGATGCAACTACTTCCTATCTCTAATCCACCTTGCTAGTGCATTCTAAACACATGGTTTGTACATGAGCATTAGGAAATATGAAAGGCAGAAGCAAGGCAAACACATAAGAAAAAAATAAGAAAGTAGGTGATGGTAGCAGAATTTCTAGATGCCTGCCAGTCTGACATCCACACAACCAGTGCCTGCAGGTCAGTGGGCAAACAACCCCAGAAACATCAACAGCTGACTGTTCACATCTGCATATGCACTGGCTTCATTAGATGGCTGCTGGTATTGTATACTGTGGAGGTGTCAAGATATAGGACCTGTGTGCTTCAGCCAGTACTGGCCACATAGCTGGAGTTGGATCCAGCAGAATACAGTGTGTGTGAGGAGAGGGGCATACAAATTAGGTGATTCACATATGGGAAAAATGATAGCATGGCATCAAAAGGTGCCATCCAACCCCTACATTCAATGTATGGGTGGGCCATGCCACTGCCATGGGCCATGTGCCCATGGGCAGATTGCCCCTCACCCTAACTAAGAGAGGATACAGCTGAGGACTACCAACTCTGAGCAGCTATGTAACATTTCTAGCACTGAACATGGGATTGCTTTGCTGGAGCTCACTGAGCAGTGCCCTCTCCCTGGTCCCCATGCCCAGAGAATTAGGCATTCCATGGACCTAGGGGACTCTTCTAGGCTTCCAAGGTCCTGTGGGTCTTTGGTTCCATAACAGCTGGGGTGCTCAGTCTTGGGACTGCTTGGGTTTGACCACCGCCATGCAGTACTCTTCCATAGCTCTTCCCAGTAGATGTTGGAGCATGGGGTTGCTTCTTGACCTTATGCCCAGAGCATATGTAGTGATTGTGCTTGGCCTCCAGACCCCCTGACTCTAGCATCTCCTTCCCCCAAAATGGGGGACACTGTCCACAAAGGCTATGCTACTGTCCAAACCATATGAGAAGAGTGACTGAAGGGGGATTCCCTCCCCACATACCCGAGGCCTTTTACTGTGTTCCCTATAGCCTAGGTGAACAGGCACTCTGGGTGCCTCAGGGTAAGGGAGGTTCATATGCTTGCCTCACATGATGGACACTGTGGGCACCCTGCATCTGTCACATTTACACCCTAATTCCCACAATTAGGGACACATTACAGACTTGCTGCATAAGTCGGCTTTCCTGATTTTCATGCCCCGCCCTCTCGTACTTAGCCTCTATGCTCTGAGCTGTGCAGGCAGTTGTGCCTAGTCCCAGCCATCCCTCTCTATTCTGCCTTGGCCAGTTACTACTGTCCTGTAGGAGTAGTTGGGGCACATTTCTTACTGTCTACTTTGGTTCTGTAACCCATTATCACACTACGAAAGCATTTGTAGCTTACAATTGCAGGGTGTATGCGTATGTGCTATGGCCATGTTTTCGCAACTACTGTGAGAGTGATGTGCGTTTCACGGCAGCACATTCCTACCATGGGGTTGTCCCTTGCATCTACCATGGCCACTAGGCTCCACCATGGTAAAAACCACATGCTAACTACACGTTTGCCTCGCATTACTTAGAGCACTTTTAGTAAACATGCCCCTATTTTTGTACCAGAAGCAATAGAGGGTTTAGTGACTTGCCCACGATCACAAGGTTCAGCAGTGGGATTCGAACTGTGGCTTCACTGGTTCTAGCCTGACTCTTTAACCATTCTGGTTAGAACTATTGTAGTTAGAGCAGCCGTTATGGATGAATTTAAAATTCCTGCTGGCTTAAAGGCAGAAAGCTCCAGTCAGGTCCACTGACAATGCAGCCGAAAGATAAACTAGATGATGATTTAGTGGAACGAATCCATAAGACAGTGACTAAAGAGAAGGAACTGCTGATGAAATGCTTTGATATGGGAAATTCCATCTATAAATTAGAATATTACAGCTGCAAACTAATTTTAAGTAGGCAACCCCCCAGAATTCCTTGAGGGGATTGCTATCCATGAATCCATTAATAAAAATTAAGCATGTGGAGGAGTAGCCTGGTGGTTAGAACACTGGCTTGGTAACCAGGCAAACAGGGTTCAGTTCCCACTAGCACTCCTTGTGGCCTTGGGCAAATTACATAGCCCTCCACTGCTTCAGAAGAAAGGCCTGGCAATCTACCTCCAGTGACACTGCCAAGAAAACCCAGGAGCTTCTGGGTCACCAGGCATCAGGACTGACTCAAAGGCACACATTGCATTGCAAACATGAGAAAGTTAATTTTTGGTCCAATATCCACCACATAAAGTTAAATGGATATTAATTGTATTTATTTAACTGGTTTTATATATCACCTTCTCTCAAAGTCAAGGCGGTTTACATGTAACAAGTTACTTAATGCACAACGTTGTAGTTTACATGGACAAGATAAAACATAGTTTAACATAATGTAAGATAATAAGGCAACATTTGACAGAAATATGTGACCATTAGGTCTCAATTTAACTTAGAGCAGTCAGAGTACAATGATTTTGTTTAACAAGGTCAAATAACATGTAAGGTAATATTGTAAGAGAAAATATGGATGCTTTAGGTCTCAGTTTAGGTTGGGTAGCTGTAGAGATGAAGGACATTTACACGGTTTATAGACTAATAAAACTGTGTAAATGCCGTAGATGGGGATATTCAGTTTCTCTCTGTTTAGAAAGATTTTTAAAAATGTTTTGAAAAAGTTAGTCATATATTTTGAATTAAGGTGGCTGTTCAGGCAGACTGATGAAGTTGCTCATTGTTTAGAAGAATTAGGTTTCACCTTGATAACTTACTTTAGTTGATTGTTAGAGTTATAATTCATGTGTATGTAACCTGGGTTTTTTTTGGTTGGTGGGTTAATATTATGGCCAGCCATGGAATGCCTCTTTTTAAAATGTATAACTTTGGTTGTTTAGTGATTTAAACAGCCAAAGTTATCAATAAAAGTAGAAGAGAGCCTCATAATTGTTTCTGAATGTTGACTTCAGACTGATGATACTGGATCTAGTATGCACTACTACTATCGCTACTTATCATTTCTATAGCACTACAAGGCATACCCAGCGCTGTATACAAAGATGTAAGAGACAGTCTCTGCTTATCAGAGCTTACAGTCTAACAATAGGGCATGTCTCTTGCCACAGTGAGTGAAAACCTAATAGCAATAAAAATATAAGGGTTGATATTCAGTGGTGATGGTCAGCATTTTTAGAGTGCCTAGCTCCCACTGCTGCAACTAAAACCAGCATCCACCACTGAAAGTCTAGTTACTCACCTGTAACAGGTGTTCTAATCAGTCCTCACATATGGGTGATGTCGGCACCGATGGAGCCCTGTAGGAAGCATCTCCCCACCTTTCAAAGAAAGCCTTTGGGAGAAGCACCACACATGTGTGGTCCCCTTCCCACCCAAAGGTGCCATCTTACTCAATCAGATGACTTAGCTAGAGCTGACAAAGAAGATGGCAAAAATTATACAACTCCAAAGGAAGGAAGGAGGGTTGTGAGGACTGATTCCTGCTGTCCTTGGAGAATACCTGCTACAGATGAGTAACTATGCTTTCTCCAGGAACAAGAAGGAAGTCAGTCCTCACATATAGGACTCCCTACCTAAAGGCTACCGAGAACCTGTAGAAAAACATGGCCCAGCCATGAGTAGCCACAAGTGAGTCTGAGGAAAGAATCTAAGGAACTCAGTTTTCACGGAGAACCATCATTCTGGTAGCCTGAACAAGAAGGATAAGAGGGCAGGAGTTGCCAAAACTCCAAACAGATTGCAGAGTATGGCCTGACTGAAGGAGCTATCCTGTCGGGACTCACTCTCCAGGCAGTAATGAGCTGCAAAGGTGTGAACTGAGATCCAGGTGGCGGCCCGACAGATGTCTGCCATAGGGACAGAGTGTAGGCTTGCAACCAAGGTCGCCATAGCCCTGATATTGTGCACCATAATCTGGCACTCCAATGAGAGCCCAGCCCGATTGTGGGTGAAGGCAATGCAGTCTGCTACCCAGGTGGACAGGATCCGCTTGGTAACAGCCTCCCACAGGCGACTGGGATCATAGGAAATGAAAAGCTGCAAGGCTTACCAGTGGCCCTGGGTACATTGCAGGTAGAAGGACAGGGACCTCTTACAATCCAGAGTATGGAGAAAGGCCATTACCTGGTTGGCATGGGGCTGTGGAAAGAAGGTGAAGAGAATCACCTCCTGGTTGATGTGGAAGGTGGATACCACTTTAGGAAGGAATTTAGGGTGGGTGCAAAGCACGACCCTATTCTTGTAGAACCTGGTGTAAGGTGGCTCGACCACCATGACCTGAAGCTGACTGATTCTGCAGGCAGAGGTGAGCACCACCAGGAAGACGACTTTCCAGGATAGATGATGGAAATGACAGGTAGCCAAAGGTTCAAAAGGGGGCTTGGTGAGTTGCGACAGACTCACATTGAGGTCCCATTCCGGCCAGGGGCGGGTGGATGGGAGGCTTAGAGAGCAGAAGGCTCTGCAGAAATCAGGTAATGAGGAACTGCGCAGAAAAAGGTTTGCCCTCTATGGAATGATGGTGCGCCGAGAGCGCGCTCAGGTGCACTCTGACGCTGTTTGACTTGAGACCATGTGCCCCTGGCAAGAGAATGGGTCGATCCGTTGCTCCATACACCAAACTGAGAATCTGCACCACTTGAAGGCATAGGCTCATCTTGTGGAGTTCTTATGAGAGGCTAGGAGGACTTCTTCCACCTCCCTTGAGAGGTTGAAGGGTGCTAAAGCTACCCATTCAACAGCCATGCTGTTAGCAACAGGGACCCCAGGTTGGGGTGAAGAAGGAATCCCTCTTCCTAGCTCAGTAGCCCCAGGGTGTTCCCCAGGGGGACCAGGAGCTCCATCAAGAGGCAGAGCAACAAGGGAAACCAAGGCTTCCTGGGCCACTGCGAGGCCACTATGATCATGGAGGCCTTGTCCCACAGAACCTTGAAGAGGGTCCAGGTGATTAGTGGTGTGGGAGGGAAGGCATACAGAAGGCCCTCCGACCACGAGATGAGAAAGGCTTCTGCCACTCTCGGGACGGTTGCGGTTGGTGACTGCAGAAACGGGGCAGCTGAGCATTGTTCGGGCTGGCGAAGAGGTCCAGACTTGGGGTTCCCCAGAGTCAGAATAGCCACTGCACTACCCTGGGGTCTAGTCGCCATTTGTGCTGCCGGAGGACCCTGTTCAGCCTGTCCACTAGGGCATTGTCTTGGCCCAGAAGGAATATCACCCTGAGGAGCATTCCATGACTGATTGCGTATGAGCAGAGGGCTACTGCCTCCTGGCAGAGTCACTGAGACTTTTTGCCTCCTGATTGTTCAGGTAGAACATCGCAACCTGGTTGTCCATTTGGACTAGCGCCGACTGGTTCCACAGGCGATGGTGGAAGGCCTTGATCACCAGAAAAATGGCTTTGAGCTCCAGCAGCTTGATTTGTTGCTGGCTTTCCACTAAGGACCAGTTGCCCTGTGTGCACAGATCCTCGCAGTGGGCATCCCATCCTAGTAGGGATGCATCCGTGATAAGGACCCTCTGGGGTTTGGGGGTTGGAAGAGCATGCCTTTCTGCAGGTGCTGTGTGCCATGCCACCAGTTGAGCCAGTCATCCAGGTATGGGAAGAGGAAGGCCCCTTGGATACGGAGGTAGGCAGCCACCATTGCTAGGCATTTGGTGAAGACTCTTGGTGTGGGGGCTAGGCCAAAGGATAGTACACTGTACTGGTAGTGGTCACCCACAACCATGAACCTTAAGTACTGCCTGTGACTGGGATGAATAAGGATTTGGGTGTAAGCATCCTTTAGGTCCAAGGAGCATAGCCAATCTCCCTGCTGGAGGTAGGGCAGCAATGTTCAAAGGGAGAGCATCTTGAACTTCTCCCACACCAGGAACTTTTTCAGATTTCAAAAGTCCAAAATGGATCTTAGGCCACTTGTTCTTTTTGGGACCAGAAAGTAATGGGAGTAGAACCTCTTGCCCCTGAGGTGGTTCCATGGCTCTGTCCCTGATGAGACCTGTGAGTTCCTGCAGTAGCAGGGCCTGGTGCAGGGGAGTCTGAGGGGGCTCTCCTGGAAAGAAAGGGGAAGGAATCCAATCCAAGTGAAGGAGGTAGCCTAAGCTGACCACCTGGAGGGCCCAGGTGTCAGTGGTTATGGCCAGCCATCGATGGGCAAAGTGGATCAGACATCCCCCTATTGGAAGATATCCCCCCTGGGAGGAGAAGCTATCCTCAGGGAATCAAAACCCCGTTCCAGCCTGGGCAGGATTTGGCGTTTGGGGCTTAGAGCCCTTAGGCTTGCATTGGCCTTGGCCCGCTCCTTTGCCCTGGTGACCCTGCTGTGGTATCTGGGGGGGCCTGGTATTGGGGATAGCCTCGGTAAGGCTGGCCTTTCCTATGGAAAGGGGGCCTCTTCCCCGATGGTTTCTTCTTAGGAAGAGTGGAGGTCTTCCTGGAGAGCCAAGTCCTCGTGACAAACTTTGTCTCGATCTCTGCCACTTTATCCTCCATTGGTTTGCCAAAGAGGTTTTCACCAAGGCAGGGGACGTTGAGCAGTTTCTCCTGGACCCACTGCTCAAAGTCTGATGCCTGGAGCCAGGCCTGGCATTGGGCACTGATGCCTGTGGCGGCCACCCTTGCATTAGACTAGAATCCATCGTAAGCGGCTCAAGACATGTACTTCGAGAACTCCCCAACCCATTTCATGAGGGTTTGGAATCGCTGGAGGTGATCTCTGCTGAGACCCACTGAGAAACTCATGAGTTCCTTTACTAGGTCTTGGAGTTACATGCTGATATACAGCTGGTGGACATGGATTTGGAAACCCAGCATAGAGCCCTGGTAGCATTTGCGTCCAAGGGCGTCGAGGGCACGGGACTCCCTGTCCGGGGGCATGGTGGAGTGAGTATTTTGGCTTTTCTGCTGGCTCATGGTCTACTCCACCACCATAGAGGTGTGAGGGAGTTATGCCTTCTGAAAGCTGGGGCCCCGCTGGACCCGGTTCATGCTGATGAGACGTCAGCTAACTATTGACACCAATGCCAGTGTCTTCCACATCTGAAGGAGGAGTCATCCGAGGATGGCAGGAATGGGGACCATAAGGGCCTCCTTAGTTGGAGCCTCATACTGGAAAATCTCCAGCTCCTCTGTGAGAGGGTCTTCCTCTAACTCCGTGGTGAGACACAAGGCTTTCACCATGTCCCGGACAAGCTCAAGGAATGATGTGTCCTCGGATGGGGACCGGCATTGCTTACACATCTCTGGGGAAACCTCGTCCTTGGACTCTGAACAGTTGGTTGAGAACTCGAGGCCTGATGGCTCCTGAGGTGCCAGGCTCGGGTCTGGTCTTCGGTGACCCATGGTGGCTGCTTGGCCAGAGCCATAGGCGCTTGCCAGGGAGGATATTGCTCCCTAGGAATGGGAGTGGAATCAAGATATTCACTGAGGATCGGCTCAAGGCTCGGGGCTCTCGAGGATGTTTTCGGTGGCCCAGGGAGTCATCAATATCGAGGTCCCTGTGGTCTCTGCGCAAGCACCGGTGAGGCTGGATATCAACACTTGCTGTGAGACAAGGAAAGCAGTGACACTGCACTCCAATGCATTCATTCTGGCTTCCCACTCAGGAGTCGCAGCCTTTGATGCGGACAGGCCTCGGGGGTCTGTGGTCCGTCACCGGAGGCCTCGGCATCTGTTCTGGGCACCTTTGCCAGCCGCCCCCACTCTGACTCCTCTGATACCTTCCAGGGACCATGGGACCTGGCATGGGACTTGACATGCATATCCAATTCCCAGGATGAGGTCCTCGAGGATTTCTTTTTCTTTTTGCACTCATGCTCTGGAGAACTCTTGTCGGAATGTCCACGGACACGATTGGGTGCAGCAGGGGCTTTACGAGACTCTGAGGACCGTAGAGCGTGAAGATACTGGGGACATTAGGACAGAATCAGACCTGTGGAAGATGTCCTATTGCTTCTGAAAACTACTTTGGATTGCCTTGGCGGACATTTTTTTGCACATGGCGCAAACCTCTGGGTCTTGGTTGGCAACTAGACACCGGAGGCAGCAGTCGTGTGTATCGATTAGGGACAAGTTCTTTGCACACCAAACACACTTTTTGAACCCACTGGCCATTGGGGCAAAAAGGAGCCCTGCGAGATCGAAGACCCTCAACATGGCCAGAAGTTAAAAAAGGCATAAAACCACACTGGAAGAAAAAACTAAAAATGGTTCTGAGACTTGAATCCGAGTCAATGAGGTTTGGAGGCGGGAAAGGGTCTGGTGCTAACCGGAGAAAGAAAGGCACTTTAATGCACAAGAAAATCAACTTTTTTTCTGGGAAAAGAACACAAATATCTGTTGGGCTCCACGGAAAAAGGGAGACTAAGAATGCACCCTTGGATGCGAAGGGGACCATGCATGCGTAGTGCATCTTCGAAAGGCTTTCTTTGAAAGCTGGGAAGATGCTTCCATGCAGGGCTCCATCGGCACCAACATCACCCATATGCGAGGACTGACTTCCTGCTTTTTGCTGGAGAACATTCAGTTTTGGAAGTCAGAGCTTTTGCTATCAGATTAGGAGCAATTTACGGCCACGAACTGGATAGTAAAAAAAACCCCACATAAAGTTAGGACAGCCATGGACCTCCTATCTTTATGAAGTTTGCTTATCTAATTAGCAGCTGCATATCACCTCTAATCAGATAAGCACCAAGACTTTCTCAGCTCTGCCCACAGACTGCCCCAACTCCCCCCACCATGTTTCTAAGGTGGTATGAGGTGATATTCAGTGGCACTAACCAATTAGTGCTGTTGAAAATCTGAAGGAGTGGGGTTTAAAATTCAAACGTGTGGCTAATTTTCAGTGTTAACTGTACAGTTCTACTGTTTTGAAAATGATGACAGTGATCAGTTAAATTTTAACTGGACAACTCATTGCTGTTATGGTTAAGTGTCAGTGTTGGCTCAAGGCGACCCTCTAGATAGTTGTCCTAAACTGTATTCGATACTCAGTCAGGCAGCTCATTGTTGATAGAGCGGTATCCATAGCTGCTGTTATTGAATCAATCCATCTCATTGCTGGCCTTCCTCTTTTGTGTTGACCTTCAACCCTATTAAGTATGATGTCTTTCTCTAATGATCTCCCTCTTCGCATGATATATCCAAAGTATGAAAGCTGAAGTCTTGTCATCTCAGTTTCTAAAGAAAGCCTCGGTTTGACCTCCTCTAGTACTGACTGATTTGTTCTTTGGGCAGTCCATGGTATACACAGAATTCTTCACCAGCACCATAATTCAAAGACATAAATTTTCTTCCTTTCTATCTTTTTCACTGGTCAACTTTCGCATCCATAAGATGTTATTGAAAATACCATGGCTTGGACAAGTCAAATCTTTGTATGAAGAAAGACATCTCTGCTCGTGAGAATCTTGTCTAGGCCCTTCATAGCCATTTTGCCAAGAGTAATGTGGCATCAGATTTCTTGACTGCTTGTCGATTATTATTGATCCAAGCAGGTTAAAATTTCTTCTCTTCTTTAGACAACTCATTGCCCAGTTAAAATCTAAGCTGGGGCATTCTCATCTGTGGCGGCCAGTGCTGTTAATACGGTTGGCCATCGCTGCTTTAAATGAAGCCCAGATATTCAGTGCCAGGGCACGGTTAGCAGTGATGTTCAGCTGCTAACTGGATTGCAAAACTGCTAAATGGTTAGCTAATGGTGCCGCCTCCCCACACTGCTCTCCCAGTGAGCGATGCTTTTACATCACTTAGGGAGGATGTTCAGCGGCACTAACCTATTTAATGTCACTGATTATCCCAGTCTGTGGGATTTATGCAGTTTGTAGGTCCACAGACCGCATAAATCTCTTTGAATATGCCCCCCTAAATGCTTAAGTCTGGAGAAGTAAGGGGCATGACAGGAGTATAGCCATAAATGTATCTGGACTGTATAAATATCTGTCCTAAAATTCACCCAGTAGCTCATTCAGTTAACTTTATAACAACAGATTTGGCAGTCTGACTTCTGTATGAGTCAACTGAATATTCACTTAAAGGTAACTGGATAAGTTATCTGGTTATCTTTAAGGAGATATCATTCTACTCAATGCCAGTCCCATATGGTAACATAGTAACTGATGCAGGTAAAGACCAGTTGGTTTTTCTAGTCTGTCCAATTGTCATCGTCTTTGGTTTTCTATTAGTTTTAGTGGAAGAGACTACTGTATAAATCCCCATATTTTTCCATGTCTGTTACCATCCTCTCTGCCCTGTTCCTGCCATTGCCCGCTGTCTCTCTCCCTATTCCAAGTAAGTTTTAGCATTTTACAATGTTGACCTTCACTTTTACTGCTAGGCCATTCCAGGCATTGTTGTCTTTCTTTTATTCCTGTAATTCCTATACTTAATACAGCATCCAGTCTCTCTTCCTTTTCTTAATCCACAAACTTCATAATAATCCAAACAGCTTTTTAAATTAACAAATTTGCTTTCCAAACAACCAAGCCTGATGTAACCGTACCACCATTTTCTGCAAATTGACATGCATTCTCATTTTTTCTAATCCTAATTTAATTTAATCAATGTCTTGATTGCCTTTCCAGCACCTTGACCAAGGTGATGTACCGACACAAAACAGCATGATAAAAATGCATTAATAACATAAAATCAATAGTAATAAAACATTGATAACAGCAAAAGACAGTTAAAATAATATTCATGGCTTTATAATAAATCCCAGTTGTACCTTTAGCCACCTTCAAAACCAGACTGGCTCAGTCAATACTCAAACCTAATTTATTATCATTGCATAGTCATTCCAAGCAAGCATAGTGTGTGTCAATACAATTTTTTTTTACATCAAAACAAGCTAGTGAAACAAATAGTACTTAGCTGTATCAAAGGTTATTCAAAAATCATAGCAGTAATCCATTCCAAAGGAGAAGCTGCTTCATTAACTGGTAACTTTGTGATGATATAAGACCTGCCCTGATACGGGCCAGGTTTCACATCTAAAATGCTTAATCAAAGGGACTAAAATAGTTCCTGGAGAGCTACAACCATCTAGAATATGATTCAGGTCTGAAGTCCAAAAATAATTGAAGACAGATTTTAGATAGGATAGGGGACTTCACATATCTAGGTCAAATTTGAAGCCTCTTGTAAAACAGGTGCAGGACTGCATGCGTATACTTCTCCACATCCAATGGAAGCATACATTTTAAAAAGCTGCACCTGGGGAAAAAGTCTTCATGTATTTCCTAAATGTGCATAGGAACAGCTTTTTACAGTCACTGCTGGACAGCCATCCATTGCAGCTCTGCCAGTTCTCTCTCGATCCCCCTCCCCCAACTTCGATTTCCCTATCAGTCACCACCAACAATTTTTTTCTTAATACAGACTTTTTTATTGAATATTTGAAATAAATCCCTTACATATCATTTGACAAAAGAAACATTACCAGGCAATAGAAAACTAATTTACAAAGAGAAAAAAGAAAAATAATAATCATACAGTAAGACCACAAATGAATATCCAAGTGGCAGATTCTCCAAAAATAGTTTTGCAGATCCTTCAAACACAGTATCCTCATGTATATGAGGGCTAATAAGAAACACACTTCTGGTGGCAAGAGGGATTATTGCTAGGAACTGGAAGAGACCGGATCCATCTACTAGATCTGAATGGATAATGCTGATGTTGCATGCTTTAAGCACAAAACAATTAACTTTAGTACTGAAAGATAAACTTCTATCTTTTAACAAAATTAGGCAATCCTTTATACTTCTGGGAAGAAATCAGCACTTATATTTACCTGCTGGGAAATTCTCTAAATCGTAGAGAAAAGGGAATTCTTTGTGTTAAAGCTGATAAAATCCATGTATTTTAAAATTCAGTGTTTTCATTAAGTTAGTCAGGGCTTAGTATTACAAGACTGCTTTCATTTAGTGTTTCTTTCTCTCCCTCTCACCCCGATTCCCACCCACCCCAGGCATAATCCTTGATTTATAGTGTCCAGTTAAGGGAAAAGGAGTGTTCTTACTCACTTTCAGATATAATTGATTACACAGGTACACTACCAAAAAACTGCCTCCAGTTTTGCAACTGATTCCTATAGATTTTGGGGTGCTGAATCCAGGAAAAATAGCCAAAATGTTCCATCACGTCACGTTTTCTTGCAAAATTAGATTTCTTACCCATATAAGGAATGTTCACATAATTTCTTTTTAGCCGACTGCAGTTTATTTTCTTGGCCCAAAATAGAGGTTGTAATGGTTAACTAACTAGAAACACTCCTTCATGATATTTTAGAGTTTTTGTATTCATCTTATACATTAACAGGACAATTGGGAGGCGGGGGGCTAAATCCAGTACTCGCGCTGGCGCATGTTCTTTCCTGTTCGCCTCGCCTCATTCGCTCGCTCAAACACGGTGGTTGCGACATGAACGTTCCTGTCAAATTTCAGTTTCTTGCAAGTTCATTATTACCTTTTGTTTGCTCAGTCGTAATCCAGCTTTATTCCGGAGTGGTTCACTACAGTTGTAGTTTGCAGTGCTGTGTATTTGTGATGGCTCACAGAGCCAGAGGTTGCGTCAACTCTCCGGACAGTTTTTGTTTTATTTGTGGGGAATATACCGTGAAAAAGCGGCAGAGGAACATTTCTGCATTTATTAAAAAAGTATATTTCGCCTATTTCGGTTTGAAGTTAGGCGATCAAGACAAACCGTGGGCTCCTCACAAAGTGTGCAAGACATGTGAGGAAGATCTACGCTTATGGATGAAAGGTAAAAAAACAAGCATTTCGTTTCGGAATACCTATGATGTGGCATGAACAAAGAGACCACAGCAGTGACTGCTATTTTTGCTCTTGCATTGTGAAGGGATACAACTTAAAAAATAAGAACGTAATAAGTTACCCCAACCTTCCCTCAGCAATTAGGCCTATGCCTCATAGCAACGAAGTACCTGTGCCTGAACCACCAAAATCTTTGGATCATATTTGTGTGGACGGTTCTGATCATGATGAGACTCATCAGATGGCTTTTCCCGATGAGTCCAGTACTTCCGAGTTTGAAACTGAACCAGATCCGAAACCTGAACTTTTCTCTCAAGCTGAATTGAATGATTTAGTCTGGGATTTAGGACTCCCAAAAGATGCTGCCCAACTGCTAGGTTCTCGGCTTAAACAGAAAAATCTATTGTCACCAGGAACAACTTTTTATTGGTACCGCAACCGCGAGACACAATTTTTGAAGTATTTCAGCAAAGAGGAAGATTTGGTATTTTGCAACGATATATACGGAGTGATGGAAAAGTTTAAACTCAAGTATGATCCTGCTGAATGGCGGCTGTTCATTGATTCATCAAAAGACAGCATAAAAGGTGTTCTTCTTCATAATGGCAACACATTCGCTTCAGTTCCTATTGCTCACTCTGTTATTCTCCAAGAAAAATACGAGAATTTGGCCCTGATTCTTCAGAAGATTCGTTATGATGAGCATAAGTGGATGATTTGTGGAGACTTTAAAATTCTATCCATGCTATTAGGGCAGCAATCCGGTTTCACCAAATATCCCTGCTTCCTTTGCTTGTGGGATAGCCGGGCCCGCGACCTACACTGGGGGAAAAAAGACTGGCCAATTCGGGAGTATTTGAGACCCGGTGAGAAAAATGTTCTTCATGAGAGCTTGGTACCTCGTGATAAAATTCTATTACCACCTCTCCACATTAAGTTGGGTCTCATTAAACAATTCATCAAGTCCCTTCCAAAAGATGGTGAGTGCTTTCGGTACCTTTGCTCAAAGTTCCCCCAACTTTCTGAAGCAAAGCTAAAGGAAGGAGTGTTTGTTGGCCCTGATATAAGGAAACTCATTTCAGATGGAGCATTTGCTGAAATGATGTCTGAGAAGGAAAAAGAAGCCTGGGATTCCTTTAAGGATGTTGTTCTCAAATTCTTGGGGAACAGGCGGGATGAGAACTATAAGGATATTGTTGCCAGGATGCTCAATGCCTTCAAAGAACAAGGCTGTAACATGAGCCTGAAAGTCCATTTCTTGCACTCCCATGTGAACTACTTTCCCGAAAACTTGGGGGCGTACAGTGAAGAACAAGGTGAAAGGTTTCACCAGGACATCAAGGACGCAGAGAGAAGGTACCAAGGAAGATGGAACACCACTATGATGGCTGATTTCTGCTGGTTGCTGCTGCGGGAAACCCCAGATGAAAAATACGCCAAGCAGCGCACCAAGAGAAGCATTCGGGGGAAGAAGAAACGGGCCCACCAGGAGATTGATTGACCCAAGAATGACTTTAAAATCTAAACTGTGTTGACAAATATCGTGTTTTTACTAAACTTTGAAATAAAAATTTGCTAGTTATTGCCACAGTGTCGGATCTCATTTATTAGAATTTTATTTTCACACCATCAGGTTTTTGTCTTCATGTATTGCAATGGTGCGGTTTGTGTTTTCTATTCTTACATACATACCTGTACAACATTTTTTGCACATTTCTTTGCTTTGCTTTGTGTCTAACCTCACTCTTATATGCTCAATGTTTGTGCACATGTATGTGGCTGTTTTAAGTGCAGACAATTTTGCTACCATCACAGTGTGTTTTGTTGACATTACTCTATTCTTATGTGCTGCCTTGTTACAATTTTCTTTATTCTTATTTGAATAACTACTAAACAATTAGTATAAAGAATTCATCCAAGAAACTTTTATCTCGATCGCACTCAATCTGAAACGTTCACCTCAAACTGCTAACCCAATGTAGCAAAAAATCTGTACGTGATGGAGCAAATTGGTTACCAGATTTGGATTCAGCGCACCAAAAAACGTAAAAATCAATCGAAATATTAGAGGCAGTTTAAAAAAAGTTTTTTTTAGTGTACCTGTGTTATCTAAATCAGCAAGTGATTAGGCCTTAGGAGTAGATTAAGTCCTGCAGCTCACCTTGGGGTGAAAATTAAAAGTCCTTTATACTGATTAGGTATAACTGTATTGGTTCCAGTATTCCTATCCTTCTAGCAACTTAAGCAACTAAACCACTTTAAATAGATAAAATAAAATCTTTAATTCTAAGATGCAGACAGCAGTTCACCAATGAGAGGGAGATTATCCAGTCTTTTATACAGAGTGATACATGTATGATTTTCTCCTAGTTGGTAAGAGGTCTTATGTGTGCACTAGGTGCAAAGAGCTCTTTGCTCTCAGGGAACTAGTCCAATCTCTGGAGGCTAGAGTAGCAGATCTGGAGCAGCTGAGGCAGACAGAGAGATATTGTATTGTATTTTATGCTATTAGTTGATGATAGCTCTCATCCCATCACCATCTGAAGCCTACCACACACTGCAACTAGTTTACGTTATATGTTTGCACGATTCCAGAGTACCTACCACCCTACCACGGGTCATATATTGTCTCCTCACAACACACTAGTCTATAATTAGTCCTCTCAGGCAGATAGCTCTAAGGACAGTCCCAACACCTAGCAACTTAACATGGCCATCTCCCTACTTGCCTTCACTAGTCTCTACCTCCTAGCAAATGCCATCCAGAACACCTCAGCGTTCTCACCTGGCCATAATCACATCCCTATCCTACATAGCCTGGGAAGAAGAAACTATTCCAGCCCTCACCACACACCACCACATACATTCCATGTCAGACATTCACACCTACTCTATGTTTTACTCAACCGTCCTGGTAGCCCCAAGCCCGAATCTACTTCAGTACATAGTAAACTGAGATGTGTCCTCATAAACTCACGCTCAGCCCGCAAGAAATGGCCTGTCATCACCGTTCTCATTGCAAATCTTAATTTAGACATCCTAATGGTTACAGAATCCTGGATGTCAGACACAGACGCAGTCCTCATAAATCAGCTCGTCCCTCCAAACTTTACAATATACACCTGCCATAGAGCCAAACGAAGAGGAGGCGGAGTTTTCATCCTAGTAAGAACTGATCTCCAGTTCCAGATGCTATCTTCTAAAAGTCTTATGCATATGGACACAGTGACCATAGCTAATAAGCACAACACTATAAATCTCAACTATAGAGCACCTACCTCCCCTCCAGAAGATCTATCTAACATAATACTAAGGCCGCACCTAGTCCCACACCTAGTATCATCTCCATCCCACAGTCCTTGCTAACAGAGTTTAACTCTCCATCTGAGAAATACATCACAGATCTCATCGCTACGATCAACACCACTACAGCTCCGAATGACCCTTGTCCAGCATACTGGATCAGAGCGATGCGCGCGGAACTCAGCCCAACTCTATCCTACATCATGAAGCTCTCTTTCTCATCAGGAACATTCCCAACAGCTCTTAAACAGACCTCCATATGCCCCCTCCTGAAAAACAGCAGACTTGACCTGACTAAGACAGACTCATACCGCCCAATTTCAAGCATACCCCTTCTAGTTAAACTAATTGAGAAAGTGGTACAAAGACAGATTCAACAACATATCGACATTTCAGCTCCCCTTGATCCTTGCCAACACGGGTTTCGAGAATCACACGGTGTTGAGACCCTACTAGCAATGCTAACCAACACATTAACCATAGTCATGGACAAAGCAGAAAATGGGTTTGTACTTATCTTCCTCGATATCGCTGCGGCTTTTGATTTGGTCAACCACGAGCAACTCCTCACCCGACTCCATGATAAGGGAATCCAAGGCCTGTCTTGGGAATGGTGCAAATCCTATCTTGCTGACCGATGGCAACATGTTCGGATAGGTCCGTCAACATCTGACCCATTCCTGCAACAACAGGGAGTACCCCAAGGCTCCTCCCTCTCTGCCTTACTTTTCAATGTATATATGCAGCCCATATGTGATATTATTTATTTATTTATTTAAACAGACTTGGTATACTGCTTTCTCATGAAATCAAAGCGGTTGGCACAGCAAACAATCAAAGAAGGGGGGTTGTCAGTAGCATGCAGTGTTGATTTGTCGCAGTGTACTGTGTGATGGAGTGTGGTTGATTTGATGTGAAGCTATATACATTGTGTGCTTATGATACATATTTACAGATTCATATTTACAATGGTGGCTTTGCTATCTGACTTGGTTGATCAAAAGTCATTCTATGAGGTCCTTGAAATGGTTTTTGAATAGTTCAGTTTTGAGCTGTTTTCTGAAGTCTTTGATGTTGTTTGTTGCTCTGAGGTGGTCTGGGAGAGAGTTCCATATGGCGGGGGCTGCCAGGGTGAAGGCTCTTTTTGATGTGGCTTGGTTTGTCCTGGTGTAGTCTTTTGGAGTTCTGATATTGTTTGCTGTTCCCTTTCTTCTTGGTCTTTTGCTGTCGTCAGCTGTTATGAGCTGTTGTAGGCTGTCTGCAGATAGTTTGTTTATTATTTTGAATGTGGTTAAGAGAACTTTGTAGCGGATTCGAGAGCTGATTGGTAGCCAATGGAGGTGGTATAGAATGGGTGTGATATGTTCGTGGCTTGTACTGTCCGTTATGAGTCTTGCAGCGGTGTTTTGTGCTAATTGAAGTGGTTGTGTGGATTTCTTTGGGAGTCCTAGGTAGATGTGGTTGCCGTAGTCCAGGGTGGGGGTGATGATGGCCTGGCAGACTGTTCGAAAATGCTCGGGAGCAAGGATGGGTTTAAGTCGTCTGATTGTCCTCATCTTGATGTAGGCACTCCTGGTGGTTTTCGCGATGTGGAAATGAAGGTTGAGCTCTCTGTCAAGGGTTATTCCCAGGTATTTTATTTCTTGTTTTATTGGGATGGTGGCCTTGTTTAGATTGATGGAGGGCGTGGGTGTGAATGTTTGGTCTCTTGTTATGATCAGTGCTTCTGTTTTATTATAGTTTATTGCTAGATTGTTTTCTTGCAGCCAGGTTGTCATCCCTTCAAAACAGTTGGCTATGTTGGTGTGGTCAGGTTTGTTTAGATTGATTGGTGTGAATATCATTATATCATCCGCGTATATGGTGTATTGTATGTTGAAGTTCTTGATGATTGAGCAGATGGGTTGTATGTAGAGGTTGAAGAGCAGGGCTGAGAGTGCTGAACCTTGTGGAACACCCTGTGTGACGCTGATGGGTTGAGAGGTCGTCGATCCACATCTGACCTGGAGCTGTCTATCCTTTAGGTAAGATGTAAACCATTTCAGGGTGGTGTTGTGTAGGCCTGCTTCTTCGAGTCTTGTTAGTAGGGTTGAGTGGCATACGGTGTCGAATGCTGCGGAGATGTCCAGGAATATCATGAGTACGCCCATTTTGGGGTTGTCGATCGTTCTTAGCAGACTGTCGAATAGTTGTGTCAGTAGAGTTTCAACTCCGTGGTTAGGTCTGAAACCATGTTGGTGTGGGTCAAGGGGGTGGTGTATGTCTAGATGTTGTTGTAGTTGATGTTGGACTACTTTCTCTATGATCTTTGCCAGGAAAGGGATGCTTGAGATGGGCCTGTAGGCTGCGGGGTCTGTTTTTGGTAGGATGGTCTTCTTTGGGATCGGACGTACTGTTGCTAGTTTTAGTGAGTTTGGCATTATCCCTTCTGTGAGAGAGTTTTGTATGATCTTCTGTATTGTTTGTGTCAGTTCTGCCTTTGATGCCTTAATCCATGATACTGGGCATGGGTCGGTGGGGGCGGTGCTGGTGTTGAGGTCAGTGATTATCTTCGATAGCTGTTCCTTTGACGGGGTGTTGAATGTACCCCAGCTTTGATTTCTTGAGGGGGTCCCTTCTGTAGTTGTCTTGTTGCTGCTTTTGGGTGGTGCGGTGAATTTGGTGGTAAGATAGTCTGCATAGGTCTGAGGATCTATCTGTTGTTCATTTCTGTTGAGGGGTTCCTTGGTGAGTTTCTTTATTACCTCGTAGAGTTCGCGGGGTTTGTTGGTGGATTGTAGGATGAGGTTTGTGTGGTATTGTTTCTTTTGGTTGTTAATGAGGTTGTTGTAGTCGTTTTGTTTTGCCTGGTATTGCTTTTGAAGGGGGGTTGATTTATTGCGTCTCCAACGACGTTCCAGTTGTCTCAGTTCTCTTTTTGCTATGCGTATTGAGTTGGAGTACCATGGGGTGGAGCTGGGTCTTGTGGCACTGGTCTGTGTTTTGCATTGGAGGGGTTTGGCGGCCGTTGATATGATGTCATTCCATTCAAGGATTTGCTCTTCTATGTCTGTCGTTTTGGTGGTGAGGAGATTTCGTGTGTCTTTTGTGAATTGTTCTTTGTTGAAGGATTTGAATCTTCTGATATGTGGTGGGTTCTCGTTGGGATTTCTTGAGGTTTTTGCTTGTAGTTGAATCCGTATTAGGTAATGGTCTGACCAGGGTACTGGTGTGATGTGGGGTCCTGTTATAAGGTTCCTGGTGTTTAGGCTATTCGGGGTGAAGATGAGGTCTGGTGAGTGTCCGAGCCTAAGAGTTGGTGCGTTGATCATTTGTGTAAACTGGAGGGAGTCCATGGCATTCAGGAAGGCTTCTGCTTCACCTCTGCTGGTGGATTTTAGGTTGAAGTCTCCGAGTACTAAGAGTTGTTTGTGAAGGTTGTTGACTGAACATATTGCTTCTAGGATTTCTGAGGTTTCTTCCGATGGGGAGTTTGGAGCTCTGTAGGAGAGGCATATTGCTAGGTCTGAATTTTCTATGATGATTGTATTGCAGTGTGTTGTGCTCCTCGAGAGTTTGGTTTTCAGCTTTAAGCTGGTCTTTGCAATGATCAGGGCTCCACCTCCTCTTCTATGGGTACGAGGGCAGATGAATGGTGTGTGTGAGTCGGGTTGAGAAGGACATTGTCGGTTGGTGAGAGCCAGGTCTCCGTGATGCATAGTATGTCCGGTTGCTGGTCATTCAGGTGGTCTGCGATAGTGTTTATTTTATTTCGTATCGATCTTGCATTGATGAGGTCTATGGTGATGCATGTGGTTTGGTTTGTGGGGGTGAGAGCGTGAGTGGAAGTATTTCTTTTGTTTGTGTCCATTTTGCTGCGTTTTGAGGTTTTGTGTGTGTTTTGTGCCTGCTTGATCTCCTGGTGTGGCATATAGGTTAGGATGTATTGGGGTAGGATCCAATGTGTGTTTGTAGGGATGCATGGTGGGTTCGTGTATTGTGGTATGAGCTGTGTTGCGAGGAGTAGCAACGGTAGGTAAAGGGTTCCAGCCATCTTGTGTTACCTTTTGTTGCCGTTGAGTTGATTTGTCTTGCTGTTGGGGCTTCTGTGTTTCTGGTCGGTGTTTTCCTTGTTGATATGGGCTCTCTGTGATTTCTTGCAGAGTCTGCTGCGTTCTCGCCTTTGTGCCTCGCCTAAGGGCCACACCAAAGGGCCCTCTGGCGAGGCCCTCAGGCGCGGGCGTGCCCTGTTGGGACGCTGCTTTTAAGGCCCCTGCTGCTGCTTCTGCGGTGCTCCCATTGCCCCGATTGGGCAGGAGCTTCTGAGTGGGACGGCTTCCCGCTCAGGCGCTCTACCCCGATTGGGGGAGCTTCGGTGTGCTGCGGGTGGTGAGAGGGGAAAAAGCAGCTCCCTTTGGCTTGGGATGCTGCTTTTAAGGCCCCTGCTGCTGCTTCTGCGGTGCTCCCACTGCCCCGATTGGGCAGGAGCTTCTGAGCGGGACGGCTTCCCGCTCAGGCGCTCTACCCCGATTGGGGGAGCTTCGGTGTGCTGCGGGTGGTGAGAGGGGAAAAAGCAGCTCCCTTTGGCTTGGGACGCTGCTTTTAAGGCCCCTGCTGCTGCTTCTGCGGTGCTCCCACTGCCCTGATTGGGCAGGAGCTTCTGAGCGGGACGGCTTCCCGCTCAGGCGCTCTACCCCAATCGGGGGAGCTTCGGTGTGCTGCGGGTGGTGAGAGGGGAAAAAGCAGCTCCCTTTGGCTTGGGACGCTGCTTTTAAGGCCCCTGCTGCTGCTTCTGTGGTGCTCCCACTGCCCCGATTGGGCAGGAGCTTCTGAGCGGGACGGCTTCCCGCTCAGGCGCTCTACCCCGATCGGGGGAGCTTCGGTGTGCTGCGGGTGGTGAGAGGGGAAAAAGCAGCTCCCTTTGGCTTGGGACGCTGCTTTTAAGGCCCCTGCTGCTGCTTCTGCGGTGCTCCCACTGCCCCGATTGGGCAGGAGCTTCTGAGCGGGACGGCTTCCCGCTCAGGCGCTCTACCCCGATCGGGGGAGCTTCGGTGTGCTGCAGGTGGTGAGAGGGGAAAAAGCAGCTCCCTTTGGCTTGGGACGCTGCTTTTAAGGCCCCTGCTGCTGCTTCTGCGGTGCTCCCACTGCCCCGATTGGGCAGGAGCTTCTGAGTGGGACGGCTTCCCGCTCAGGCGCTCTACCCCGATCGGGGGAGCTTCGGTGTACTGCAGTTGGTGATAGGGGAAACATTTCCAGTCTGATATACGCAGATGATGTCTTGCTGTTCACTCCAATCAAAATTATGCAGCCTAACCTCTCCCTCCTAGTTGATTGCTTCAACGCAATCACTGACTGGCTCCTAACTCAGAACTTACGCATAAATTTTAAGAAAACCGAGGTATTATTTATCACTAAGAACAAGAGCTTCTCTCCCCCCACTACTTTGAAAGTGAGAGATGCAGAGCTTCCTTGAAAAAATGTGATACGTTACTTGGGAATCACGCTCGACAAACAGCTCAGCTTTAAGGAACACATAAAGAACACCACCAAGGCTATTTACAATAAAATCATGATGTTAAGACACCTCAGACCTCTGTTGGCACCAGGATATTTTAGAACAATATTCTAGTCGCTTGTAACACCACATTTCGATTACGCAAAAGTTATCCTTCATGGTCTCCCCAAGAGCACACTCAACCCATTGCAAATGGCGATGAACGCAGCAGCCCATATTCTCGGTGGCCTGTCTATAAGAGATCACATCATGCCCATACTTATGGAGTTGCACTGGCTACCATTGGACAGAAGACTCACCTATAAAGCACTACTCTTAACTTTTAAGGCAATCAACCTCATAGCCCCCTCATCCTTAACCGCCCTCATCACATCCACCCCCAACAACAGACTCAGGAGATCAGTAGCTACAAACACACTTATTATACCTTTGGAAGCGACAAAATGCACACAATCTACCAGAAATAGATCTTTCGCCTTCTTTGCCCCGAGATGCTGGAACAATCTCCCTCCACATATCAGAGCAATTAAGGACCTTTCTCAGTTCAGGAAAGCTCTTAAGCACCATCTGTTCCTCCTACACCTTTCCCACCTTAACCCAACGCAAACACCCCCCATACCACAGCTCACTCACGTTGACACAAACACACCCATAACATGATTTATTCAAAGCACAAACCAGACCCTTCTAACACGGGTTATATATTGTAAATAATCTCCCAATACTATGGTGATACTTGTATATAGTTTATATACTGCAACTGTACATAGTTCCCTAGTTCTTTCCCAAGTTATCCATCCTGTTATAATGTAAGCCTATGGCCGTTTTGATGTGGCAATTTTTTCTGTTATTTGTAAACCGCACTGATACGAAAAGCGCGGCATAGAAGAACTGTAAATAAATAAATAATAGACTTAGCCTGAAACCCTGAGAACCCACGTAAACCAAATTGGTTAATTGGAGACTTCATCCTCACATCCCTGCAACCCTCCCATGCCAACACTTTTCTTGAAGCCATGTCTGACCTCAGCTATACACAGATGGTGAATGCTCCCACTCATTACAAAGGAAACTCACTTGACCTCATTTTTGCCCCCCAGTCAGAGTCAAGACACAACCCCAACTTTTCCATCACTCCTGTCCCTTGGTCAGACTACAATTTAATCACTTTCCAAATACCTTCATAGCAAGGTCAAGACCTATCCAGCCACACAAATACAAGCTCCTCAGTAAAGACTCACTGCTTTAAATCCCTGGACAAGGACGGGTTCATCAATAGTGCTCTTCCAACACTCAGTCAACCTGCTCAAAATCTGGAAGAAATGATCTCCAGATGGAATACCACCCTGAAATCATGTTCTCAGATACTTTCCTCGAACAAAGCACCATCAAGAAAAAGAAAAACAGCCCCATGGTTTTCTGCTGAACTACGCTCATCTCTTCTTCTACTAAGGAAGCATGAAAGAAAATGGCATCGCTCTTGTTCCACAACAGACCAAACAACATACAAGAACCTTCTAAAACTTCACCATGAGAAAATATCTGATAAAATGAGAGCATACCATACTGAGCTCCTCCTCCACTCGCTAAATAAACCACGTGACCTTTTCAGTATTGCAAAATCCTTAACCAAGGAAACTTCCACTCCTCAGCCAGAATCAATTCAACCTCAGACTTACACCATATACCTCCAGTCTAAAACTCTCAAAACAAACGCTGCACCGAGCCCTGTGCCTAGTTACATCCCCTTTGCATAGCCACTGCTAACAGAGTTCACACCTCCTGCAGAGAAATACATCATAGATCTCATCACCACTATCAACACCACTACTGCTCCAAATGACCCATGTCCAGCTTACTGGATCAGAACGATGAAAGCAGAACTCAGCCCAACTCTATCCTACATCATGAAGCTTTCCTTCTCATCAGGAACATTCCCAAAAGACCTTAAACAGACATCCATACGTCCTCTTCTGAAAAACAACAGACTGGACCCAACAAGGCCAGATTCGTATCGCCCGATCTCGAGCATACCCCTTCTAGCTAAACTAATTGAGATTCAACAACACATTGACGTATCAGCCCCTCTTGATCCCTGCCAGCACGGGTTTTGTGAATCCCATGGAGTAGAGACTCTACTTGCCACGCTAAATAACACCTTAACTACAGGTATAGATAAAACATAAAATGGGTTTGTACTTATCTTCCTCGATAATGCTGCTGCATTCGACTCTGTGAATCATGAGCAGTTACTTATCCGACTCCGGGAAAAGGGAATCCAGGGCCTGGCTTGGGAATGGTGCAAATCATATCTAGATGACCGATGGCAACAGGTGCGGATAGGATCCACAACATCTGATCCATTCCAGCAGCAGCAGGGAGTACCCCAAGGTTCCTCCCTGTCTGCGTTACTCTTCAATGTATATATGCAGCCTATATGTGATATCATTCGCACATTCAACATATCCAGCCTGATCTACGCTGATGATGTCTTGCTGTTCACTCCAATCAAAATTATGCATCCTGACCTCTCCCCTCTAGTAGACTGCTTCAATGCAATCACCGACTGGCTTCTAGCTCAGAATTTACGTATAAACGTTAAGAAAACCGAGGTCTTATATATCACAAAGAACAAGAGCTTCTCTCCCCCCACTACCTTGAAGGTGAGAGATGCGGAGCTCCCATGCAAATCTTCAATATGCTACCTGGGGGTCACACTCGACCAACAGCTAGACTTCAAAGAACACATAAAGAACACCACCAAATCTATTTACAATAAAATCTTGACTTTAAGGCACCTGAGACCTTTGCTAGCTCCAGATGATTTCAGAACAATATTCCAGACGCTTGTAACACCACATTTCAACTACGCAAATATCATTCTGCACGGTCTCCCCAAGAGCATCCTCAATCCACTGCAACTGGCAATGAATGCAGCAGCCCACATTCTCTGCGGTATATCCAGAAGAACCTGTATCACACCCATACTTATGGAATTACATTGGCTACTGATAAACAGCAGGCTCACCTACAAGGCACTACTTCTAACCTTCAAAGCAATCAACCTGATATCCCCCTCTTCCATCACAGCTCTCCTCACCGCCACCCCCAACAACAGGCTGAGAAGGTCAGTAGCTGCCAATACTCTAATCATCCCATTGGATGCTACTAAATACACACAAACAACTAGGAATAGATCCTTTGCTTTCTATGCCCCTAGGTGCTGGAACAACCACCCACCACAAATCCCACCCAAATCCCAACCCAACTATCCCCCACACTTCAACTCACGCAAGCAGGCACTAACACACTCATAAGCTGACTTATGACAAAGCAATCAACTGAACCATCCATCAGGTACATTTACGACAGGCTTGTAGACGATAATGACTAATGAATAAATCAATAGCAGCTTGTGATTAAATTTATTATAAATTGTAAATAGTTTCCCAAGCACTAATGGTTGTTGTTCCTGTATATAGTTTCCCTAGTTATATTTCCGAGTTATATCACCCTGTTACAATGTAAGCATATGGCTACTTAGTCTGTTGCAAAATTTTGTCATTTGTAAACCGCATTGATACTGAAGAGCGCGGTATAGAAGAACATTTAAATAAATAAATAATAATAAATAAAATAAAATAAAAATATATAGATGAGACCTTACAGGGATGTAATAGGGAAGTCCTACTCCAGCCTGGCAGCCTTTCTGCTGCCATAGAGAAGAGAGGTCATGTGAAAAGAGAACATCAACATGGTATGGCAGTAAGTGATCCTGTAGCTTGGACCCCAAGTGATGTAATACCCTCTCTTACTGAGGATGTGTCTCCAGGGCCATATGCCCCTGAAGGAAGGGTTAGGATGGCAATTAAAGTTGGTGATTCAATCATTAGGCATGTAGATAGCTGGGTGACTGGTGGTCATGAGGAATTCCAGGTTACCTGCCTGCCTAGTGTGAAAGTAGCGAACCTTCCATGCCACCTGCTTAAGGTGGATACTGATGGGGAGGAAATTGCAGTCTTGGTACTTGCTGATATCAATGACATAGGAAAGTGTGGGAGGGAGGTTCTGGAAGCTAAATTTATAGAAAGTTGAAATCCAGAATTTCCAGGGTAGCATTCTCAGAAATGCCCGTTCTACGCACAGTACCCAAGAGGCAGGAAGAGCTCCAGAGTTTCAATATGTGGATGAGACAATGGTATAAGTTAGAGGACTTTGGATTTGATAGGAAGTGGACAACATTCTGGGAAAGGGTGGGGGCTTTTCCAAAAGGATGGACTCCACCTTAACTGGGATGGATCCAGGCAGGGCCGGCCCGTCCATTGAGCAAGAATGTTTTTTGCACAGGGCCCCGTGTTTCAGGGGGCCCCGCGCAAAAAACATTCTTCATTAGCACAAGTAGAAAAACCCCCAAACCGGCTGCTGCTGCCACTGCCGCCGTGGCAGCGGCAGAATCAAATGTCCCGCCACGGGGCCCCGCCTGCCCGGCAGAGCCTCCCTTCACCGTTCACCATCAGCTCCCGAGTCCCTTCCAATGCGCAGGCTTTCAGAGCCGCGAGAGCTTCTCTGACCTCTCGCAGCTCTGTTAATCTCACCGGGGCTGATGGGATTTCCCATCAGCCCCGGCGGGATTAACAGAGCCACGAGAAGAAAGGGAAACTCTCACGGCTCTGAAAGCCCACGCATTGGGAGGGACTCGGGAGCTGATGGTGAATGGTGAAGGGAGGCTGTGCCGGGCATGTGGGGCCCCGCGGCGGGACATTGATTCTGCCGCTGCCATGGCGGCAGCAGCAGCGGCAGCAGCAGCCGGTTTGGGGTTTTTTAATCTATCAGGGCTGATAGGGGGAGGGGGGTTAGGACTGGTAATAGGCTTTGGGGGGGTTAGGACTGGTAATGGGCTATGGGGGGGCTAAGACTGGAAGTGGGTTGATGGGGGGAGGGGGGTTAGGACTGGTAATGGGCTATGGGGGGGCTAAGACTGGAAGTGGGTTGATGGGGGAGAGGGGTTAGGACTGGTAATGGGCTATGGGGGGGGGTTAGGACTACTAATGGGCTATGGGGGGGCTAAGACTGGAAGTGGGCTGATGGGGGGTTAGGACTGGAAGTGGGCTGATGGGGGGTTAGGATGCAATAGGCTATGGGGGGGCTAAGACTGGAAATGGGCTGATGGGGGGTATGACTGGTAATGGGTTATAGGAGGGGCTAGGACTGGAAATGTGCTGATGGGGGGTTAGGACTGGTAATGGGCTATGGGGGGCTTAGGACTGGTAATGGGCTATGGGGGGCTAGGACTGGTACTGGGCTGGGGGGTGGCTAGGACTGGAAAGGGGCTGAGTGGAAGGAGGGCTTGAACTGCAAATAGCTGATGGGGAAGGGGGCTTGGAATGGAAATGGGCTGTAAGGGGAGGGAGCTAGGACTGGAAATAGGCTGAGTGAGGGGGGCTAGGACAGGAAATGGGCTGTTGGAGGGCTAGGATAGGACTGGAAATGGGCTGTTGGGGGGGCTTGGATTGAAATGGACTCATGGAGGGGCTAAAACTGGAAGTAGGCTCATGGGGGGCTTGGATTGGAAATGGGCTGAGTGGAGGGGAGCTAGGATTTGACATGGGCTGATGATGGTGGGGCTAGGAAAGGACTAGAAATGGGCTGATGTGGGGTTGGGATTGGAAATGAGCTGATGGAGGGACTCGGATGGGGAGCTAGGACTTGAAATGGGATGATGGGGGTTAGGACTGGTAATGGGCTATGGGGGGGCTAAGACTGAAAATGGGGTGATGCTGGGGCTTAGGACTGGAAGTGGGCTGATGGGCTTAGAACTGGTAATGGGCTATGGGGGGGGGGCTAGGACTGGTAATGGGCTGGGGGGGGGTGGCTAGGACTGGAAATGGGCTGAGTGGAAGGAGGGCTTGAACTGCAAATAGCTGATGGGGACGGAGGCTTGGAATGGAAATGGGCTGAGTGGAAGGAAGGCTTGAACTACAAATAGCTGATGGGGTGGGGGCTTGGAATGGAAATGGGCTGTGAGGGGAGGGAGCTAGGACTGGAAATGGGCTGAGTGAGGGGGGGGGCTAGACAGGAAATGGGCTGATGGAGGGCTAGGATAGGACTGGAAATGGGCTGTTGGGGGGGCTTGGATTGAAATGGACTCATCGAGGGGCTAGAACTGGAAGTAGGCTCATGGGGGGCTTGGATTGGAAATGGGCTGAGTGGAGGGGAGCTAGGATTTGACATGGGCTGATGGTGGGGCTAGGGAAGGACTCGAAATGGGCTGATGGGGGGCTGGGATTGGAAATGAGCTGATGGAGGGACTTGGATGGGGGAGCTAGGACTGGAAATGGGCTGGTTCGGGGACTAGAAGGGAGCGGATGCTGGGTGGGGCTGGAACTAGAAGGGAGCTGATGTTGGGGGAGGATTAGAATGGGATAGAGCTGGGAGAGTGAAATGGAGAGGGAAAAAATATTTTGTGTGGGAGGGAAGACAAATCTTCAATTGGCCGGATATTGGGAGAGTAAATGGGGATTGAGGATGGCGGGGTAAAATTTGAGTGGATGAAATAGGAATGAGGAAAGAGCAAAAGGAGAAAGATTGCTATGTTAAAGCAGATGTAGAGAGAGAATGGAAAAAAACTAGAAAAGTGAAGAAAGGACAAATGGACAGCAGACGATGGAGAGTTAGCAGAAGACACGAAGAAACCAGAAGAAAGTGGCTGGAGCAATTGCAACTGAAAAAAAATGCACAAAAGGTAGAAAAATATCTCTTTATTGAATTTATTAACTGAAATATGCCAGCTCTGGGAAATGTGCATCATTAACGTCTGCGCTTTGTTTAGTACAAAAGGAAATTAATTTATAGTTTTATTTCTACAGTGTTGTTGGGCTTTTGGGGTTCCCAGTTTAATTATTGTCTTCCTGTTTCTACATTGTGATTTCTTGTTTGGTGACGGTCTATGTTCTGCACGTGTAACTGAGCTGAGGTATTCTGTTTATGTAATTCCTATTTGACATTGCCACTTGTTCTCTTTCCCCAGTAGGTCATGTATTGTTGTTCTCTGAAATGTATTGGTTTAATATTTGTAATGTTGCCTTTTGATAGGTAGGGTCTTGTGCTTTGTGAGTCCTGGTAGTGCTGTTAGGATATGGCGGGTTTGCTATGGATTCTAAATGCCCACCATCTACTTGATTTCTACTTAAATTAAAGCAGCATACGTTGTATATTAGCACTCAGAAATATTTAACACTAAATTTTTGTCAGATAACTCACCGTGAGCAGAAATCTTTCTACTCTCGGAGTGAGCCCTCCATTTTAATCAAATTTTAAAACGACCCATCACAGGTCAAGTCGACCCACCACAGGTCAAACACCAGGTGCTGCAGCACTAACAAGCCGCCGCTCCTATACCTTAAAGCAAAAGCTAAGTTCTTATAAAGGCGTCCTCAACCGCTGTCTGTGTCGTACTGTTATAGCAAAACTGATACTCATCTGCACCAGTCCAGACTCTGCTAACAATCTTCACCACCATACGGTCACAGAAGACTTGAGGCGTTCACCGCAGCTTCCATTGAACACTATCAGCAACTGGGACTGTCTAAAGCTCTTCAAAGCTAATTCCCAGGCACAGGAGTCGTATGATTCATCACACAACACTAATCAGTGTTTCAAGCCGCCCAGCTTTGCAGCTCTTCCTCAGGCTAATGAATCATACTCACACGGAATTCCTATTTAAAGGAGCAAAAAGTGACGTCAGAGTAACTGACCAATAATACACAGTCTCAACCAAACACCATCTTTCACAAACGAAGGCCCCACCAATCAATGTCCATGTTCATGCCATCAGGAATTATAGAACCCAAGCGAAAAATCCATTGTTGTTCTTTAAAATGAAGTTTCATATGGCGATCGCCCCCTAACACTAAAGGGGCGATCGCCATATGAAACTTCATTTTAAAGAACAACAATGGATTTTTCGCTTGGGTTCTATAATTCCTGATGGCATGAATAGTTCAGTTCTTGTGCTTCCCAAGGCCACTGGTCTCCCATTTGAGTTCCTCCACAAAAGAGACAGTCCGAGATCTGGAGACTGGATGCTACATCTCCAGCTAGTTCAATGAATAAATTCTGCGAAGCGTGGGGAACAACAAATTCTGCTTTCATGGCCTCATGGAAGGTATGATGTGTGCGATATGGTGAAGAAACATGAGTCTTTACATTCAGCTGGATGAATATAATGGTTCCAGGGTCAGCTCCACCTCCTGCTATGCGCAGGCCGAATCGAAATCCTTGCTTCCACTGGTTAGGGTCGAAGATTTGAAGTCGTAGAGGATTGCAGGCACTTTTCTTGCACTGTTCAGGTTTCAGCAGGGGTAATCTTTCCAGCAGTGTCTTGCGATTGTCTCCAGTCTGTCCTGTAGGGCTACCAGACCAGGTAGCATAGTACACACAATCCCATTTTGGACAGAAATGAACTGCTTCCGCTGATCTGCTATAGGTGGTTGGGGAATGTATCCCAGTGCATACTCCCCAGTTGTACGCACCTTCAGGACACATATATTTCTCATCATAGTAGTAGGCTTGTTTCCATGATCTGCACCTGTAATAATTATTTCTGTTAATCAGGTCACAAGCATCAAAATACAAGTACGCAGGTTGATTGGGATCAGAGAGTTAACTCGTAGCGTTGATAAGGGCTCCATCTTCATCATTCCATCTCAGTTCCAGGACATAGTAAGATGGATTCTGTCGAGGTTTGAAACAAGTATGAGTCTGTCCCTTAGTGCAAACATTCAGCTCTGTACCATTATAGATACACCGGCTGACTATGCCAGTGCAAGTATAGTAAGAGTGGTAAAGTAGAGTCTGGGTGACTTGCATTCCAGTTCGGGTGGTGGTTATACAGGCTGCACAAAGGGGCAAGGCAAGAGTGGTTCTCAAGAGTCCTAGGGCTACTGCAAGAAGGAAATAGCAGCAATTGGTAATCATCATGATTATAGTCTTTGATGACTACTGAGGTAGATGATGGTTGATTGAGGTAGATAGATAAGGATGGATAGGGCCTGGAAGGTAACTAATACAGAACTGAAGAACGTCTCTTTCTTTCAATGTTCAGGAACAAGTAGGCAACGTTCTTTACGATGATGGATCTCTTCTTCGCAGCGTGAGTCGCAATGGTGATGCAGGATTAGCGATCGAAGTCCAGGGGCGACTCTCAGGAACTGTTGCTGGCTTCACTCGACTATGGTGGATCCAGGAGTCGATCTCTGCTACTTTAACTGCTGTTGGGGTTGATAGCAAAACGATATACGGCCCTTTCCAATGGGGCGCCAACGGTGTCTTCTTCCACTCTTTTACCCACACCGAGGCTCCAGACTTGAAAGGGTGCAATGGCTCTGTTAGATTGATAGGCAACTGGTCCTGCACCCAGGTATGAAGACCCTGCAAAACAGAACTTAGAGCCAACAATTCTTGCCTAGTGATTTGTGCTCAAATTTGATTCATATCTCCCCTTATCCCCTGAATTATAGGCGGGGGCCCCCATACAGGATCTCAAATGGGGATACTCCTAATGGCGTGATGGGTGCTGACCGTATTCGGAGAAGGGCAATGGGGAGAGCTTGGGGCCACTTCAAGTGGGCTTCCTGACAAAGTTTGGATAACTGAGACTTCAGGGTCCGGTTCATTCTCTCTACTTTCCCTGAACTCTGGGGCCTATATGCTGTGTGTAACTTCCATTGTATCTGCAGGGCATGGGCTAGCTGCTGGGTCACTTGTGATATGAAAGAGGGCCCATTGTCAGACCCCATGGTCAGTGGTATTCCAAATCTGGGGATGATCTCATGAAGCAAGGCCTTGGTGACTTCTCTGGCCTTCTCAGTTCTGGTGGGGAAAGCTTCCACCCATCTAGAAAAGGTACAAACTAGGACTAACAAGTAGCGATATCCATTTGCTCGTGGCATTTCTGCAAAGTCTATTTGGATATTTCCCATGGGGGTAACTCCCACTGACTGAATTCTTGGGGGTAGGACAGGAGCTTGTCGGTCATTGTTTTTGGCACAAATCACACAGCTTCGGGCTACTGAGGTGGTTAAAGGTCCTAGCAATGAGATATAGAAATATGGCTTCAGAGCTTCTGCCATCTTAGTTTTTCCATAGTGTGTGGCCTGATGAAAAGCTTGGACAAAGGCAGGGCCTAGTGCTTCAGGAATTACAGTCATACCAGGGGTTGCGTTCCCTTCAGGCGGCGGCAACACAATCCATCCAGTGTCTGATAATTGCCCCCCCTCTTTTTGACAGTAATGGTCCATCTCCACTTTGGTATATCTGGGGGTCCATGCACTAAGAGGTACTGGAAATATGGCTGCTTGAATTGCGGCATTTGGAGTGGTAATTTGTCCTGCAATGGCTGCTTCTCGGGCTGAGGCATCAGCAAATCTGTTTCCTCGGGACACTTCTCCATCTCCAATCTGATGGCCTCGACAATGCATTACAGCAACGTGTTTAGGGGCCCAAACCGCTTCCAACAAAGTCAATATTTCTGGGCCATACTTGACAGATTTGCCTCCTGAGGTGATCAATCCACGTTCTTTGTACAGGGCCCCATGGGCATGTAATGTTGTAAAAGCATATTTAGAGTCTGTATATACATTCAGGCTGATTCCTGCTCCGATTCTGAGTGCACATGTGAGGGCTATCAATTCAGCCTTCTGCGCTGAGGTTCCTGGGGCTAGAGCTGATGATTCTACTACCATGTCCAGAGTCACCACTGCATATCCAGCACATCGTTGTCCTTCAATTATGAGGCTACTCCCATCCATGAAGAAAGTTCTGTCTGGATGGCTCAAGGGAACATCAGTCAAATCTGGGCGACTTGAATATACAGTGTCCATTACTTCTAAACAATCATTGTCAGGAGGGCCTGGGCCGGTTGGCAGTAGGGTAGCTGGGTTCAGAGTTTGGCTAACACTCAATTGCAAGTTAGGATTCTCACATAGCATACTTTGATACTTCAGCATTCGGGCGTTGGTGAGCCAATGGTTTCCTTTGTGTTCCATCAGGGTTAAAACAGCGTGTGGTGGGGGGCGGAGCCTGATGTCCAGCGGGTAGGACGCTTTGCGTTGAAGCTCCCGAGAGGCCTACTCAGAATCCTGACTTAATACCTATATAAATTCACTATTTCGCTCCGAGCTGACCGGGGCACCTCGGGGGGGATGGCGGCCCATAAACCAGCGCGCTTGGACTTCGGGTCTCCTTCTTCTTCTCACGGAAAACGCTCCAAAACAGAGGTGTCCTCCCCACAGAAGATGGTTCCATTTCGTGAAAACCCCGCAATGCACCTGGAGATTTTGGAGGAAATACGCGGCGTGAAGGAATTGGTGCAGTCCAATGGAGAAGCGCTTCGAGCCATGCGAGAAGACTTTGGAGTGCTCCAGGACCGACTTGAAGGTCTTTCATTACGGCAGGACAATATGGCGGGGGTCCTCGACTCGCACGAGGTGCGCTTGGGCAAACTGGACAAGGCTGAGCGCCAGATACAGAATCTTCAAAAGGAGTTGGAAGATAGCAATAATCGCGCCCGTCGCAATAATGTGAGGCTCCTCGGAATGCCGGAGGGGGTGGAAGCAGGAGATATAAGAGAATTCTTGCTCAAAACTCTTCCCTCCTTGCTGAAGATCACTTTTCACAGAGAACTGGAAATCGATCGAGCACACCGTGTTCCTGCCCGCATGGCGCTCAACCGTACGACCCCCCGGCCTATTATCTTTAGCTTGCTACGATATCAACAAGTGGAACAAATTTTACATGCTGCCCGAGCGAATCATCATTTGGAATTTGAAGGTCGTAAGGTCTCCTTCTTTCCTGATTTGGCAAAGCCTACCGTTGACCGTCGGAAGAAACTCCTTGCTCTTCGCCCTCGACTTCAACAGCTACAGGCTCGCTTTGGCCTGTTGTATCCAGCGAAGCTCCGAGTGACTCTCCACAACCAGACTAGGACGTTCGAGGATCCTGATCTACTATCAACATTTTTGGACTCCAAAGAAGCAGAGCAGATGCGCTAATCCCAAATCTTGGACTCTTATCTGCCGGCTCTGTCCGCCATTTTGAAGGGCCCGATGCGGCGGTCATAGCCCAGCACAGAAATAGCCTGGACTTTCTTTCTTTCTCTGTATGACTTTTGTCTTTGGTCTCCTATCCCTTCATGATGTGTGCCTCGGTCGGATTCGGAGCACGCACAGTCCTACAGGTTATATGTTTTTTCAATTTCGGCCTTCTCTGGGGCTTCTCCCCGCAGACACATGGTCGCCAGTAATTTTGGGGTTTTGCTTCTCCTCTACCGTACTACGGTTTTCTTTGTTAATGTGGGGCGCTTCATTGTATTATATTAGCTTATTTTTCCTATGCCATGTGTACAGCCAGATACAGTCAGTTTGAGGGACACAGTGAAATTATGTGTGCTATCATGCTCAGAATTTTAACTTTTCTGAATGGCCTTATGTAAAATCTTATTATTCATCGTCAAAGGCATTACTGGTCCACTCAAAGGAAAGAAAATCCTTAGCTATCTTAGCCACGAGCATGTTGATTTGGTGTTTCTTCAGGAAACGCATTATACTCTGCTGAAACACTGAAACTCAATGCTAGGCCTCACATGGTAGCTGCCTATTCTCCCACCGTTTCCAAATGGTACGGGATAGCCATTCTGGTTAAGAAGTCTTTGCACGCTACTGTACCTGATATTAGCGCTGACATGGAGGGTAGATGGGCCCGTGTACACCTTGAGGTTGGAGATAGTGAATTCACGTGTATTAGCACTATGCCCCGAATGTGGACAACCCTGCTTACTATGCAAGTTTTGCGTAGTTGGCCTCGGCCTCCGCCAATGCTCTATTAATACTTGGTGGCGATTTTACTCAAGTGTTCCCTCAATCTTCTCTTCTCAAACAAGGTGCTCGTTGGTTGGAAGCTCCAGTACCGAGCAGACCTGTGTGGCTAGATATAGTAGCGGGCCTTTGCTCACCGATTCCTCTTACCTTACTCCCTGGTATGACTCTCCCATTAGTCTCCCACTATCCACCAATGCTTTTCGACACTTTAGGTGCCTTTAATACTCTTATGCAACCTTTCGACTCCCGACTCTGGTCAGTGCAACTTTAGCATTGCATTCGGAGCACTAGGGTACTCCCGCCATCGGCACTCTCTGCACAAGGTTGATTGGAGACTTCCGATCTCTCGGTAGTTCACCGGGTGTAGCATCCAATTTTACTAAACCTTATGTAATGCTATCACTAGAGATACCTCTATAGCGCAGAAAGCATGGGAGAGAGAATTGCATGTGACTTTAACCTCGGAGCAATGGAGCCTTATCTGGAGCAGAGGGACACGGGTTCCCGACCCGCCTCACTCATTCAGACCCTCTTCTTTCTAGCCCACCGGTGTTTTTACACTTCTCACAGATTAGACAAATGGAACACTACTCAGGGTAATGGTTGCTGGACACGTCCTGTGGCCATTGGTTTATTACTTCATGTTATGCATGAATATCCCGCACTACAGTATAACTGGCGTCGGGTCTGGGGTCGTATTTAGTCTATATAGCACTCTCAGGAGTCCCTTTCTTGGAGGATAGTGGGACTTCGCCCAGTTGCGGGGATCCCCTCTTTCCCCAAAAATGGCTTATCTCCTTTTGAACTTTATACTTGGCATTGCTATTTCCTTAATTAAGTAATACTGGGAAATTAGTTCCCATCTGAGCCTCAATGAATGGTGGATTCATGCCTGTCTCTACAGTAAATATGAACAAATACCTCGTCTGTTCGCTTCCTCCGCTCAGACTCCTTCTCA
Source organism: Ichthyophis bannanicus (assembly GCA_033557465.1). Classification (NCBI taxonomy): domain Eukaryota; kingdom Metazoa; phylum Chordata; class Amphibia; order Gymnophiona; family Ichthyophiidae; genus Ichthyophis; species Ichthyophis bannanicus. The sequence goes on from CM066032.1 coordinate 137,630,943, forward strand.
TTGGTCTCAATGGAAGATGCTCAATGAATATGTACATTTTGCTAAATGCTCTCATCTGACTGTCTAACTTTGTATATATCTCTGTCTCATGATCATGCTGTATTGTGGATACTTTTTTGATCGTTTGATGTATAATCACTGTTAATTGGAAGCGCTCACATGCTGATACAAACGGGTAGAGAAGAAGCACCGGGGTGGGGGGTAAAGGGTTTATTTTTCCTTATTGTATACTTGTTTTGTCTCTTTTGGTGTGTTGTTTCTTTTGTTTGTTGCAAAATGAAAATAAAAGTTTAAAAAAAAAAAAAACAGCGTGTGGTACAGTGACTTGAAGATTCTGTCCTAAAGTGAGCTTGTCAGCTTCGCTCACTAAGAGGGCTGTGGCTGCCACAGCTCTTAGGCAAGGTGGCCAGCCTTTGGCAACAGGATCCAATTGTTTCGACAGGTAGGCCACAGGTCGCTGCCAAGACCCAAGAGGCTGGGTCAAGACTCCCAAAGCGTTTACACATGACTCATGGACATACAGACGAAATGGTTTCTGCACATCCGGTAGGCCCAAGGCTGGGGATGACATCAATGCTGTTTTCAGCGATTTAAATGCTTTATCTTGTTCTGGGCCCCATTCCAGAGGAGATCGTTCCAGTCCCTGTGTGACTTGGTACAAGGGTTTTGCCATTAGCGCAAAATTTGGTATCCATATGCGGCAATAGCCTGCAGCTCCCAAGAAAGCTCGCACCTGTTTTCTGGTTGTGGGGGTTGGGATGCGGCATACTGCTTCTTTTCGCTCGAGTCCTAATTTCCGGGTTCCTTTGGACAGGTGGAACCCCAGGTATTTCACTTCTGTCTGGCATAGCTGCGCCTTGGCTCTTGAGACCTTGTATCCAGCTTCATTCAAAAGGTGCAGGAGGTCACTTGTAGCTTGTATACAATCAGATTTGCTGTTGGTGGCTATGAGCAGATCATCTACATATTGGAGCAAAATTCTTTTTCCCGGAGTTACAGAGTAGCTTGACAGATCTTGACTGAGGGCTGCACTGAAGATAGTAGGTGAGTTCTTGAATCCTTGGGGCAGTCGAGTCCAAGTGAGTTGTCCTCGTCGTCCTGTGGTAGGGTTTTCCCATTCGAATGCAAACAAAAGCTGACTGGCCTCTGCCAGGCGTATACAGAAAAAGGCATCTTTTAAGTCCAAAACAGTAAAGTGAGTGGCTTCTGCTGGAATCAGTCGCAGGAGGGTGTAAGGATTTGGTACTACTGGATGTATGGTTTCAACTGCACTGTTCACTCGACGTAAATCCTGCACTGGGCGGTAGTCACCCGTCCCAGGCTTCTTGATTGGGAGAAGGGGGGTGTTCCAGGGTCATTGGCATTCTCTGAGAAGTCCATACTGCAGTAATTTCTTCAAATGGCGATGAATACCTTCAATTGCTGGTCTCGGGAGGGGATACTGATGCACATGCACAGGTTCTGCTCCGGGCTTAAGGGTAACAAGTACAGGAGCTATATTCTTCGCTAGGCCAGGTGGATTATTCTCTGCCCATACTCCAGGCGGGGTTGCAATGCTGGTAAGTATACAGGAACTTGCTGCTTTGGATGCAGGCAAATAGAACCGCTATTCTTCTTCTCGGGGGACAGTTAACACCATTAGGCCAGCAGATTTTGAGTTTACAGTCATTTCCATTTTCCCCCCTTCAACAAAGGATATCTGCGCTTGTAGCTTTGCAAGCATGTCTCGGCCCAAAAGGGGAACTGGGCATTCAGGCATGTACAGGAACTGGTGTGTTATCTGCTGCCCCCCTAGTTCACAGGCGCGGTTCTGCAGGAAAGGTCTTGTGGTTCTAGTTCCAGTAGCTCTGACAATTGTAACAGATCGAGAGGACACAGGGGCCACAGGCTTGGCTACTACTGAATGTTCAGCCCCTGTGTCTACCATAAAATCCATATGCTGGTCTCCAATCTTTAATTTGACCATAGGCTCCTGGAGACCCAAGAAGAACTTGGAGCCCGGTCTGGCCTAGTCCTCATCATCCATGAAATAGCCCTCGGCGACTATTCCTTCCATGGCAGTCTCATTCTGCTGAGTCTGTTGAAACTGTGCGCGCTGCATCCCCCCTCGCTGCTGGAATTGCCCCCCCCCCCCGCTCTCCTGGTCCCAAGTCCCCTCCAGGGGGTGGAGCCGCGTTTTGGGCACGTATCCTTCCAATGTCCTTCCTCTTTACAATAAGCGCACTGATTTGCGCCTAAGGGGGGCCGAACGCTCCCTCGGCCCCTTCCTCGTCCTCTGGCTCTTCTGTTAGGATATCCTCCTCTGCATCCTTCCACTAGTGCTGCAGCAAGCAGATCCACTTTTCTCCTCATCCTTCTGTCACTTTCCCTTTTGCATTCTTCATCACGGTTCACATATACCTTTTGTGCGACTTCCATGTGCTGAGTTCATGCCCGCAAATCCTTCTAATTTCTGCAGTTTTCGCTTTATGTCTCCCTGGGACTGACTCACAAAAGCGGTATTTACCATGCGTAAATTCTCTTCGGCTGCTGGGTCATATGGGGTGTAAAGTCTATAGGCTTCAGATAATCGTTCATAGAAAGCAGCTGGACTCTCATCTGGGCGCTGAAGAACTTCCGCTACTTTCCCAATATTCATAGCTTTCTAGCCTCCCCTCCTCAGGCCCTGCAGTAAAGCCTGGCGAAACCGGGTGAGGGCTTTTTCTCCTATATCACTATTTGGGTCCCACTTGGGATCTTTATTAGGAAAATCCGCAGCGGCTGCCTGTTGGGGATCTAGATTTTGGTCTCTCCCAACTACAGGGTTCTCCTCCAACCATTTAGTGGCTGCCCGCACTATCCGTGCCCGCTCCTCCATAGTAAAAAGGGTAGCCAGGAGCTGGCGGCAATCAGACCAGGTGGGCTGGTGGGTTTGCATAATACTAGTCATTAACTCTGTCAAATCCTGGGACTTTTCATTATAGGAAGCATAATGTGTTTTCCAGTTTAATAAATCTGTTGTGGAAAAAGGCACATAAACTAAACTGGTCGGTCCAGGCACAACCTGACCCTCTTCATTTTTGAAAAGTAATCCCGGGACCTGCCGCAGTGGCAATTGGCGGGCTTCTTTCTGGGCTACTTTTCGGGGTCTGAGGGCGTCCCGCAATGTAGTGGATCTGGGGGTGACTCTGCTACTGGCGGCTGGACTGGTGGATGACTCTGGACTGGCATCTGACTCTCCACTAGCGGATTCCTCAGGGGGTGATTGCTCCACATCAGAGTACTGCTCAGGACTAGGGCTCCGACTTCTACATGGAGGGGTCTGCTCTTCAAGTTTTTGAGGTGGATGCTCGGGTGGAGGCACCTCGGCTGGAGATACCCTTGCTACCTCCGTCTCTACTCGGGATACTGATGGGGGTACTCGGGGTGGAGCTGACGGGACTGGGGCATACAGAAAGGCGGGTGGATATCCCGGAGCTTCTGGGGGCTCTGGCTCAGCATAAATCGGGGGCTTCTCTGTCTTAGCAGGGACTCTCGTGGTAGTGGCTAACATAATCCTTTTCTGTCCCTCACTGCAACTTTTCATCCAGGGGGGCTGCTTCTCACATATTCCTAGCCAGGAGTCTATATAGGAAAACTGTTCGGGACTATAGCTGCGCAGTATCTTGTGCACACGGGACACAGTTTGGATATCAAAAGTACCTTCTGGTGGCCACCCGGCATCTAGCACTGGCCACACCCTGCTACACAATATTTCTAACCGGGGCGCTGTCATTTTGATCCCATGATCACCACTAAAACCTTTCTTAAAATTTGTGATCATACAGTTTAACGGAGTTTGCACAGACTCTGCCCCTCCCATGATGACGTACAACGTATAAGACAGCAAACAGAAAGGGTAGGTAGAATGGCTATGGGTAAGGGGTCCGCGTAGCCCACAGAACAATGAGGGGGACAGACAACAGACGTTTCCTCCTGTTCGCGACTTGAACGCGGTCGCCCGGTCAAGAACTGCGCTACTGAGGAGTCCGCTCTCGCTTGGCCTGTGTTGCAAGGCCTCTCAAACACACTTTACACAACCAAACATGCTAGCATTTCCCAAATTCCAAAATTCCCGGGCTAACTGACTAAACCAAAATTACCAAACCAAAAGGGCTGATGGGTTCGCCCCGCGCATACACCTGCAGGGATACTAGGATCGCCCTGGAAGCTGATCAAACTTCCTTTACCTGTTACTGTACCAGAAGTGTCTCGAGACTTTCCCAAAGCTATCTGACTAAGAACCAGAAAAATCAATACTCACCGGATCCGGTAGCTACTGCGCTGCGCAACCCGTTCCACCTGGGGTTGAATCCTGGACTCCCCTCAACCAGGGTTCGAGGTGTTGGCCAGCTGGACCCGGCAGGCTGCCGAGGCAGGGCGGAACCCTCCGATACAAGGGACCGGCGGTGCCTGGGATCGCTTGCGTTCAATTCGTATTACGCTTCCCGGCCAATGCACCAGGAAATGTAATAGCGAAGCGCCCGCAAACCAATAATACCCGGAGCCTATTGACGAGGATTCAACTACCTTTTATTGTATATACAGTCTCAGCAATAGCATACAAAATGTCTGAGCCCCGAGCTCAGTCAAACAACAGCATTTATACATTTCTTCTTCAAGCTAATACAGGCCAAACTCCTCATTGGTTCTGGTAGCCCACATACCTTCATCCAATAGCCATCTTTGACCGGGCATACCCCCTTGCCCTCCCTCTGTGCACAGTTCTCTAGCCCTGGCTCAAAACGCTAGACAAAATATTCTACACTTTTCTGCTTTTTCTGCTGTTTTTCATCCTAATTGCAAGGTCAGAGCACATCTAGCAGAGATACAGTGGAGCAGCATTCTACTGAAGCAGACATCTGGCTTACCTAAACAATAACAGTGGAGAAGTTTTATTCTCTTATCTACAGGCGAGCAGAACATGTTATCAAGCCAGAATAGAGCGGTATTTCTTTCTAACAGCTAACAGCATTCTGTAATTTTCCAAAGTCAGCAATAGTACTCTGAAGCAGGGGAAAAGGGCTTCAGGCCTAGCTCTGCTACATACTAGGCTATCGCCTATCACACCATCATAAAGAACAAAATTGCTGAACATGTAGATAGTCATGGCTTAATGGGAGACAGCCAACATGGTTTTAGACAAGGAATATCTTGTCTTACTAATCTGTTATGTTTTTTTTGAAGGTGTGAATAAACAGGTAGACAAAGGTGAGTCGGTTGATATAGTGTATTTAGACTTTCAGAAAGCCTTTCACAAGGTCCCTCATCAGAGACTTTTAGCAAAACTAAAGAGTCATGGGATAGGAGGCAGTATACTATTGTGGATCAGGAACTGGTTAAAAGATAGAAAGCAGAGGGTAGGGCTAAATGGCCAATTTTCCCAATGGAAAAAGGTGAATAGTGGTGTACCCCAGGGATCTGTGCTGGGTCCACTGCTTTTTGACATATTCATAAATGACCTGGAAAAGGGAATAATGAGTGAGGTTATCAAATTTGAAGATGACACAAAACTATTTAAAGTTGTTAAAACCCAAGAGGATTGTGGAAAATTGCAAGAGGATCTTGATAAATTGGAAGACTGGGCATCAAAATGGCAGATGAAATTTAATGTGGACAAGTGCAAAGTTATGCACCTAGGGAAGAACAACCCAAACTATGGTTACATGATACAAGGTTCCACATTAGGAACCACCATCCAGGAAAAAGATTTAGGCGTCACTGTGGATAACATGTTAAAACCCTCGACACAGTGTGCAGCGGCGGCCAAGGGAGCAAATAGAATGCTAGGTATCATAAGGAAAGGAATGGAAAATAAAACAAAGGATATTATAGTGCCTCTATATCATTCCATGGTGAGACCGCACCTTGAATATTGTGTGCAATTCTGGTCACCGTATCTTAAAAAGGATATAGCGTTATTAGAAAAGGTTCAGAGAAGAGCCACCAAAATCGTAAAGGGGATGGAAGGATACCCCTATGAAGAAAGGCTAAAAAGGTTAGGGCTCTTTAACCTGGAGAAGAGACGGCTGAGGGGAGATATGATAGAAGTTAATGAACGGAGAGGAACTGGTAAACGTAGATCAATTGTTTACGTTGTCAGAATATATAGAAAGACTAGGGGACATGCATTGAAGCTACAGGGTAAACTATTTAAGACTAATAAAAGAAAATATTTTTTCACTCAACGTGTAATCAAACTCTGGAATTTGTTACCGTAGGTTGTAGTAAAGGCTTTTAGTGTAGCTGGGTTTAAAAAAAGATTTGGACAAGTTCCTGGAGGAAATAAACCATTATTAAGAAGGGACCCAGGATATCAATACAAGCACTGTGGAACCTGTGTCTTTTGGGGAAACTGCTAGGTACATATGATCTAGATTGGCCACTGTTGGAAACAGGATACTGGGCTTGATGGACCTTGGTCTGACCCAGTATGGCATATCTTATCTTCTTATATTCTTATGGCAGAAGGAATATAATCAATGGAACTCTGTGATAGCAGGATACAAACTATTGCATTGGTAGGATAGATCACATACACTGCAGGTGGAGGGATGCTGCTAAATGTTAAAGAGGGGATTGAGTCCAAAAGCACAAACATTTTGCAGGAAACAAAATACACTGTAAAATCTCTATGGATAGAAATTCCATGTAAAAATGGAAAGGGAATGGCATTGGGAGTATACTACTATCTGCCTCACTAGAATGATCAGACAGATGATGAAAACTTAACAGAAATTAGGGACGTTAACAAAGTTTACAACACAGTAATAATGGGGGGCCCTCACTTGGTTTGCAGCTTGTCATGCTATGAGGGCTTGTGTGCATCAGTGATGCTGAGGGCTAAGCTATTGGTAGTTTAACTACAGGCAGGGTCTTCCAAGATGGACAGGTCTCAGGAGAGGTGCCAGACCAAGACAAACCACCAATCTGGGCAGCAGAATAGGACAGTGTTGGTGGCAGAGGATCACATTTCTGTGACAATGGCAATAACACTAAACAAACTGCATGGAAGAAAGGCCTGGCAATCTACTTCTGTATCTTGCCACAAAACTCAGTGGATAGTCACAACAAAACAGATTGCACTATAGTGCTGGAAGATGAGACCCCCAGGTCAGAAGGCACTCAACTGGCTACTGGGTAGGAGCTGAGGGCTTTTCAGAGTAAAGCCAGCAATTATGATGTGATTGGATCAAAGCAATTGGGACGTCTGACTCAGGGGAGGTTCAAGTCAATCTGCTGCCTGAGGCGAGGGATGAGATGGCACTCCCCCCACCCCCATAGTTGAGATGGGGGGGGGGGGGCTTTCTCAAAACTCCATTCAGGTACCGAACCAAACCAAAAAGCTGATTAGATTATATGAAGGAAATGCAAGAGTTTGTACACCAAGGAACTAAAAGAATGCGTGAGAACCACAGCACAGTTTATAAAATTAAATTATAATTCATTTTTATCTTGTTATAAACTAAATTTCGGTTCTTGTTATTTCTTTTTGAACATATATTTTGCATCCACAGAACCCCCTTCCTCAACAGTGGCTGCAGAACAGAATCAGGACATTCACCCACAGAACTCAATATCTTAAAAAAACAAACATTATCCAGTACCAGGCATGTTGTGAACTAATACAAAACCCTACAACAAAGTCACCGAGTATCGAGCAAATCTACCATGCCATGCCATACCAGCACCAACTTCCAAAACTCACATAAGGAGCCTACCCAAAAAAAGCATCACTGAGAATACTATAGTGGGCCCTGGAACATCCAAACACCTATTTGGATAGCTGAACAATTCAGATTACTACAGTACAGATCCCTACATACAAATTCCATGTTAACAGAACATGTGGTCTTGGTCACACACTCAAACACAGACCCTCACCAAGCACAGAATAAGTGGCCATAACCTTAAAATAAACATATGTAGATAAAAATTAAACTACAACCTCAAGAAACCAGATTCTACATACAATGCAATCATCAGAGAAATAGAAAGAGATGCATTTCCATGTACTGTATAAAATATAAAGATAGCAACCAAGTCTGGTCATTAAATTGAAAATAAAATTTTCATCTAACTTTGTTGTCTGATCATTTTATTTTCTAATCATGTAGGTCCCAATTTGAGGTTTCTGCTTTTCTCTGTCTCCCAGCGCACCTCATGTCAACTTTCCCCCAGGGGGAATGCAGGGCCATGTGCAGAGACTCACTGCAGCATCATTTGCATAAATTTAGTATACTTTATTTTAAAATGTATATGGTAGATGGCACCCATCTAAAATCCTATGCAGCTTCTAAACATACACATGCAATTTAGTAAAACAATGTTACAATAAAACAAGCAATAATAAAATATGAAATTTGATTAATGAAAAGTCACTTACACAGCCCCCCCATCAAACTATTATAAGTACCTGCACATCAGATTTATTTTGCTATGACCAGATTATTGATGAGGAGGAAAGATATAAAATGAGAAACTAATCCTGGCAGGCATGAATTCAAACGCTGGACTGGATTGTGTTAGAACTGGAAAAGTCCAGAACTCAGCAGCGGTGAAGCTTTCAGGCTACTAAACAAAATTAAACTGAGACATTCTCCGAAAATTTGAAATTTCCTTGAATCTGAACTGACAAAATATTTTAATTTTCAGTCTGGCAGCATGAAGAATGCAAAATGGCAAATCTCAAAAACACTACATATTCCAGTACCTCCCCCCAACCAACACCCTACAGTTGACCTCACCAGAACCCAGAGTACAGGATACATAGAGCAAATCTATTATTCCATAACAGCACTAACTTCCAAAACTCACATACCCAGAAATGGGCAACACCCAGGGCCGGATTTACCTATACGCCATGTACGCCATGGCGTAGGGCCCACAGCCGGCAGGGGCCCACAAAAAAAGAACCAGTTAATTTTTTTTAAACACATTTAAAAAAAAAAACCTGGTGGCTGCCGCCGCGGGGCCCCCTCTGCTGCCGCGGGGGCCCCGTCTACAAGCTGAAGCCGTCGGGTCGGGTCGGGTCGGGTCTCTCCTCTCCCTCCCTCCCTCCCTCCCTCCCTCGCTGCAGGCTGCAGGCTGCGAGAGACGCGAAGGGAGAGCGTCTCCTCGCGTCTGTGTTAAGCCCGCAGGGGCTGATGGGATTTCCCATCAGCCCCTGCGGGCTTAACACAGACGCGAGGAGACGCTCTCCCTTCGCGTCTCTCGCAGCCTGCAGCCTGCAGCGAGGGAGGGAGGGAGGGAGAGGAGAGACCCGACCCGACCCGACCCGACGGCTTCAGCTTGTAGACGGGGCCCCCGCGGCAGCAGAGGGGGCCCCGCGGCGGCAGCCACCAGGGTTTTTTTTTTAATTAAATTTTACTTTAGGCCGGGGGGGGGTAGGACTGGTAATGGGCTATAGGGGGAGGGTAGGACTGGTAATGGGCTATTGGGGGGGCTGGGGCTGGAAATGGACTGGGGGGGGGGTAGGGCTGGTAACGGGCGATGGGGGGGGGGGGGTAGGACTGGTACTGGGCTATTGGGGGGCTGGGCTGGGCTGGGCTGGGGGGGTTAAGGCTAGAGGTGGGCTGATGGGGTTAGGACTGGTAATGGACTGTGGGCTGTTGGGGGGGCTTAGAACTGGCAATGGGCTTTGGGGGGGGGGGTTTAAGACTGGTAATGGGCTGTGGGCTGATGGGGGCTGTCTGGTAATGGGCTATGGGGGGGCTAGGACTGGAAATGGGCTGGGGGGTTAAGACTGGAGGTGGGCTGATGGGGTTAGGACTGGTAATGGGCTGTTGGGGGGGGTTAGAACTGGTAATGGGCTTTGGGGGGGTTAAGACTGGTAATGGGCTGTGGGCTGATGGGGGTTGTCTGGTAATGGGCTATGGGGGGCTAGGACTGGAAATGGGCTGGGGGGTTAAAACTGGAGGTGGGATGATGGGGTTAGGACTGGTAATGGGCTGTGGGCTGATGGGGGGGGGGTAGGACTGGCAATGGGCTATGGGGGGCTGACTGGAAATGGGTTGATGGGGTTAGGACTGGAAGTGGGCTGATGGAGGGTTAGGACTGGTAATGGGTTATAGGGGGGGCTTAAACTGAAAATGGGGTGATGGGGGGTTAAGGACTGAAAATGGGGTGATGGGGGGTTAAGGACTGTAAGTGGGGTGATGGGGGGGCTAGGAATGGTATTGGGTTGGGGGGTTGCTAGGACTGGAAATGGGCTGATGGATGGCTAGGACTGGAAGTGGGCTGATGCAGGGACTAGAAGGGAATGGATGCTGGGTGAGGCTGGAACTAGAAGGGAGCTGATGTTGGGGGAGGATTAGAATGGGATGGGGCTGGAAGAGTAAAATGGAGAAGGGAAAAATATTTTGTGTGGGAGGGATAAAAAATCTACAATTGGCCGGGTATTGGGAGAGTAAGTGGGGATTGAGGATGGAGGGGTAAAATTTGAGTGGATGAAATAGGAATGAGGAAAGAGCAAAAGGAGAAAGATTAGTATGTTAAAGCAGATGTAGAGAGAGAATGGAAAAAAATCTAGAAGAGAGAAGAAAGGACAAATGGACAGCAGACGATGGAGAGTTAGCAGAAGACACGAAGAAACCAGAAGAAAGTGGCTGGAGCAATTGCAGCTGAAAAAAATGCACAAAAGGTAGAAAAATATCTCTTTATTTTGAATTTATTAATTGGAATATGTCAGCTCTGGTAAATGTGCATCATTAACATCTGCGCTTTGTTTAGTACAAGAGCAAATTAATGTATAGTTTTATTTCTACAGTGTTGTACATTCCAAGTTTGGCTTTTGGGATTCCCAGTTTAATTATTGTCTTCCTATTTCTAAATTGTGATTACTTGTTTGGTGATGGTCTATGTTCTGCATATGTAACTGAGCTGAGGTGTTCTGTTTATATAATTCCTATTTGACATTGCCACTTGTTCTCTTTCCCCAGTAGGTCATGTATTGTTGTTCTCTGAAATGTATTGGTTTAATATTTGCAGTGTTGCCTTTTGATTGGTAGAGTATGGTGCTTTGTGAGTCCTGGTAGTGCTGTTAGGATACGGCGGGTTTACTATGGGCAGTGTTTGTAGTAGTTCCTAATGTGTCTGGCAGTTGGCACTGGATTATAGTAATGTAGAAATCTTTTAGTCTTTCTTTATCCATACACTCATTAAGAGGCACGTTTACTAAAAGTTAGTATATGGTAACATTATGCAAATATTTATGCAAATGAGGCCCCTTATGCAAATGAGGTCCGCACCCCACTTGGGCTGCCCCTGCTGGGGGCCCACAATTTTTGTTGGCATAGGGCCTCACTCAAGGTAAATCCGGCCCTGGCAACACCATAAATATTGCAGCAGGCCCTAGAACATCCATATACCTGTTTGAAAAGCTGAACAAGCCAAATTACTACAGTATGGTATAGATCCCTATGTACAAACTCCATTTTAACAGAAAATCTGGCTTCAGTTACACACAGAACACAGACCCTCAACAAGTACAAAATAAATGACTACAACCTAAAATAAAAATATGTAGAGAAAAATTAAACTGAAACCCCAAGAAGTCAGACTCCGCATGCAGTGCAACATCAGATAGAAATGCAGTTCCCCACACCGCTATGGCTTACTTCAGGAAATACGTTTCTTCTTCTGAAGAGTGACCCGGCTAAAATTCCTAAAAATTATAAACCAATAAGCTGCTCACCTACAATCTATAAGCTGTTTACTGCAATAGATGCAGACAAAATATATGATCACATCGAGCTCAATAACATCATGGCGAAAGAGCAAAAGGGCAATAAGAGAGGAGCATATGGAACCAAAGACCAATTGATCCTGAATAAGGCCATTATGGCCAGTGCTAGGAAAGGCAGAAATCTCAATATAGCATGGATTGATTTATAAGAAAGCTTTTGACAGCATCCCACACTCTTGGATAATACATTGCCTTGAAATGTATAAAATAAATTCTGGTTTGATCGAGTATATTAAGTTCACTATGAAAATGTAGCAATCCACATTCTTTTTGAGATATGAGGATGGTCAGTACATCATTCGTAACATTAAAATCCAGCAAGGAATATTTCAGGGAGATTCCTTGTCACCACTTCTGTTTTGTTTGGCGCTTAATTGAGTGTGCTCATCAACTCTTTGGGGTATGGATTTAACCTGAATTCTAAAGACTGTATCAACCCAGAAGCAACTTCCCATCTGCTATTTGTAAATGATCTGAAACTCTACAGTTCCAGTGACCAACAATTAGCAGAGCAGCTTTGTGTGGTGAAAAGCTTTTCTGACTACATCAGGATGACTTTTGGCCTTGACAAATGTGCCAAGGCAACTTTTTTCAGAGGAAAATTGAACAAAACCTAAAACATCTCCCTTGCTGAGGGCTGTGACATCAAGGACCTTCAACAGGAAGGCGTATATAAGTATCTCGAAATAGAGGAAGGGATGATACTCGAACAGAAACTATTGAGAGAGAAGATCAGTAAAGAATATTAGAGGAGATTAAAACAGTTATTGAAAAGTGCTTTAACATCACGAAATAAGATACAAGCCATCAATCAGCTGGCAGTTCCTGTACTCTCCTACAGTTTTGGAATTGTGGATTGGCCTCATAAAGAGCTTGAAAACTGGATGTGCGAACAAGAAAACTCCTCAATGCTCATGAAGTATATATATCTGAATTCAAAAAAGCATGGGACAAACACAGAGGATTTCTAAAGGAAAAAGGGGGACTGTTGTAGTTGTTGATATGGAAGGACAGAATAGACAGGCCATGTGGTCTTTTTTTGTCGTCATTTTTCTCTGTTTTTCTTTTTCTAAGTAATTTGCAAGAATCAGTGTATGCCAAGATTGTACATCCCTAGAGCTGAAGGAGGGCTAGGACCTGAAATTAGCAGATTGGGGGGGGGGGGGGGGGGTCTAGCACTGGAAATGTCCTGGCATACATGTTCATATTTCTTTTCTTGTATACCATATTGGAGTGCACTGGGATTACCTAGCACTTTTCAGGGCAGGCAGGGGACTGGTATATGGTCTAGCTTGCAGCTGCTGTCATTTCTCATTGGTATTTATGTCTAGTGTGCATTGGCACACTACTGTCTGTGATGAGCAGCCTAGGTGATGCACATTTTTCCCGAGGGATGTGGTATCTATGGGTACTTTGCGGGGATGGGCAGGATCTAAAATGTGTAAAGCTTCAGAATATAGTGGCACAGGGATGTCCAAACCATTTACCCTCATCCGAGGCACGGGTCTAGTTGAATGGTGCTTTCACGTACTCGCCAAACTATCTCCCCCGATGTCCAGACCCGCGGATGCGGAATTCAGATCAAAGGGGGCCCATTTTTGTCTTAGACATGTCTGCGGAATTGAGCTCTTAGGGAAGAACAGCCCAAACTATGGTTACACGATGTAAGGTTCCACATTAGGAACCACCACCAGGAAAAGGATTTAGGTCTCATCATGGATAATACATTGAAACCCTCTGCGCAGTATGCAGTGGCAGCCAAAAAAGCAAACAGAATGCTAGGAATCATAAGGAAAGGAATGGAGAATAGAACAAAGGATATTATAATACCTCTGTATTGTTCCAGGGCGTGACCACACCTTGAATATTGTGTGCAATTCTGGTGGTCATAACTTAAAAATGATATAGCAGAACCAGGAAATGTACAGAGAAGTCACCAAAATAGGATGGAAGGATAACCCTATGAGAAAAGACTTAAAAGGTTAGGGTTCTTCAACTTGGCAAAAAGACGGCTGCAGGGAGTATGATAGAGGTCTACAAAATATTGAATAGAATGGAACGTGGAGACGTAGATCGGTTGGTTACTGCTTCAAAAAGTAGAAAGACTAGGAGGCTCGCGATCAAGCTACAATATAGCCAATTTAAGACTAATGCCACAAAACATCCTGAACGAGCACCTAATACTGCCTCTCATCACCGTTGACGTCCCCTGGTCTGACCATAAGGTGGTCTCAATTAACATACCACACAACATGTACAACCACAAGCACCACATCTCGGAACACACCAATACGCAGGTTCCACAAACTGGAAAAAGAAGACTTTCATGCACAAATTCTACCAAAACTACAAGACATAAAGAGCCTGATTCTATTCATGATGTGGATCTCCTATGTACGTCTGGGCTGACCTGGATGTTCAAAGGAGATTGTGATTCTGATCTCGCGAGGCACATCCAGCCCCGTGGGATCAGAATCGCGAATAGCACTGTACGTGCAGACTGGGACTGCGATTCAGTCCTGGCCTGCATGTACAGCGCTAGCCCGGCTAATTCAGCCAGGGCTTTTAAATGGAGCCGTGGCGCCATGGCGTCCCATTGCCAGGGCACTGCTGCTCCATTTAAAAGCTGCGATGCCGGCCGGTGCCCCAAAAAGTTAATTCCCTGCAGCCCAACCCCCAATCCATCCTCCAAAGGCCAGGGTCGGGCTGCAGTGGATTAACTTTGTCCCTCCCAGTCCCTTCTGCACCCCAAATAAAAAAAATATGTCAAGGGAGTTTATTCTACCTCATGAGTGGCATAACCTCCCTGGCTAATTCACTGGCCCTGGACGCACAGGGCCAACATTAGAATTGGTTCTGTACATCCAGGACCAGTGACCGCCCACTCTCCACCCCTGGACTGCCTCTTCCCCTCCCCCTACTAACTTTCCCGCACAACTGGCAGGGAAGTTATTCGGGGGCCTGCAACCGCACGAATAGTGGGGATGGACATCCCATTGGGATTTCCATCCCCATTACTCATGGTTCAAAATAACCCCCAAACTCTATAATACAAAACTGGAACAAGGCCATATTTGAAGTAGCAACAAACCCACCCACCTCCAGTCACCATACAAGACAGAAAATGGCAGCCTACTACACACCTCAGCTAAAGGAAATGAAGTGCAATGTATGAATCACAGAAAGAAAATGGAGAAACACTACTTTGAGCAACAGCACAAACACTTACAACCTCAAACTACAGGAATACCAGGCAGCTACAACTCAAGCGAAGAAAGACTACCATACAAAGCTGATCTAAAGCTCCCTCAGTCACCCCAGAGAGCTCTTCAAAATTATTAAATCACTAAGAAAAGACATAATACAGCAAACAAACAAAAAAAAGCCTCACCCCACAGATGATAGACCACTTCCAGACACGAGCATCATCTCACAACAATGGCACAAACACGGATCAGCAAGATACAGATTACCAGAACGCATGGCATTCATTCAGAAATATCAGATCTGACTACTTAGACAAAATCATCACAAGCATCTACAAGCAGTGTCCGACTTCTGTTCAGTGCTTCAGGCCCTCATCTTCCCCCTCCTGGATTTCAATAACAGCATAAACCAGGGGCTCCCTAAACTCGCACTTCATCAGCTACAGATGGCCCAATACACTGCAGCACGCACCACTCTAAAAGAAAAAAAGAATGATCACATTACCCCAATTTTAAAAGATCTACACTAGCTATCTGTATACAGCCAAATTAAATGCAAATCAATAATGAACATATTCAAACCCCTACACGACCAATCATCACCATACCTAAGGTCCTTCATCCGAACACTAACAACCCCCAGAAAAAGGTACAAATGTAACCAGAACGTACTGGGCAGGCCAGCAGAAATAACACGGGTAAACCAAAATACTTGCAATAGGGCTTTCTCCACTTATGCACCTGATCTATGGAATGCACTCTTCAACAACCTCAGAGAAACACACGACCCAAAAAAATTCCGCAAAGAACTCATGACATTCCTATTCAAAGAACAATTTGAGGACTAAATGGTATGCCCCCATGGAACAACAAACATATTTATTTTTATTTTATTTATGTATTTCTTTTTTATACTGTGCTATTTAGAATCAGTGCGGTTTACATGGATACTAACAGGTACTTTTTATTCCCTTGTCCCTGAAGGGCTCACAATCTAAGTGTACCAGAGGCAATGGAGGGTTAAGTGGCTTGCCCAAGGCCACAAGGAGTGGCCATGGGACTAGAGCCCCCAGTCCCTCTGGCCTGAAGTTGCTTGTCCCCATGTGGGAATTGAACCCCTGGCCTTCTGGCCTGAGGTAACCTGTCCCAACCACTGAGCCACCCCTCCCTACTATATAGATACTTATCCCCCTTTCAAAAAATAACACCCTCTCCCAACAACTTACAACCTCTATTTTGCATAATTGTGATTATTTAAATATGTTACAGTCCATCAGAGTGGATGAATAGCCTAGTGGTTAGAGCAACTACCCAATATCCATAAAATCAAGGGTTTGGTTCCCACTAGTACTCCTGGAATCTACCTCTTTTGATGTTGTTAAGTGCAGTCAAGTTGGTGCCAACTCATGGGAACCCTCTGGAATTTTGTCCTAAACTGTGTTCAGTCTTCAGTCAGGTGGCTCATTGTTGAAAGAATAGCACCCATATCTGCTGTTACTGTGTCGTTCCATCTCATTGCTGGCCTTCCTCTTTTGCGCTGCCAAGCATGATGTCTTTCTCTAATGACCTCTCTCTTCACATGATGTGTCCTAAGTTTGAAAGTCAAAGTCTTGTCATCTGAACTTCTAAAGAAAGTTTAGGTTTCATCTCCTCTAGTACTGACTAGTTTGTTCTTTAGGCAGTCCCTGGTATACACAGTATTCGTCACCAGCCAAATAATTCAAAGGCATCAATTTTCTTCCTGTCTATCTTTTTCACTGTCCAACTTTTCCACCCATATGACGTTATTGAAAATACCATGGCTTGAATGAGTTGAATCTTTGTATGGAGAGAGATATCCCTGCTCTTGAGAATCTTGTCTAGGTCCTTCATAGCCATTCTGCCAGGAGGAATGGGTCATCTGATTTCGTGACTGCTTGTTGTTTCTTTATTGTTAGTTGATTCAAATTCTTCTCCATCAATGATGAACTTATTGATGTTGACAGTTGTCAGGATCTTTTTCTTCTTTACAATATGGTGCATGCCCATTTTAAGACTATGTTCCTTGATCTTGAGAAGCAAATGTTTTACATGGTCTTCACTTTCAGCCAGTAATGTGGTATCATCAGTATAGCGAAGGTTGTTGACGAGTCTTCCAAAAACTCAGTTATCATCATACTGCTTCTCTGATGATTTGTTCTGCATATAAATTAAACAGGTAGGGGGAAAGTATGCATTCTTCTCATATACTTTGCTGATTTTAAGCCATTCTGTTTCTCCTTGTTCCATTTGAACTGTTGCTTTATGATCAATATAAGGTTGTGCAAGAGAATGATCAGTTGTTCTGGTATACCCATACTTCTTAATGTGGCCCAGAGTTTCTCATGGTTTACACAGTCAAAAGCCTTGCTGTAGTCAATAAAATACAAATATATATCCTTTTGGTAATCTTTAGTCTTTTCAAGGATTCATCTCATATCTGCGATGATATCTCTCATTCCTCACCCTTTCCTGAACCCTGATTGCACGTAGATCTCATCCCAGGTATGGTATCCACAATGATGTCTCTTGTTTCTTTCCCTTTCCTGAAACCTGTATGTACTGTAGGTAGTTCTCATTCCAGGTATGGTTGTAGTCTCTGCTGAATAATCTGAGTAGAATTGTGCTAGCATGTGGGATCGGAGCAATTGTGCGATAATTTCCAGTCAGTCTGGTCACCTTTCTTCAGTATTGGTATAAACACAGATCTTTTCCAGTCAGTTGGCCATGAATTTGTCTTCCAAATTTCCTGGCAGAGCCTTGTAAGTATGGTAACAGCTGTATCAGATTGCTGTAATACTTCAATGGAAATGCCATCAATGCCTGGTGCTTTGTTCTTTGATAAGGCTTTTAATGCTGCTTTGAGTTCTTCTTTTATCACCGATGGTTCCAGATCATAAGGCATAGGTTGAAACGGCTGTTGGTCCACTTGATCTTTATTGTATAATTTATTTATTTAGGCAGATTTAATATACCGCTTTATCATTAAATCAAAGCGGTTTTCACATCAAACAATCAAGGGGGGGGGCTATAGTGTGCAACATGCAGTGGAAACATCTGAATGAGTGTTCAAGGGGTATAATGACTCTGTATATTCTTTCCGCATTTTCTTGATCTTCTCAGCATCATTCAACATGGATCCTTGAGCATCTTGTAACATTCCAATTTGAGGCTGGAATTTGTTTCTTAGGAAAGCAGATCTTATTCTTCCTCTAATAGTTTCTGCTTCTATATCCTTGCATGCAACATGTAGTTTTTCTCCTTGTCTTGTCTTGCTGCATGTTGGAAATCTCTATTGAGTTCTGTGATTGCCTCTCTTTCTTCTCTGGCTTTAGCTTCTCTATGTTTCTGGTAAATTTTCAGAGTTTCTTCGGTCGTCTATTTTGACCGTTTTTGCTTTTTTACCTTTTGTAGAGACTTCTCACTTTCTTCCAGCTTTCTTCTTGATGTCATCCCATAACATTTCTGAAGCTCTGTCATTTGTATCAAAAACTGCAAATTGATTTTGCAGGCAGTGTTTAAATTCTGGTGGTATATTCTCAAAGTCATATTTTGCTACATCCATGATTGGCTTGCTCTTTTTCAACTTAAGTTTGAGTTTGCATATTAATAGACCGGTCCGCCACCTCCGCTTAGCAGCCCCCCCCCCTCGACATTCAGTAACAATTAATACACAACACTTATTGGGAATTCAACTGGTCGCAGCTTTATTGACCCATTAACAACATTAACAATAACCATCAACAATTCCAACATTAACTTTACCCCCCCACCCCCCAGCAGAGCGAACTCTCACCAGCCATGAGGGTAGCAAAGTGATGCCGCTTCCGCTTCCGCCATGTCCAGGCCCCGGCAAATTGCCTAGCCTCCCTCTTCCGACTTCGCCATATTATTAGCAAAAGCCTGAGGGACTGTCCGGGTCGGGGGTACCCCACCCCCGCCCTACTGCTTGGCTCCGGCTCCGGACCCCGGAAACCTCCGGGATCCCGCCACCCCCCCCAGCTGCAACACCCCAGGAAATGCCCCGACCGACACTCATGCCCGAAAAAAGGGAGCGGGTGGGTGGGACGTCCGACCCCTCCGGCTGCCGCGAGGGAAAGGCCGGAGGAGCCGCGACGCCCCCACCACATCCCCCCTCACGCCCGGCTCCAATTCCTCTCATTGGCTCCCGCACCCTTCAGTGCCCCGTGGGAGCCAATGAGAGCCCCGCACGCCGCAGGCCCGCCCCCGCGAACCACGCACAAGCCCGGAGCGGCACGCGACCGTCTGCCTCCCCGGTTAACGCCAGCCGCGCGCACGCCGGGGGGCCCGCGGCCTTGCCATAACCGGGTAAGGCGGACAGGTCCGCCACCTCTGCTTAGCAGCCCCCCCCTCGACATTCAGTAACAATTAATACACAACACTTATTGGGAATTCAACTGGTCGCAGCTTTATTGACCCATTAACAACATTAACAATAACCATCAACAATTCCAACATTAACTTTACCCCCCCCCCCAGCAGAGCGAACTCTCACCAGCCATGTGGGTAGCAAAGTGACGCCGCTTCCGCTTCCGCCGTGTCCAGGACCCGGCAAATTGCCTAGCCTCCCTCTGGTCTATTGGCCGAAGTTACCAAATGTAATTGTTCTGTTTGATGTTACTAAAGTTTTAAGGTTCTATATAAAACAGTTAGAGGTACATTCCTGTTCCCGCATGTCTGGTTGCATTGGCTATGCTGGGACAGCCTCAAAATTGCAATTAAAAAAAATTCAGAAGGTTTCACTACCATGTTGCCATTCTATCCAATGATTCGGCAAGGGAGCCCCCTAATGCTGCTGTCTAAGACCCCCAAATGCAAGTCTTGCATGCTGATATTCGGAATCGGGATCAGAGGCAACCACTGCAAAGTAAAGCATACGACAGGACTGACCCTTCTTAGCACAGTGCTCGATAAACTATCTCCTTCTTAGCACAGTGCTCGATAAACTATCTAAAAATGCCACAAATCAAGCAAACCTTTAAAAAGCCCAAATTTGGGCAAACATCTATGACTGTGGCATCAAGATAATATTGAAAAAGCTCTGTGAATGATAAGTAGTAAAATTAGCAGCTAATAAAAGCAAAACGTAAAAGGCCCATTTTAAATAGGTTATGGAGATCGAAACTGAAGCATCCAGTCAGGACTCTTGTATTTTACAAGAGGCTCTTGAAAATGCAAAACATTCTGTAAAATACCTCAAAGGATGTGCAGGAGTGTACGCCCTTTTGCTGGCATGTCCGGCGGCAGCAGTGATTTTATATAGTGACACACTGAAGAAAAGTGCATTTCTGCAGCCAAGAGCATCGCAGGTTCCTTGTTCGACAACTTGACCCCTAGCGGGAGTACCACACCTATTCGTCCTCTCATAATCTGCCCAGTTTCTGCCAGCTCAGCAACAGTGGCTTAGCACACTTTGTTAACAGGCCCCTTAATTTAGTGGTGTGTTGGATGATTGTTTGTACTTACCTTTCTCTCGGTCTCATAGTAACATAGTAAATGACGGCAGATAAAGACCACTATGGTCCATCTAGTCTGCCCAGTAAGATGGCCGGAGTAAGATGGCAGGAGTAGGTGCCACTCTGTGCAGGCCACCCCTCAGGCCACTCCTCCCCATGCCTTTGTTTAGGGGTGAACCCTCCGCTCCATACAGGACACCCCTATTTGTTGAGAAGTTAGATGGTTCAGTTTATTTTGATTTTATTCTGTTGCTATAAATGGATCCATTGTGTCTGTCCCATGCCATTTTGAATTCTGTCACTGTATTTTCCCCCACCACCTCTCAGTGTAAAAGTATTTCCTGATATTGCCTTTCAATTTTCCACCTTGCAGCTTCATGTTATGCCCTCTCTTTTTTCCATCAGCTGTTTATATAACCCAACTTACTCAGTTCAGTTTAACTGGCCAACGCCTACAAATATCGAAGTTGACTGGCCAAAAAATAAACTTAAGAAAAACTTTGACGTCAGAATGATAGGGGAGGGGGGATATTTGAAATAAAAAATTTCTTTAAGAAACACTGCCTTTATACGATAGTTTACTTCATTCTAATATCTCACTGGTGAAAAATTCATAACCGATGTTTCTACTGAAAAATCCCTATTTCTAGTTTAATTAAAGTGTATCACATAGTAATGGAATGTGCAAGACAATTCCTGAGCAGATCTCAACACTCTACCCATGATGCAACTTTTCACTCAGTCCCTAAGGTAATATAGACTCAGTTTACTTAAGGCTTTGAAGAACAGAGTAAACTGTGTCCATATCCATTCGTTAAGTAATGGAGTAGCCATTTCTCTTCTAATTTTATCCAAAACCAATCTAGTCATTATGTTTTGGATGTTGTTAATTACCAATGGTCAGCTTCCACCTGTCTGTGTCATTATGCTCCGATTCTGTCCCAAGCATGATTATTTTCTGTTATGGCTTTAACTTATTTCAACATCAGTTAATGGGCATTCTGTGCTTATGCCATCCTCTTGAAATAATATTTTCTCATTAGTCTAGAGCAGGCATGTCCAGCTTCGAACAGGTCGTGATCTACTTTTTCTGACCAAAAGTGACGGTGATCTACCACCATGAAAATTAAGTTTCAAATTAAATTTTAACCCAATAAAGTTGGAGAATTCCTCCCCCCCCCCCCCATTTTTAATGAACCTTCTGTCATTTACTTGGATGTGATCAACTGTTAAGCAAATTAAGCAAAAACAAAACAGAGAGACGAAGATCCAGTAAGAACTGAAATATGAGATTGCAGACCTTCTATTAGTAATCTGTGAACTTTCATTAAAATCATCTGTAATACCTGAAGATTGGAGGGTCGCCAATGTGACGCCAATTTTTAAAAAGGTTTCCAGGGGTGATCCGGGAAATTACAGACCAGTGAGCCTGATGTCAGTACCGGGGAAAATGGTAGAAACCATCATAAAGAACAAAATTACACAGCATGTAGATAGTCATGGCCTAATGGGAGACAGCCAACATGGCTTTAGACAAGCAAGATCTTGTCTTACTAATCTGTTATGTTTTTTTGAAGGTGTGAATAAATAGATAGACAAAGGTGAGTCGGCTGATATAGTGTATCTGGACTTTCAGAAAGCCTTTGACAAGGTCCCTAATCAGAGACTTTTGGCAAAACTAAAAGTCATGGGATACGAGGCAGTGTACTATTGTGGATCGGGAACTGGTTAAAAGAAAGCAGAGGGTAGGGCTAAATGGTCAATTTTCCCAATGGAAAAAAGATGAATAGTGGAGTACCCCAGGGATCTGTACTGGGTCCGCTACTTTTTGACATATTCATAAATGACCTGGAAAAGGGAATAACTAGTGAGGTTATCAAATTTGCAAACAACACAAAACTGTTGAAAGTTGTTAAAACCCTAGAGGACTGTGGAAAACTGCAGGAGGATCTGGATAAATTGGAAGACTGGGTATCCAAATGGCAGATGAAATTTAATGTGGACAAGTGCAAAGTTATGCACCTAGGAAAGAACAACCCACACTATGGTTACACGATGCAAGGTTCCACATTGGGAACCACCACCCAGGAAAAAGATTTAGGAGTCATCGTGGATAACATATTAAAACCCACCGCCCAGTGTGCAGCGGTGGCCAAGAAAGCAAATAGAATGCTAGGTATCATAAGGAAAGGAATGGAAAATAAAACAAAGGATATTATAATGCCTCTGTATCATTCCATGGTACGACCTCACCTTGAATATTGTGTGCAATTCTGGTTGCCGTATCTTAAAAAGGATATAGCGTTATTAAAAAAGGTCCAGAGAAGAGCCACCAAAATGGTAAAGGGGATGGAAGGATACACCTATGAAGAGAGGCTAAAGTTAGGGCTCTTCAACCTGGAAAAGAGACGGCTGATGGGAGATATGATAGATGGAGTGGAACAAGTAAACGTAGATCGATTGCACAGGTACACTACCAAAAAACTGCCTCCAGTTTTGCAGCTGATTCCTATAGATTTTGGGGTGCTGAATCCAGGAAAAATAGCCAAAATGTTCCATCACGTCACGTTTTCTTGCAAAATTAGATTTCTTACCCATATAAGGAATGTTCACATAATTTCTTTTTAGCCGACTGCAGTTTATTTTCTTGACCCAAAATAGAGGTTGTAATGGTTAACTAACTAGACACACTCCCTCATGATATTTTAGAGTGTTTTGTATTCATTTTATACATTAACAGGACAATTGGGAGGCGGGGGGCTAAATCCAGTACTCGCGCTGGCGCATGTTCTTTCCTGTTCGCCTCGCCTCGTTCGCTCGCTCAAACACGGTGGTTGCGACATGAACGTTCCTGTCAAATTTCAGTTTCTTGCAAGTTCATTATTACCTTTTGTTTGCTCAGTCGTAATCCAGCTTTATTCCGAAGTGGTTCACTACAGTTGTAGTTTGCAGTGCTGTGTATTTGTGATGGCTCACAGAGCCAGAGGTTGCGTCAACTCTCCGGACAGTTTTTGTTTTATTTGTGGGGAATATACCGTGAAAAAGCAGCAGAGGAACATTTCTGCATTTATTTAAAAAGTATATTTCGCCTATTTCGGTTTGAAGTTAGGCGATCAAGACAAACCGTGGGCTCCTCACAAAGTGTGCAAGACATGTGAGGAAGATCTACGCTTATGGATGAAAGGTAAAAAACAAGCATTTCGTTTCGGAATACCTATGATGTGGCGTGAACAAAGAGACCACAGCAGTGACTGCTATTTTTGCTCTTGCATTGTGAAGGGATACAACTTAAAAAATTAGAACGTAATAAGTTACCCCAACCTTCCCTCAGCAATTAGGCCTATGCCTCATAGCAACGAAGTACCTGTGCCTGAACCACCAAAATCTTTGGATCATATTTGTGTGGACGGTTCTGATCATGATGAAACTCATCAGATGGCTTTTCCCGATGAGTCCAGTACTTCCGAGTTTGAAACTGAACCAGATCCGAAACCTGAACTTTTCTCTCAAGCTGAATTGAATGATTTAGTCCGGGATTTAGGACTCCCAAAAGATGCTGCCCAACTGCTAGGTTCTCGGCTTAAACAGAAAAATCTATTGTCACCAGGAACAACTTTTTATTGGTACCGCAACCGCGAGACACAATTTTTGAAGTATTTCAGCAAAGAGGAAGATTTGGTATTTTGCAACGATATATACGGAGTGATGGAAAAGTTTAAACTCAAGTATGATCCTGCTGAATGGCGGCTGTTCATTGATTCGTCAAAAGACAGCATAAAAGGTGTTCTTCTTCATAATGGCAACACATTCGCTTCAGTTCCTATTGCTCACTCTGTTATTCTCCAAGAAAAATACGAGAATTTGGCCCTGATTCTTCAGAAGATTCGTTATGATGAGCATAAGTGGATGATTTCTGGAGACTTTAAAATTCTATCCATGCTATTAGGGCAGCAATCCGGTTTCACCAAATATCCCTGCTTCCTTTGCTTGTGGGATAGCCGGGCCTGCGACCTACACTGGGGGAAAAAAGACTGGCCAATTCGGGAGAATTTGAAACCCGGTGAGAAAAATGTTCTTCATGAGAGCTTGGTACCTCGTGATAAAATTCTATTACCACCTCTCCACATTAAGTTGGGTCTCATTAAGCAATTCATCAAGTCCCAAAAGATGGTGAGTGCTTTCGGTACCTTTGCTCAAAGTTCCCCCGACTTTCTGAAGCAAAGCTAAAGGAAGGAGTGTTTGTTGGCCCTGATATAAGGAAACTCATTTCAGATGGAGCATTCGCTGAAACGATGTCTGAGAAGGAAAAAGAAGCCTGGGATTCCTTCAAGGATGTTGTTCTCAAATTCTTGGGGAACAGGCGGGATGAGAACTATAAGGATATTGTTGCCAGGATGCTCAATGCCTTCAAAGAACAAGGCTGTAACATGAGCCTGAAAGTCAATTTCTTTCACTCCCATGTGAACTACTTTCCCGAAAACTTGGGGGCGTACAGAGAAGAACAAGGTGAAAGGTTTCACCAGGACATCAAGGACGCAGAGAGAAGGTACCAAGGAAGATGGAACACCACTATGATGGCTGATTTCTGCTGGTTGCTGCTGCGGGAAACCCCAGATGAAAAATACGCCAAGCAGCGCACCAAGAGAAGCATTCGGGGGAAGAAGAAACGGGCCCACCAGGAGATTGATTGACCCAAGAATGACTTTAAAATCTAAACTGTGTTGACAAATATCGTGTTTTTACTAAACTTTGAAATAAAAATTTGCTAGTTATTACCACAGTGTCTGATCTCATTTATTAGAATTTTATTTTCACACCATCGGGTGTTTGTCTTCATGTATTGCAATGGTGCGGTTTGCGTTTTCTATTCTTACATACATACCTGTACAACATTTTTTGCACATTTCTTTGCTTTGCTTTGTGTCTAACCTCGCTCTTATATGCTCAATGTTTGTGCACATGTATGTGGCTGTTTTAAGTGCAGACAATTTTGCTACCATCACAGTGTGTTTTGTTGACATTACTCTATTCTTATGTGCTGCCTTGTTACAATTTTCTTTATTCTTATTTGAATAACTACTAAACAATTAGTATAAAGAATTCATCCAAGAAACTTTTATCTCCATCGCACTCAATCTGAAACGTCCACCTCAAACTGCTAACCCAATGTAGCAAAAAATCTGTACGTGATGGAGCAAATTGGTTACCAGATTTTGATTCAGCGCACCAAAAAACATAAAAATCAATCGAAACATTAGAGGCAGTTTAAAAAAATTTTTTTTTAGTGTACCTGTGTTGTTTATGCTATCAGAATATAGAAAGACTAGGGGACATGTAATGAAGCTACAGGGTAAACTATTTAAGACAAATAAGAGAAAATATTTTTTCACTCAACGTGTAATCAAACTCTGGAATTTGTTACCGGAGGATCTAGTAAGAGTTTTTAGTGTAGCTGGGTTTAAAAAAGGTATGAACAAGTTCCTGGAGGAAAGGTCCATAAACCATTATTAAAAAGGGACCCAGGATATCAATGCTTGACCCAATACAAGCATTGTGGAACCTGTGTCTTTTGGGGATACTGCTAGGTACGTATGTCCTAGATTGGCCACTGTTGGAAACAGGATACTGGGCTTGATGGACCTTGGTCTGAGCCAGTATGGCATATCTTATGTTCTTATGTTCTTAACTGCGAGGGGAAATGGAAAGTACCTTTTTTCTTAAAGTTTTATTGAGTAATAACTTTCTTTGACTGTCTTAATAACTTTCTTTAACTTTTATTGAGTAATGTGTGTTAAATTTAGGTCAAGTATTGATCCAGGCTGATTTTGCGCAATCTTTAATTTTTCGCTCTTGCTCATTAGTGAGACGTCTCAGTCTGTATTTCATCTAACAGCTTTTTGAAGTTGGGAGAATATTGTTTGAGGGCCAGTCTCAGGGAATCCTGGAGATGTTCATCTGTCATGTTGGAACGTTGTGTACTCTTTGTTATTTTCAGTTGGGAAAATGCAGATTCACACAAATAAGTTGAACCGAAACAGGAGTGTACAGCTTCACTGCATCTTCTCAAGTTGGGAAATTTCTCTCTAGGCTCTAGCTTCCAAAACGATTCTTGCTCAGCACGGGTCTTGAGAAAAATTTCATTTTTAAGGGTTAATATTTCGTTTTCAAGAGATGGCTTGTTCAATGCAGTTTCTTTAATGTCCATATCTACTTTGAATGGGTATGACAAATACTCCACAACTGTTCCAATTTTTTGGAAGTCACAGAATCTATTTTCGAATTTCTAGATAACAGAACAGATTTCTGTCACATACTTCTCGTTCTGAAAAACACAATTTGGATGTTGTCCCAGATGGTCCTGCATATTAGGAAAATTATAAAAAGCGTTGTTTGCAAGGTCAGTCATCATTAGCTCAAATTTGCTCTTGTAGGATGAAACTGTACTCATCATCTCGCCAATGCATTTGTTTTTACCTTGTAGTTCAAGGTTCTATCACTTAGTTCGCCTGTAAAGTCAGCGAGAAATGCCAGATCACATAACCACTCCTCATCTTCCAACTCTGCTTGGTCATCTCCCCTCTCCTTCAAAAAACGTCTTATTTCATTCATCAAATCACGAAATCTTTGCAGAAATTTGTGCCTACTTAGCCACCTTACATCTGTGTGCAAAATGATTTCCGCTGCCCCTTCATCAAGAGTAAGATTGAAAAGCCATCTTTGAATTGATCTTCCATGAGCTGAATTTACAATTTTGAAAGTGATGTCCATGACAGTCTTTGTATTGAGTCTCTTGCTTGCCGATATCTGCTGGTGAATGATGCAGTGGTAAGAAAGGAAATCTGGGAAGTCATCATGCTGTCTACAAGGGCTATGAAACCGTTAACCTCTCCTGTCATTGCTCTTGCTCCATCAGTAGTGATGGAAAAAAGTCTATGCAATGGAAGATTACACTTTGTCACAAAAGAATGAAAAGAACTTAATATTTCCTGACCGATAGTTCTCCCTTTTAAAGAAATCATTTCAAGTAGTTCTTCTTTAATACTGAAGTCTTCAAAAACCATCCGGATAAAGACTAGTAACTGGGCTAGGTCTCTTATGTCTGTAGATTCATCCAGCTGGAGTGAGAAAGCAATACAATATGAAACATTCTCCAACAATTGTTCAGTTATGTCTCCACACATCTTTTCTATTCACTGCACGATGGTGTTTCTTGACAATTGTACATCTTGAATAGCAGCTATGATCTCTTTCTTATTTTTAAATCCTTCAAAACGATTGTCAGCTGCTTCAAGAAAACAATCTTTTACAAATTCCCCTTCAGTGAAAGGTTTGCATTTCTTTGCGATCAGGTTGCTGACCTTGAAGGATGCTATGGTTGCATTGACCGAATGTGACCTTGGCTTCGCCATTAACTGTTGCTGAGTAGCCATTTTCGATTTAAGTTCTTTGAGCTTCAGTTTACGAATTTCACTTTTGGGTGGAAAATCAGCATCAAACTTATTGCTATGCAGAGCCTTATAATGATGTTGCAGATTACTCTTTTTGGGCAAGGATACTGGGGTGTTACAAATTAGACAACAACACTTGTCTTTCGCCATGATGAAGAAGTAGTCCATTTCCCATTCATCATGAAAGTGGTAAGTTTTGCTCTTCTTTGGAACACTCATCTTCGTTATACTGGGGTGGCTGGGTGTAAGAAGGCCAAATCTGCTAAGTTAGTATAAACACTGTCTGAATCTGGTCCAAAACTGTCACTGTCCCAAAGTATTAAAGATCAATAGGAACTGAAGACCTCTGGATGATGTGCAATACAAGGACTGGAGATGCCAAAACCACACATGCAGTTCTAAAAGTAAAAATAAGAATTCATCATACTGGCACCAATAATCAAATACCACCAAACAATCATCAAAAAAACTCAAACACCTGTCCAGCAAACCAGATAAAATCAAATACTGCCAAACAAGTTCAAATTCCACCACACGTGATTTAATAAATTCTGCACATAGTGTAGCATCAACGCAAAGGCTAGGCAAAATAAAATTGCAGAGGCAAGCAAAAGTCACAGTGGTTTGAACCAATTTGAAAGCAAGGCATAGGCAAGTTAGAACAAAATTGGAAAAACCCGCCAAAATCACCAAATTCTTGAGACTTTGTTGTGCCTACCCAAAAATGTTTAATTTATTTATTTACATTCTCTTATATACTGTGCTATTCTGCATCAGTGCAGTTTACATTGAACAAGCTGAAATTACATTGAACAGGGCATTATAACTTGGAGATAACTATTTTACAGGGAACATGGGCTATGGAGGGTTAAGTGGCTTGCCCAAGACCACAAGGAGCACCTGTGGGACTAGAATCCCCAGTCCTTCCGGCCCAAGGTTGCTGTCCACTAGTGGGATTTGAACCACCAACCTTCCAGCCTGAAGTACTTTGCCCCAACCACTAGGCTACTCCTCCACTCCTTAATGAAAGTGAATTATAAAGTGACCAACGACCAGCACACGACACAACTAATATGATAAGTGTATTCAAGTAAAGCCCGGGTGAATGGATATCGCCCGGTATATAACACACTTCTAAGAGGTGTTGGGGCGGGGGCAGGAATGGGTGATTCTGAGAGGCAGGAGACCAGGTATGATGCCGGGCCTGTGGCGTCCCGTTGCTGGGTGCGGGCGGCAGCCCCCTGGGGTACCCACAAACTATTAGCATGAAAACAACAAGCGCCCCCAGTACACCCGCAGGCAGGATTCCCGCAGGCAGGGAAAAAAGACAGGCAAAGGATCAGCAACGGTGGCAAGCCCTTGGCAAACGACATGCTGGCACGAGCTCTCTCCTAGCGAAGGGGCGAGCTGCTGGAGAGATGGAGCCAAGTGGGTCTGGCGATCTACCTCTGACCCCTCCACGATCTACAGGTAGATCGCGATCTACTGTTTGACATGCCTGGTCTAGAGGATGTATTTCAATGTAAGATCAGTGACAGAAATGGTTCCAGCAAAGGTTACAGTCCTGGAAATGAATAGTCACAAATTGGATAAGAAAGAGGAGAATTTTAAGAACAAATGAAATGCCATACTGGGTCAGACCAAGGTCCATCAAGCCCAGTATCCTGTCTCCAATAGTGGCCAATCCAGTTCACAAGTACCTGGCAGGTTCTCAAAAAGGTAAAGAGGTTCCCCAATACTTGTACAGGGTCTTCTTTGGCTTATGGACCTTTCCACCACAAACTTTTCCAAACCTTTTTTAAACTCAGTACACTAGCAGCTTTTACTACATCCTCCGGTAACTAATTCCAGAGCTTGATTACACATTGAGTGAAAAAATATTTTCTGTTATTATTCTTAAATTGGTTGCATTGTAGCTTCATTGCATGTCCCCTAGTCTTCCAACATTTTGATGGAGTAAACAACCAATCTAGGTTTACCCATTCACTCCATTCATTAATTTATAGACCTCTATGATATCTCCCCTCAGCTGTCTTTCTTCCAAGTTGAAGAGCCCTAAACTTTTAAGCCTTCCTCATAGGCTCCCATCCCCTTTACCATTTTGGTGGCTCTTCTCTCTACCTTTTCTAATTCTGCTATATCCTTTTTAATATATGGCAACCAAAATTGAACACAATATTCAAGATGTAGTCACACCATGGAACGGTACAGAGGCATTAGAATATCCTTAGTATTATTCTCCATTCCTTTCCTTATGATTCCTAGCATTCTATTTGCTTTCTTGGTCACTGTGGCATACTGGGCAGAGGGTTTCAATATATTATCCACGATGACACCTAAATAGTTTTCCTAAATGGTGGTTTCTAATGTCGAAACTTGCATTGTGTAACCATAGGGGTATGTTTACTAAACCGGGCTAACGGTTAACCCAGGCTATCTGCCACTAGGTCCCATATTATTCAATGGGACCTAGTTGCAGATAGCCCGGGTTAACCGTTAGCCCGGTTTAGTAAACATACCCGATAGTTTGGGTTGTTCTTTCCTAGGTGCATAACTTTGCACTTGTCAATATTAAATTTCATCTACCATTTGGACATCTAGTCTTCCGATTTCTCAAGGTCCTCTTGCAAATTCTCACAATCCACTTGTGTTTTAACAATTTGCATAATTTTTTGAATATGTTAAAAAGCAGCGGGTCCAGCACAGATTCCTGGGGTACTCCGCTATTCACCTTTTTCCATTAAGAAAATTGGCCATTTAGCCCTACTCTTTGCTTTCTATCTTTTAACCAGTTCCTTATCCACAATACTACACTGCCTGCAATCCAATGACTTTTTAATTTTGCCATGAGGGACCTTGTCAAAGGTTTACTGAAAATCCAGATACACTATATCAACTGTCTCACCTTGGTCTACCTGTTTATTCACACCTTCAAAAAAATATAACAGATTAGTCAGACAAGACTTTCCTTGGCTAAATTCATATTAGCTTTCTACTATTAAATCCTGACTATCGACATATTCAGTAATTTTATTCTTTATAATGGTTTTTACCATTTTTTATGGTACTGACATTGGGTTCACCGGTCTGGATCATCCCTGGAACCCTTTTTAAAAACAGGTGTTACATTGGCCATTCTGCAATTTTCTGGTACTACAGGTGATTGTAATGATAGCTCACAAATTGCAAATCTACTGTTAATAATCTCATATTTCAGTTCATTCAACACCCTTGGATGTATACCTTCCAGTCCAGGTGATTTGCTACTCTTCAGTTTATCAAATAGTTGTAATATATCTTCCTGGTTTATCAATATTTCTTTCAGTTGTTCCAATACATCACCTTTAAATACCATGTCAGGCATGAGTAACTTTCCTACACCTTCTTTAATAAAGACTGAAGCAAAGAATTCATTAAGTCTCTCTGCTATGGCTTTGTCCTCACTTAGTATCCCTTTTATTCCTCTGTCCTCTAATGATCCAGCTGACTCACAGGTTTTTTGGTACCAATTACTTGAAAAAGTTTTATTGTGTATTTTTGCTTCCATGGCAACATTTTTTCAAATTCTCTCTTTGCCTGCCTTATCAATGCCTTGCATTGACCTTGCCATTTTTATTGTTATTTTTTTATACTGTGCTCTTTAGAAGAAGTGTGGTTTACATGTATACTAACAGGTACTTTTTATTCCCTTGTCCCTCAAAGGGCTCACAATCTAAGTGTACCTGAGGCAATGGAGAGTTAAGTGGCTTGCCCAAGGCCACATGGAGTGGCCATGGGACTAGGGACCTTGGTTCCTCTGGCCTGAGGTTGCTTGTCCCCATGTGGGAATTGAACCCCTGGCCCTCTGGCCTGAGGTAACCTGTCCCAACCACTGAGCCACTCCTCCCTCCCTTTGTTATTTGGCTCCTTTTTCAATCTCTTGAAATATGCTTTTTTAGCTACAACAGCTTCTCTGATTTCACTTTTAAACCATACTGGCAATATTTTGACTTTCCTTCCATTTTTCTTAAAGCATGGATTACATCTGGTCTGGGCTTCCAAGCTAGTATTTTTAAACAATACCCATGTTTGATTTTTTTCTTTAACGTTTGCGACTGCTCCTTTTTGTTGTTGTTTTTTTAAACTATTTTTCTCATTTTCTCATAGTCTCCCTTTTGAAAGTTAAAAGATAGCATTATGGATTTCCTTGCCATCCTTCTTCTGTTTGTTAAATCAATGAGGAAGCCACCGCCATCATCAAGCTCCCCCGATCAGGGTAGAGCACCCGAGTGGGCCTGCAAGCCTCCCGCTCGGGGACTCCAGCCCAATCGGGGCTGTGGGAGGAGACAGCAGGCCCACTTGGCGTGGCCCTTAGGTGCGGGCCCATGGGGCAGGGGACCATACTGATCCCTAACCAGTCCAGCTTCTGTGCTCCGTGTATGACCACACAGAAAATCCTATGAAACAGAAGACACTTCAACCCTCACATGCAGCCTCTCCACTCCATCAGGGGCAGGCCATCAGCGCTTCCTAAGCAGCACCAGTAGATGCACTCATGCTTACCGTTCCAGCAGGGCCATTCCGGGAACTTGTTTGATGGAGCTAGGAGCTTGTCCCATCAACCACGAGCAACCTCCTCAGCACAAGTCTACACAATGGGAAACTACTCGAAGGACAACGCGAAGAAGTGGGCGTTCTGACCTTAATGTCGTCTTGACAAGTAACTTTGTGATAGAATGTGTAGTTACATTGCCTTTACAATGTTAACAATCAGCCTGCCAGATCACATTATTCTATGTAGTTATGACTCATGCTGCTATCACTGCCACTAACTAACTAGCCTCTCTGATTGCAAGTTTCTTGCTTATCTCTCATGCACGCTCATGTTTAGCCTGATAGCCTGAGTATACTATTTCTGTCTCATACTCCCTGCTGCTTGAGCAGATAATTACCCTGTTTAACTGGCAACCTGTCTGATCTGTACTCATTGCAAATAGATTGTTTGATACCAGCTTACTCTTACATTTTGTACATGATTGTATGCTATCTGTGCTAGACTACCTAACCAATTTAGCCCTAGAAACAAGCCACTAGTGAGTTGTTTCCAACAACTAGTGTATCAAAATGGAGCACCCTAGCACTGCCATATTTTGTCTCCTTTTCCTATTCATTAGTGAGCTCACAAGCTCTCTAGCCCTAGCCCCCACATACAATCAGATCCCGATCCTACAGAGCCATGGGAGAAGATGGACAGGTGCATCTCATCATAATGTAAATTGGGACACACGATCGCATCACCCCCATCTTCTACATATTGCACTCCAACACTCTATGAAAGCTAAACAGGACAAAAGCCCCTACCCATGAAGCCTAAAATGTGCCCTCATCAATACCCGCTCAATCCGTAAGAAGTGGCCAGTGATCGCGGACATAATATCCCTCCATAATCTTGATATCCTCATGGTTACCGAAACATGGTTATCCCCTGAAGACAACGTCATACTCAACCAACTCCTCCCTTTTAACTTCTCAGCATTTACAAGCCATAGACAAAACAAAAGAGGAGGAGGAGTTCTCATCCTCAGCAGGACAGAGCTCCATTTCCAGCTGATCAACTCCACCAGTACAAACCACTTGGAGACAGTCTCCATTTCCAACAAGATCTGCTCTATAAATCTGCTTTATAGAGCGCCTTCAGCCTCCCCAGATGACCTCCCATCTATTATAAACCTCGCATCCAATATCCAGAATCCAAATACACCAAATTGGATTCTGGATGATTTCAACCTGCCAGCGCTTCAGGATAACCAATTTTCTGCATTTCTTGAAGCCCTCGAGATCCTAGGATTCAAGCAATTAGTAAAAGAATCCACTCATGTAAAGGGAAATACACTAGATCTTATATTTGCTCCGCAGACATTCTCGGACCAATCCCATGACTCTGGCATGTCCATAACTACTGTACCATGGTCAGATCACAAACTCATTATTTTCCATATTACCACTCATGACGGTCAATCGAAGTTCAACAGAACTCCTAGTAAACCCCCTAATCTACCAGCTAGAAGTTTCCGCCCATTCAATAGAGATCTTATCCTAGCAGAAATGGATTTGCTCCTTAATGAGACCACCCTAAACCTGGAAGATCTGATCACGTGCTGGAACGATAACCTCAGTGCAGTCTCACTTCATCCGCCACCCAACAGGTCATCAAGGAAAAGAGCAACAGCTCCATGGTACACAGCTGAACTGAAAGCATCACTCAACTCACTACAAAAACTTGAGAAACGTTGGCGAAGGTCATACTCCATTCAAGACCAGACAGCATACACCCATCAGCTAACCATTCACCGTGAAGCCATCACAGAGAGAATGAAACAGTACCACACAGACACCCTGAAACGCTCACTAAATAAACCTCACGATCTGTTTAACCTCGTCAAGTCTCTATCCAAGGAGCCAACACCTGAGCACCAATATGAAATACATCCGCAGGAGTTTGCCACCTACCTACAATCTAAGTTATGTCAGACAACTAAAATTTCAATTGGTGTCTTCTCCACAGACCATGTGTGTACAACATCTCTAATGTCTTTCTCGACCCCCCTCCAAGAAGTGCATCGAAGATACTATCATGGCCCTCAATACCACTACAGCACAAACAGATCCTTGTCCAGCTTTCTGGATAAAAGAACTGTGCAGCGACCTCAGTCCGATAATAGCCAAGGTAATGAACCTATCTTTCACAAGCGGTTACTTCCCATTTGCCCTCAAGCACACTTCGATCAGACCGCTGCTAAAAAATAGTAAACTAGACCCCCAAAAGGTAGACTCCTACAGACCCATTGCAAGTATACCTTTTCTCGCAAAGTTGATCGAAAAAGAGGTGCAAAGGCAATTACAAAGCCACATCGACGCTGCTGCTCCACTAGACCCATGCCAACATGGATTCAGGGAGTCACATGGAGTGGAAACTCTCCTTACCACCCTTTTTAATAACATAATCATTGGCGTCGACAGCATTCGTCAGGGAGTTGCACTCATTTTCCTAGACATAGCTGCAGCCTTTGACTCAGTAAACCATGAGCTTCTCCTAGGATGGCTAAAAGAGAAGGGCATCTGTGGAACAGCACTGGAATGGTGCAGATCATACTTGTCCGGTAGATGGCAGCACGTACGATCAGGTGGAACAACATCAGAACCGTTTCATCAATGTCAAGGAGTACCACAGGGATCCTCCCTATCGGCCTTGATGTTCAACATATACATGCAACCCATTTGCAATATCATCCGGTCTTTCAATGTCTGTTGTATGGCATATGCCAATGATGTCCTGCTCTATATGCCGTTCTCCATAGATCAAGTGGACCTCTCCCCTTTAAACAACTGTTTCAATGCCATATCTGAATGGCTCCTGTCACAAAACCTTAGAATTCAGCATAAGAAAACTGAGGTGCTCTTCATAACGAGGAACCCGTTCTTCAGCCCACCCCAGTACTTGAAGGTGAAAGAAGCCGATCTACAAGCAAAACCCACAATTCGTTACCTGGGAGTTACACTGGATCAAAACCTTGACATGAAGACACACATAGCTAACACTGTAAGAACAATCTATTACAAGATCTGTTCACTCAGACATCTACGCCCCTTGCTTGAACCGGAAGATTTTCAGACAATTTACCAGGCCCTGATAATACCACATTTTGATTACGCCAATACTATATTACAAGGTCTCCCCCAATCCACCTTGAACCCCTTACAGCTCGCCAAGAATAGTGCAGCGAGGGTTCTCCACAGTTCATCTAAGAGAGACCATGTGACTCCCCTTCTAATGCAGTTACACTGGCTTCCTACACATGCCAGGATCTTCTTCAAGACAGCGCTGCTGATATTCAAAGCGGTCAATAATCTCTCCTCCTTTTCACTATCTGACCTTATCCAAACAGCAGCCCCTAATAGACCAAGAAGATCCACAGCAGTAAATATGCTAACATTGCCAAGAGAATTAACAAGATGCACCTCGGCATCTGCAAACAGGGCATTCAGTCTCTGCGCCCCAAGACTCTGGAACTCCTTACCAACAAGCATCAGGTCAATCACCAACCTAATCCAGTTTAGGAAGGCCCTTAAACACTTCCTTTTCCTCAAATACTTCCTAGAGAACAATGAATCACATCCCCACTCAATTTCTTACAACTGTACCAACGCACCTTGTCAGCCAGAAGACCACACCATGCAAGAGGTCCTTGACCATTAAATCTCATTCTTTGTTTTTCTATGACACTGTTTTGTAAATAGTTGTCTTTGGTTATCCAAGTTGGCTCTCCTGTTAATTGTAAACTCATACTTATGTACCCGTCTGATTGTTATGTTCCATGTAAACCGCGCTGATGCCAAATAGTGCGG
The DNA here is from genome assembly GCA_033557465.1 of Ichthyophis bannanicus. Taxonomy (NCBI): domain Eukaryota; kingdom Metazoa; phylum Chordata; class Amphibia; order Gymnophiona; family Ichthyophiidae; genus Ichthyophis; species Ichthyophis bannanicus. The sequence goes on from CM066032.1 coordinate 137,667,241, forward strand.
TATAGAAGACATTGTAAATAAATAAATAAATAAATAAAATGAGCATACTATGAACACTATTGCCAAGTGTCCCCAACACCTTTATTTCTTGCACCAGATTCTGTGTTCCACTAAGGACTAGGTATAAAGTTGCTTCTTTTCTTGTCAGTGTATGAATCTGCTGCTCCAAGAAGCAGTTATTTTTTCATCTGGAAACTTTAGCATGTCCTGCTGTGACACTGACCCAGTTGATACTGGGATCATGGAAATTGCCCATTATTACTATGTTGATGATGTGGACCCTCATGTCTATGCTAAATCCTGTAGCCCAGCAGCTCCTGAGTTTTCTTGGTAGTGTGATATGCTTGGAAATATACTTCTGTTCTTCTAAGGCAATGGAGAGTAAAGTGACTTTTTCAAGGCTGTAAGTAGGATTTGAAGCCAGGTCTGTTCTTTATTGAACCAGTACTCTAACCATTCAGCTACATCTTCACTGTGATCTATTCATTTCGTTACACCTCCATCTTAGATGGTTCTGGTGGGGAGGGAAGGTATAAGCATTGTGTGAGAGCAATAGGGGAAATTAAAATAATTTATTATGGGGGTCATTCTGTACTGCATTTAGCAGGACTATATGTCTGACCAGGACGTATATCACCCACTAAATGCTCGGGGCCGATTCCCCAGCCAAAGCTTCCTGCACATACAGCAGAGATGTATGGGGAGCTCTAGATGGGGGGGGGGGGGAGGAGTAGTCCGGGGAAGGAGACAGGGCGGGACCCTGACCCTGGACATACAGGGCCGATTCCAGTGATGGTCCTGTACGTCCAGGCCTAGTGATTTAGACAGGGGACTTATTCCCCCTCAAAGGTGGAATAAATCCCCCCCTAACATCGATGGACATCCAGCCTGGATCCCCCACGAGGAGGTGAGCAGGGGAGGGAGTTCCGCGCAGCCTGATCCGAAGCCCGATCGTGGGCTGGGCAGTGGGGAATTATAACTTACAACAGTTGCGGCCGATCAGGGCTCCTGCATGGCATCCTGGTGCCATGGCAATGGGACTCCATGGCACCGTGGCTCCATGCAGGAGCCTAGGCTGAGCTAGCCAGGGAGGATCTTGGATATCTAGCGGGCCTTAATCAGGGCATGTCAGGAATCTGCAAGCCCTGTGGCCCAATTCTGCTCCCACAGTACAGCGATCGACTAAACCGCATGCAAATGTAATTTACCTAAGTATAACTCTAAAATACCCTTCTTTCTGCAGGTAAACTCATGTGGAAATCTAGGCACGCTCATAGATTTACCCTCTTATTACATTGCTGATAATGTGGATGCACTTACCACCTCCTGAAGAGGCAGTATTAAGTGCAGCTGTGTATCGAGGCTGCCCTTACCTAGCACCCCCTGATGTCCCCCCACCCCTTGACATCAAGAAGCAGGTCCCCTCCACCCCACAGCATCCAAAATCAAGTTATCTGTAACAACCCTTAGCTCTCACTGGGGATCTTTGGTGGCTACTGGGAAGAAGGGGCAATCCCCTGAAGCTCCCGCCTCAGGTACAAAATAGCAGCTCTGACTCCAAGCGGTTGTCTCATGGTACTACCACTAAGAATCAACCTTCCATAACAGGCCTTTAGCATTTGGGAAGCATTTTGGCCTTGCAGTAAGTGTTAGTGTACTAATTCATGGAATAACTGCTTACTGAACTTTAGTAAACATGTCCCTTAGTTTCATTTATGTTATTTCTATTGAATTGGAAAAAGGTTTTACTTGTTTAAATACCAATCCAAAAAAATATATTTTTATAAACAGTAATTCTGGATGTTCAGCAGTGCCGTGAATGCTGAATATGGCTAGCTATTATCTAGTAGTTTGAGTTGTAGGGTAAAATGACTCAGACTTATTTTAAAGCTCATAAATGAAATGCTCTTTTGCCAGAATCCTTTTTTAAGACTGTTAAGGGATATATAAGTTGATTGTAAAATCCCCAGACCTACCAGTATCACTCGGCAATCATGGCTTATGAAAGCAAGAGAGATTTGGGAATTGTTATAGATAATAAATTTTAAATGTGGCTGCAATGGATGGCTGAACTAACTTTCTGAAATAGAGCTGTACAGGAAAGTAGGAGGTAGAATAGTTACAATGTTGTACTCTTATTTGGAATATATGTCACATTAATGACTGTACGAGGTGAATCTTTGGGCCCTGTTACTAAGCATTTTCCCCAAAGAAACATCATGGCAGAAGACCTTTATAAACAGGGCCTTTTAGCACACTGCTTTCTGGAGACATAATTCTCATAAATTCAGTGCACTGTTTTAGGCAATTGTCTTTTTTAAAGTAGATAAACTGTTAACATTTTGAAGACAATTTTGAGCCTGAGAAATTTGCTTGAATAGCTAACTGGCTTATCATGGCAAATTGCCATCCCTGCATAGGATCATGCGCAGCCCAAAGGGGGTTGCAGGGGCATGTGCGGAAACTCATTGCGGGGCCTCATTTGCATAAGAGGCCTCATTTGCCTAAACATTTGCATAACCATGGGATCTTGTACTAATGCTCCCATTCAGTCTATTCTCTCAATTGTATTAGTTATGTACCCAGGAGTACAGGAGGTTTGTGCCTCTTAAAGTAACATTTAACAATAAGAGAGCTTAGCATTATGGAAGACAAGAATAATCTACTTCATCAAATTAAAAGAATACAAATCTTTAATTAACAACAACAAACGAGATTATCATACCAAACTTATCAAGTCAGCCCTAAACAAACCAAGAGAAATGTTTGACATTGTCAAATCCCTTACTATTAACCAAAAGGACGATAGCTCAACATTCACACCAGATATCAACACCATGGTCAGATATTACAATGATAAAGTGGGCACGATACCAGCATCTAACTACCAATTCAAAACAAGTATCCCCACTACCAATCAGACTTGGAAAACATTCATACTCATCAACGAAAGACAGCTAGAAGATATAATTTAATCTATTAACACCTCAACATCAGCACTAGACCCTTGCCCAGCAACTTGGATTCGATTGACTCGCGACCAACTATCTCCATATATACTAAAGATAATCAAACCCTCATTAAAACAAGGATACATCCCAACGGAACTAAAAACCACCTCCATCCACCCCATCTTCAAAGGAAAAGATCTGGACAAAACCCAACCAAGCTCCGACAGACCCATTTCAAGCATGCCTTTTATGACAAAAGTACTAGAAAAAGCAGCACAAAAACAACTCCAAAACCATGTAGACAATCATGCTCCATTTGACCCTCAACAACACGGGTTCAGACTAGAGCATGGAGTGGAAACCCTCATCGTGGCTTTAACATACAAGCTGCTAAAAGGCATTGAAAAACTGAATGTAGGATTCATTTTAACATTTCTGGACATTTCAGCGGCATATGATTCCATAACACACGACTATCTCACCTACAGATTACAGGAAATTGGACTCACAGACAAGGTTCTGTCATGGTTTATATCATATTTATCTGATAGAAGCATCCAAGTTAAAATTGGTAATAACATATCAAAATCATTTCACCAAAAGTCAGGAATACCCCAAGGATCCACATTATCATCACTCCTCTTTAACCTTTATATCCAACCTATTTGCAAAATAATCAAAGAACACGGCATATACTATCATTTATATGTTGATGAAATAACGCTTTACACTCAAATTGACACAAAACAACCAAACTTACAAAAAATTGAAGAATGCCTCAATAGCACCACCACTTAGTTAACAAACCACAACCTCCAACTAAACATCAAGAAAACATAAATTCTATTTATTACAAAGGACAGCTCCTTCATTCCACCGTATTCAATTATGCTAAACAAAGAAAACTTCAAGATCAAAAAAGAGGTGAAATACCTGTGAGTCACCCTAGATTACCAGCTCAATTTTAACAAACACATGAGCAACATAATCAAGGCCATATACAACAAAAGCTCCATCACCTAAGACCTCTCCTCCCCAAAAGCGACTTCAGAACAACAGTACAGGCAATGGATTTTTGTAATGCACTACTGAACGGTCTCCCAAAATCGCGAGGCCGCGGGCAGGGTCCCGGCGGCCGATTTTAACCGGGCGCGCGGCCCGGCGCGGGGACCCTGCGCGCGGCCCGGGTCATGCACGTGAGTGCATTATTTGAATTGATTGGCTCCCGGCGGTCGCGGCCGGGCGGGAGCCAATCAAGGAGGTGATTCCTGGGGGGTGGGGGGAGGGGGGTGGATAGCGGCCAGCAGCCTCCGCGTGTTCAGTGCGTGCGGAGGCTGCGTTCCGGGTGGTCTCGGGGATTGACCAAGATCAATCGCCAGATTGGCCGATGGGTCTGTGAGAGAGGGGGTTACCAGATTTTGCATGATTGGGTGGATGTCGGGTGTTCGGGGCTCTATCGGGCCGATGGGGTTCACTTGTCTCCAGTTGGTATGGACTTGCTCCTTAACGACTGGCAGGAGGCCTTGGAATATGTGTCTGTCCATGATGTGCGCTGGTCGCAGCTTGTGCTGGGGGGGGGGGCGGCACATAAACGGTGTTATGTGCCGGTGGCGGGATCCCGGAGGTTTCCGGGGTCCGGAGCAGCAGGCTACATTTGGGCAGGGGCGGGGTGCCCCTGACCCGGTCAAACCTCAGATGACTTTTGCTATGGCATGGCGAAGTCGGGGGAGGGGCATGGCAACTTGCCAGGTGGCAAGTTGTGGCATTAGCGGTGGCAGGCACTTTGCTAAGGTATGGCTGGTGCAGCCGGGTGCCGCTAATGGGGATAGGAAGTTTGATGTTATTTTGTTCTAATTGCTGTTGGTTAATAAAGCTGCGACCAGTTGTCTTCCATGAAGTTATGGTGCTATGTCTTGTGTTGGGGGGGGGAGGGGGTGGGCTTGGGGTTGGTTTGGAGGGGGGGAAGGGTGGGGGCCCGAAGCGCTGGGTCCGCCTGCCTCGGTTATCGCGAGGCTGCGGGCAGGATCCCGGCGGCCGATTTTAACTGGGCGCGCGGCCCGGCGCGGGGACCCTGCGCGTGGCCCGGGTCGTGCACTCGAGTGCATTATTTGAATTGATTGGCTCCCGGCGGTCGCGGCCGGGCGGGAGCCAATCAAGGAGGTGATTCCTGGGAGGTGGGGGGGGGGGGTGGATAGCGGCCAGCAGCCTCCGCGTGTTCAGTGCGTGCGGAGGCTGCGTTCCGGGTGGTCTCGGGGATTGACCAAGATCAATCGCCAGATTGGTCGATGGGTCTGTGAGAGAGGGGGTTACCAGATTTTGCATGATTGGGTGGATGTCGGGTGTTCGGGGCTCTATCGGGCCAATGGGGTTCACTTGTCTCCAGTTGGTATGGACTTGCTCCTTAACGACTGGCAGGAGGCCTTGGAATATGTGTCTGTCCATGATGTGCGCTGGTCGCAGCTTGTGCTGGGGGGGGGGGCGGCACATAAACGGTGTTATGTGCCGGTGGCGGGATCCCGGAGGTTTCCGGGGTCCGGAGCAGCAGGCTACATTTGGGCGGGGGCGGGGTGCCCCTGACCCGGTCAAACCTCAGACGACTTTTGCTATGGCATGGCGAAGTCGGGGGAGGGGCATGGCAACTTGCTGGGTGGCAAGTTGGGGCATTAGCAGTGACAGGCACTTTGCTAAGGTATGGCTGGTGCAGCCGGGTGCCGCTAATGGGGATAGGAAGTTTGATGTTATTTTGTTCTAATTGCTGTTGGTTAATAAAGCTGCGACCAGTTGTGTTCCATGAAGTTATGGTGTTATGTCTTGTGTTGGGGGGGGGGAGGGGGTGGGCTTGGGGTTGGTTTGGAGGGGGGGGAAAGGGGGGGGGCCCGAAGCGCCGGGTCCGCCTGCCTCGGTTACAAACAATCCACCGACTACAGCTAGCCCAAAATGCAGCAGCTAGAGTAATAACTCAAGTACCAATTAAAGAGCATATCACAACAGTTTTGAAGCTTCTCCACTGGTTCCCAATAGAGAGCAGAATTAAATTTAAGGTTATCCAAGTTATCTGAGTTATTTGAAATTAATGTTACCCTCCAATGTTCAATGTTATCTTCTTACTGTTATATGTAACTGCTAATTGCGCAGAGTTTAATTGCTAAATGTAAACCGCTGCTGATCACTGGAAGGAGTGGTATAAAAATGTGTTCAAATAAATAAATAAATAAATCCACACAATATTTAAATCCCTACAAGCTGAATCATACACCTACCTCAAGACCCTGACGACACCCACCCCAGATAACAGACAAAGGAGAAGCAACAACAAAGATCTCCTTATGGTACCAGTCGAATTTAAGAAATGCAAATCTACACCATCCAAGAGAGCCTTCTCACTACACGCACCACAAGTATGGAATTCTCTTCCTGAAACTTTAAGAACCACAAAGGATCCAGTAGCCTTCTGCAAGCATCTAAAAACATATTTATTCATCGAACATTTTGGTGAACTAATCACCTAAAAATAAAAAACTCATTAAAATAACCTCAACATACAAACGAGAATAAACCCCATTGATGAGCTCACCACCACCCTGATAAAAATCAGAGGACATTAGCAGTAGCAAAAAAGTTCTCCCCTTCCCCTTTCATCCCAAGATACTTGGGTTTTTTTCATGTAAAAATGTATTAAGTTTAATGTGTAATAATGTTTATCTTGTTCAATGTGAATGTTCAGTTCAGTTCAATGTAATCCGCCTTGATTCACGAAAGGCGGTAACAAATACTAATAAATAAGAAAAATCAGAGAGTAGTATCCAAGAGCAATCAGTTTCACTTTTATTATTTACAATGCTTCTTATTTGTTAAGAAGCCATAACACTATAATTCTTTAACTAACATAATTTAACAGAAGTTGTCATTTTCATTATTGAACAAATACATATTTATGTAACCAACCATGACAGCCAAACATGTTTAATAAGAATGTGTCTTGAATGCTATCAATCAGATGTTGAACTTCCATAGGTTATATTATATCCTCTTCTTTAGATGCTGTCCTTGAATGTTATAGTCCATTATGCATTTCACATGAAACAAGGAATAATCTTCCGGTGTTGTAGAGAAAGCCAAAATTTGTCCTGTGCTGTCTATACAGTTCAAATCTTTCTTCAGATGAAATCAGAGCATTATCAATGACTACCATGAAACACTCTGTTTTGAAAGATTGTTCTATATCCTCAATAGGTTGGTCACATGCCTCATAATCAAAAGCTCTCTTCCTTATAACATGCTTATGTCTGAATATGGGTTCTACATCCAGCTCTGCTGCAATTTCTTTAGCTTTAATAACTGCTGAAATGAAACCAGTTTCCCTATATTTCTTAAGAAATGTATATAAATGCTTTATAAGTTTCAGAACCACATCAATCTGAATCTCTGAGTCTTGCATAATTTTGCTAACTACATTCACTTCAATTAACAGATCATACCACAGAACTAAACTGACCAAGAACTTGAAAGAGTTAAGCTCATTGTTAGCTAGAGAATGGGCTTCACTTTGAACTACAGAATCATTTGTTTCATCTGCGACCTCAGACAAGGCTTCTCTGATATTAGATGCTTGAAACCAAATTGCTTTTACACTATCAATTCTGCACTTCCACTGGGTTTCTGATAGAGGTTTGACAGTCAGTGAGGTGATATTGTCCTTCAAAGTTTTTCATCTGCTTGAAGAGGCACTAAATAGTACTGTAAATAGTTAAACCATTTCGGTTTGTAAAACTGTTCTGTGTAACTGGTTTGTTTAAATGTAAACCGCCCCTGATCTCTGGAAGGGGAGGTATAGAAAAACTGTTTAAAATAAAAAATAAATACAAATAAATATTGCATAAATGCGCTGCAGTATACCAAAGAATGTTTTTTCTCTGTTAGATGACTTTGCAGTGTCTCCAATCATCAAGTTCAAGCTATGACTATCACATGGTGAAAGCATGCTCTTGGGTTTGTTTTCAGGATACAAGCCTGGACTTCTTGCTTATGTCCTTTCATATTGGACCCATTATCATAACCCTGGCCACGACAATCCAGCAAATTCAGTCCTAGTGAGTCGTTCTTTTAGTAAACCATCTGCCAATCCTCCAGTGGTATTATCAACTACAATAAGGTCTGCATTTTTTTTATCTCAGTACCCTGATCAGTTGCTGTAGCCTTAACAATTCTCAGAATAACATAACTGTTCTTGATGACATATCAGAGTACAGTCCAAAATCACCGAAATGTCTTTAGCTTTTTTCACATCTTCAATAACATCTTTAATTTTTTGAGACATTATATATATGATTTCATTCTGAATTCTGTGGGCTAAGTAATGGTTATGGACAGTCTTGTCTTTAACTTTGTTAATATGTTCCTGCATCACAGGATCAAAATGTGCCACCAGCTCTACCAAGCTCAGAAAATTTCCATCGTTTGGAGTGTACACTGTATCATTACGGCCACGAAAAGCAGTATTTTGAGAAGCCAGGTGATTAGTAATAGCAAACAGATACTCAAGAACATTCCGCCATCTTTGTCTTTCAATGTTAATGGCAGATTGATTAACACTGTCAGTAGCTGTATTACTTGCTAGGTTCTGTTCCAGTTCAGTCCACTGTTGCAGGCAGTCAAAATGTGTCACGGCACATTCATGTTGTTTCAAGCATGAAGTTACATTGACCCAATCTGAACATCCACCCTTAGAATCATCAGAATGGAATAATGTACAACAGAAGCAAAAAACAGAGGTTGACGGATGACCATTTGACATCACTCAAATATAATATGCTGCCTTGAAACTACAGTTTACTGGTCCTTTGGAAAGGAATAATCCCTGATCTGAGTGGGACCTCTTACCATGAGAAAGTCACATAATTTTGAGTCAATAAATTGAGGCCAACGTCCTGGATCATCACAATCAGTGACTGGAGCAACACTTTCGTGGATTACACTTCTCAAGTGTTGCTCAAGTGCAGAGCTTGTGCTTAGCTCAGTCATCTCTAGTGTACTTTTCTCACCATGCGTTTGCTCAGTTGACAATTCTGGTAGTACTTCCAATTCACTCTGCTGTACGACATCTGTTGTCTCACTTTCTTCTACATTTTGATCTTTTTTCATGTATTTTTCCAAAGCTCCTTTCTATGTTTCTAGGAACTCTTGCTCACGTCTTTTTTTTCTTGCCTTCTCTGCACCAGAGGGATATTTTCGAAATCTGTCTCTATTTCTGTCTCTGTAGATCATTGTGTGTTTTGTTTACTCTCTCTCTTGCAAAGAGTAAGCCCCAACAAGCTGTAACCAATAAAGATTAATCAAATATAGTATACTGGAGAGAGTTATCCCAATTCACTTTTTTCAATGTAAAATGGCTCTAGGGATGTCTCCATGATTTTGGCATCTGCATGGAAGTTTTCAGACATCCAATCATGACTAGAGCTTTTAAAATGATCTCCTTAGAGTATTATTTGATAGTCATTTAGACAGCAATCTCAAACCTCAAGAATAAAATAAACTGCCAGTCATATACGAAGGGCAGTGAAATGCCCTTTTATTTGGAAGAGCTAGACAAATCAATTAATCAACTAATCAAATAAGTCTCATGCATATCTCACAGATGCTCAGCACCTATGTAGGAACTCTGCTATTCTAAGTATCTCACAGCAATAATCCCAGCTATGAAAAGGCAGTAATGTAAATATTACACCAGGCCCTATATCAACAGTTTATCATCTACTGGTCTGGAAAAACAGAAAAATTTGGACTACTACAAACTACATGCTAGTACTGACCTCAAGTGTCGACAAAGTTTTCATTAAATCTAGAAGCAAGCCCAGAAGTGGGGATTGTTTTCCTCTTACCACGTGTTAAATTTAGTATTAACTGGAGTAGGTCGGACTCGATGCTTCTCCCTACCCCAACGTCCACACCCACTTCCCTCCCCCCTCCCCCTCACACTTCACCCCCCACAAACACTCCGAAACCATATTCTGGAAACTTCTGGTCGCAGCTTTATTCACCATAAACAGCATAGCAATCAACATCAAAAACAATCCTTTGCATACACCTGCGGAATGATGCCACACCAGCCATGTTTCTAGCAAGGTGCGCACACCTCCGCTTTCCAAATTCCCTCCCCCACTTGGCCTCCGACTTCGCCATATAATTAGCAAAAGCCAGCCTAGGGGTTGTCCGGGTCGGGGGTACCCCACCCCCGTCTCAATCTTATCCAAAGGCTCTGGAACCCGGAAACCTCCAGGATCCCACCTACCCCCCCCCCCAAGCTGTGATACCCCCATCGATTACTAACATTAAAGGGCAGGTGGGCAGGTCGCCGTCCACTGGACCTTGCTCCCTGCCTTCCCGGTAATCTTTATCTTCCGGCGCCCGCCTACTCCTCCCTCATCATTGACTCTCCCCTCACGCCCCTCGCTAGGGGGGAACCAATGATTTTAAATGATGCCGCCGCGTCACTGCTTGGCCTCCCCTTCCCTCCCACTCCTACCTGTGGACCCGACACCGGGGTTCCGCATCTTGCCGCGCCCCCCCCAGTTATGGGCGGCCAGCTTAGGACTCTCGGCCACGCGGCCTAAATTAACCAGAGTAGGTCGGACTCGATGCTTCTCCCCCAATGTCCACACCCCTTCCCTCCCCCCTCCCCCCCACTCTTCACCCCCACAAACACTCAGACACCATATTCTGGAAACTTCTGGTCGCAGCTTTATTCACCATTAAACAGCATAACAATTAACATCAAAAATAATCCTTTGCATACACCCGCGGAATGATGCCACACCAGCCATGTTTCTAGCAAGGTGCGCACAACTCCGCTTTCCAAATTCCCTCCACCACTTGGCCTCCGACTTCACCATATAATTAGCAAAAGCCAGCCTAGGGGTTGTCCGGTTCGGGGGTACCCCACCCCTGTCCCAATCTTATCCAAAGGCTCCGGACCCCGGAAACCTCCGGGATCCCGCCACCGGCACAGGTGAGCTCACCGTCCCTGTGCCGCCCCCTCCCCCAAAAGCTGTGACCAGCGAGTGTCCCTTAACACTACCCACTCCAATGCCTCCTGCAAGTCATTCAATAACAGATCTAATCCCACTGGGGACAAGTGAACTTCATCCCTACCGTACAATCCTGCACAGCCTACCTCCACCCATGTATGCATTGCTTGGTATCCTCCATGGGAACAAACCCAACGGCCAATCTGGCGATTGATTTTCATCAGACCCCAGGACCAGCGCCTCTGGTCCCGGCAGCTAGGCTGCGGTATAATATCAGACCACATTATTATTACACCTGGAAACAACTGCAGCACCATCTCCAAATCCTTCTGCACCGCTCCAATCAGTTGCTTGCAGGTCCAGGCTGACAGATCGATTTCCCCCCATATGTATTAGCATCAGGTCCGGTGAACTCCGTAGCCGCCCGTGGTGCCGAAGCAAAGGGAGCAATTGAGTCCAACAGAGTCCCCGCTCACCCAGCCATAAGACGGACACCACCTTTGGATCCAGGCCAAGATTAGTCCCCAAAGGCCGCACAGCCACGTGCTGCCCCGCCCAATGAACAAACGAATGGCCTATCATCCAACATCCATGTGCGACTCGCCCTCTATCTGCAAAAGAAAAAACATCATTAGCCACCCCCATCATCCCTCCCGCCTACCTTACAGTCAGACAGAGCCCAAAAAAGCCCTTGAGCGCCATCGCCCTATGCGCTGGACCTCATGGTCCGACAAATCCACTGCCGCCGCACTAGTGGCTGCCCCAATGCGGAATGAGTGTGCCGTGAACCAAAGTGGCTCTTCCCCTATCCGCTGCAGGGCCATTCTTAACACCGCTGTCAATTGGAACCATGTCAGCTGCGACACCCTTGCTTGGGCCCGAAGGCTTACAAGCATAGAGCGGCCTTATAGTGTCCCTTTAAATAAAGCTTTCCTTGTTTGTTACCAGAGGGATTCTGGGACTTGTAGTTGGCTTACTTATAGAAGGACAAATGTAGTTGTGAGACCAGTGGTTTAAGGCAGCAAGAAAATGTATTTTTTTGCAGGATTCCAAGGCATTAAGGCTCAAAAACACAAAAGCCAAAGGATGCTTCTCCAACATACGAGTAAATCAGGTTAACAGAGGAAAATGCAACAAAAGCCTTCTATCACTGGGCAGCAGCTTTCATTCAAATAAACTTTCACAAAGCACAGCTTCTTGTGGTCATTCCACGTATCAGGTAAACTTTTTAACAGCTGCCGTTTTCTTTTCCAAACCAAACTTTTACTAAAGGCAGCTTCTTAGCTTCAGAAGCTCACATACTTAGTAGAACACAGACTTGGCTTTTTTCCAACTCTTGGCAGTCATAGAAATTAGTCACTATATTGTTTCACAGTCTTTCAACCCTGTTCAACAATGCTCAGTTCTCCTTTAGACAAAAAGAGCAATCCATTGGTGACAATTCTGTCTCAGCTTCTGGCATACAAGAATCCACCTGCATCTCTTCTATGGACACCGGGTACTTCTTACTTCCACCAGTTTTATAAACTTGCCCAGCCTTCCTGTCTTCTAAAAACTCCTGGAACTGCTTCAACAGCAAATCACCCTGAGAAGGCACACTTGTATTGGGAGGGTAAAGCTTCCTCTCTGCAAACAGTTTTCTTAATGCTTCTAGTGTTAAAAGCTCAGTTCCTCTGCTCTTATCTGGGTTTCGGTTGTCTTCATACATAAAATTATCCACCCACCTCTTAGCAGACGTTAGGTCTGGCTCCTGGACACTAGCGGAAGCAAACTGTTTCTCTGCAAGCTGTTCAGGTTTACATGTACTGGCTTTACCTTGGGGCGGGTCTCTCAGGCAGCTACTGATTCATTTCCTCCTGATATCTTTCAGGCTATGGAACTCAGCCTTCTGGTGCCTTTCTCCACTCCTTCCCAGATAGCCACTCTCTTGAAAGTTTCCTTGGAACCTTTCTCCCTTTCCCGGATCTCTCAGAGTTTCTCCTTCTTGTGCCTCTGCTGCTCTGTCTGCTCTGACTGCAGATCTATTCCTTTCCAGCTTCCCCTGGACGTGCTGGCTCTGCTCTCTCTGCTGCGTCTCCCGTGTGTGTGTCTTCTGGGTATCCTGGGTCTGTGTCTCCCCCGTCTGTGTCTCCCCTGTCTGTGTCTCCTCTCTCTGCTCTGAGTGTGTTTTTAAAAACCGTTTGCTGCCGGGCACTCCCTTGCCTTTGCACAGGTGTGAACAATCACTGAGGAAACTTGGCTCCCTGTCTGAACTAGGGCGTGGCCTGGCCTTAGCAGAGAGCTGAGTTTTTTTCTTGCCTGCCTTGCAAGCACTGTGCACAACTGAACTGTCACTTGTTTTAAAGGGATAAACAGGGTTTTCTTCCACTTCCATCTCTTCCTGGGGGCTCTCCTCACCACACAGCCTACTTCCATCCGTGTGAATAAAGAATAGGCCCTCCTCCCCCGGACGCCAGCGCAAGTACGCCTGTAAGGCAGCCACCGTGCATGTTGGCACCCCCCACATCCCCTTTAGCACCACCCACCAACCACGCCTTTGCTGGTCAGTCTTAGAGCGTGCTAACAGTACCCTCACATGCCCCGACTCCATTTGCACATGCTGATGCAGTAAGCCGTTGATACTACCCGCTCTTCGCGAGTCTGCCACCAATTCCCCTACCTGGAATGCCCCAAAAAACGCAAAACAAAAACTGCCTTGAATAGTATCACTTCATACTCCGACGAAGCCACCCGAGGAAGCACCGCACATAACCTCACCATCAACTCATGCGTGATCGGTCACCTGCTATCCTTAGGCCTTGAGCTCAATATCCTCCACCCTTGTAATAACTGCCGAGTTAAAAACCCACCCCCTGCAGGAGACCAGCCAACCGCCCTCGCGAAAAAGGAAAACCCCGCCAACTGCGAACGGATCGCTGCTTTGGACATCCCCTTTGCCTTGGCAACTGCAACATATTTTGCTAACATCCAATTGGACACCGCGTCCGGGCGTTATCCTTCCTCCTGCAGAAACTCTTCCACCTTGTCACAGCCCCGCTGGTAAGCCGACCAAGTTGCTCTCGCCACGGAGCCACGTAACAAACTCCGCATCTCTTCAGGCCAACCTGCCATAAGTGCTCTGGGAACAGCAATCCACTCTCTTCCGCTCCGAGCGCCAGTTTGCGAAACCTGTCCCACTAAAAACGAGAAAGAGCATCCGCGATCTCATTAGTACATCAAGGTATATGTCATGCTTTGATCGCTACATTCAATCTTAAACAGGCTAGGATCACCTCCCACATTAAGTCCGCCACTAACACACATCTCGGGGTGTAGTGATTGATTATGCTCACAACTGCCGCATTATCACACCACCACAAGACCGCCGATTGCGCAGGCAATCCGGCCACAACTCCAAAGCTACCAACATCGGAAATAGCTCCAAGAAGGCAATGTTACTGACCAAGCGCGCCTCATGCCAAGCTGGGGGCCACCTGTCCGCACACCATGCCCCTGCAAAATAGATGCCCAACCCCGACCCCTCTGCCGCATCCGAGTATAACTGCAAGTCCCCTGATGACATCTCTTTCTCCATCATTACCGATGTACCGTTAAACTCCTTCAAAAAGACATCCCAAATCCGCAAATCCTCCTTCATCACCCTCGACACCCTAATACGATGATGCAGTTTGCGCACTCCTGCCGTCGCCCCTGCTAACCTCTGCAGAAACACCCTACCCATTGGGATGATACGGCATGCAAAATTCAATGCTCCTATCAACGACTGCAACTCTGTCAAGTTCACTTTGCTGGAAACCAAGGCATTAGCCACTAACACCCACAACCTCGTCACCTTCTCCTCTGACAGCCTAGCAACCATTGCCATGGAGTCCAATTCTACCCCCAGAAATGTTATACGTTGCGTAGGACTCTCCATCTTTTCCTCTGCTAATGGCACTCCCAATTCCTTTGCCAGGTCCATGAAACCGCTCAATAGCCACTGGCAGTCTGCCGACTGCCCTGCTCCCACAAATAAAAAATTGTCTAAATAATGCACAACATTCTCGCAACCCACCTCCTGCACCACTGCCCAGTGCAGGAAGGTACTGAATTTTTCAAAATACGCACATGACACCGAGCATCCCATGGGCATGCACTTGTCAAAATAAAAAAGGTCCTCAAACCGAAAACCCAACAACGTAAAACTAGACAGATGTACCGACAACAGCTGAAACGCTGACTCAATATCGACCTTCGCCATCCATGCCTTGACCCCCCGCCCGTTGCACCAACTTGACTGCCCTGTCAAACAATGCGTATCTAACTGTACAGCGCTCCTTGGGTATGTGCGCGTTGACCAATCTTCATTCTGGACAGGACAAATTATGTATCAATCTAAACTTCCCCACCTCCTTCTTGGGTATAGTACCCAACGGGGACACGACCAAATCCTGAAACGCCTTCTCCACAAATGGGTCAGCAATCCTCCCTAACTCTAATTCCTTTAACAACTTTGCCCACACTACTGGTGCCCAGCGCCATACCGCAGGCGAATTGCGCGATGCTTATGCTCCTACCATCCCCACCACTGGGATGACAAAGCCCTCCTGAAACCCTCTTGCTAACACCCCCTATCTCCCCGTTTCGGGTAGTGCTGCAGCCTGGCCTTCAACGCCTCCACGTGTACTGGGGTATAGGCCAGACTGTCGGCAGCCAAACTATTTAGTGGCTGACCCATCAGCAGTGGCGGCCCCACGTTTAAGGCACTTTGCCGCCAAATGCCCCCCTCCACAACTTGAACAGACATGTCGAAACTTGCAATCAGGAAATGGGCACGAGGCTTTATTGAATCACCAGCACATGTCCCCTGCTCCCGGACCCCCAACTTTCTGCTGTGGATTGGCTCCCGCTGGCCGAAAGGAATGCCCTGTCCCCCCTGCTAAACCACCCCCTGGTTTGCTGCCGATACTCCCTGCCCCCATCTTTCTGCTGTGGATTGGCTCCCACTGGCCGAAAGGAATGCCCTGTCCCCCCTGCTAAACCACCCCCTGGTTTGCTGCCGATACTCCCTGCCCCCATCTTTGCCGACATTTGCGTAAGCCACAGATTAATATCCTGGGAGCCCCATGACAAAACCCAGTTCTCCTCCATTTTATCGCGGAACTTCTCATTGTATTTCAACCACAACCATCCTTCGTGCATCTGTGCGGCCTCCAAAATGGAATTTGTGTAGGCCAACAACATCCCATATTGCTCAGGATAACAATGGCCCCACACACTGGCCAGACACAAAAAGGCTCGCGTCCAGTTCAATACACTCCGATACACTTTCTTGATCCGTCCGACCTTTTCATCCTCCTTTCTCTTCTTCCTACTCTCCCCCAACTGCCTCCCCCCTCCAACAGTCAGAAAATATCAATATATCTCGTTTTCCTAATCTTCCGACGCAAATTTTTTGAGATCCCTTCCCATAACTCAGCATACACCCCAACTGAGGGAGCTCCCCCTGCCCCCTTACTTACACCGCCTTTCTTACTTCCTGCTTCCTACCTCCTGCCCCACTCCGCCACCTTCTGATACAGACAACTATGATACCGAAGAAGAGAACGAGGATGTGTTCGACCCCCGCTGCTGCCGACACGCATGCCTCCGCTTCTTATGTGACTTTCCTCTCGCGCCCAGCCTCCGTTCCACCACCACTCCCGCTTCTTCTTGCAACTCAACTGCTATCCGCGGCTCCACCGCCAGCTTGGCCACACTCCCCATCACCACTGCGCTACCACCACACCGCACTGCCGCTCCTCTCCACCATGGCCTCCGCGTCCAGCCGATGCGGGGGATGACTCCATCGAGGGCACCTGTGGAGACATACAAGAGAACAATGGGGGAGGGACCACCGATGGCCACACTGGCTACCATGCCCCGAGCCACTCCACCCCTCATGACCCCTGCCCACCCCCTAGCCAATGCTGCCATGACACTGCACTCCCCCCAGCCTTATCACCCCCTGGTATCAGCATCCCCTCGCCCCCTGAGTGAACACTGGGCCACCTGAACTGCAGAGGCGAAAGACCCCCCTCACTCCTGCCCCCCCAAACCCTACTCCCCCCCTGGGCCCCCCTCTTGCTGACCCACCGCCGCATCTCCCTCCCTGGCACTCTGTATCCCCATAGGGGACGCCGGCCCACCACTCCTACCTCCTCCTGACTCACCACCACCTGCCTGAGGCTGCAACCCCCTACCTCTATTCCCCCCCCCGCTTCTGGGCCCTCACCTCAGCCCCCCCATGCTCTCTCCTGACCCCCTCTTATCCCCGCCACTAGCCTTGCCCTTCTCATCCGTCTGCTAGCCCCAACTGCTCCTCTTCCCCGCCGAAGACCGTCTGCCACCCCCAATTGCTCCTCTACTCCTTCATCCTCTGCCAGAATTCGCCCCCCCATGTGTCTCCCTCACCGCCCGGTAACCCCCCAGCTCTCCCAAGCCCTCTTCCCCGCCCCCTGTGTCTCCCCCGTGCAGGCATACTTAACTTGTACCTGATCGTGCCTGTGCCCTCTCACCCCCCCTTTTTTTTTAGTTTAATTTACCCCCCCCCCCCCCACAACCCAACTTGCCTTGCCTCTCTCTTCCCTGCACACTGTCCAGGACACAGAACGCCGAAGCGTGCCTGCCACGCAGCTGCACGTGGAGTGCATGAGGCCGCAAGCTCCTGCTCTTCCGGTCTTCGCTCTGCCAGATTCGTCGCCTTGCCACCACTGCTCCTCTCCGCCGCCTCTGCTGACTCCACCTCATGCGATCTCCCTAGCTACCTGCACACCTCGCCATCCACTGGACCTCGCTCCCTGCCTTCCCGGTAATCTTCTTCTTCCGGCGCCCACCTCCTCCTCCCTCATCATTGGCTCTCCCCTCGCGCCCCTTGCTAGGGGGAGCCAATGATTTTAAATGACGCCGCCGTGTCACTGCTTGGCCTCCCCTTCCCTCCCCCTCCTACCTGCAGACCTGACACTGGGGTTCCGCATCTTGCTGCGCCCCCTGGTTACGGGCAGCCAGCTTAGGACTTTCGGCCATGCGGCCTAAATTTGTAGTGTAGTGTATGCCATTGAGTCAATGCTGACTCCTAGTAGTGACCAAGCCCCTGGGTTCTCTTAGCAGTGTGCGACCACAGACCAGAAGTAGATTGTCAGGCCTTTCTTCGGCAGAGTAAATCTACAGTAAAATAACATGAAATAAAATAAAATATGTAAAACTACCTTCAAATAAGAAATTATAAAATTGCTGAGCCTCACAAGAACACAGTAACAAATGCGGCAGCAATCAAAAGCGCACAAAGATCACACTGAAATACTCACTGTGGCTGTTTAGCAATAGGAACCTTTTGGAGGGCACCAGATTCAGTTTAATGCAAAAACTGTGCTAGAGCCCGGCACTAAAGTTCTAGTGCAGGGATTCCTCATACTAGTCTAACCCAGAAGTTAGACTCTCCGATACTGTAAGCAAACATGCTATTCCTTCACTCCAGGTGCTTATTTAAAACCTACTTTATGAAGTCAACATCAGGATATATGTGCCTTTATAAAATAGACTCCCAGTGCACAAATACTGATGTACACATTACCCCTGTTCTGTGGAAAAGATAATGCAATGTGTGTCTTTGAGTCAGTCCTGACTCCTGGTGAGCCAGAAGCTCCTGGGTTTTCTTGGCAGTGTCACCAGAAGTAGACTACCAGGCTTTTCTTCTGAGACAATGGAGGGTTAAGTGACTTGCCCAAGGCCACAAGGAGTACTAGTGGGAATTGAACCTTGGTTGCTTGGTTATTAAGCCGGTGTTCTAACCACTAGGCTACTCCTCCACAAGATAAATACATGCATATTTGTGTACTGTATGCAAATGTCACAGGATCCATATCCAAAATATAAAGTTTCCATTGAAGAACTTACTGAGTTAGTAAGGTTTTCAAAATAGATCTCCAACTATGCCTGTATTTATTTATTTAACCAGTTTTGTATACCACCTTATCCTTCAATCAAAGTGGTTGACAAGACAACAAAGGCTTACATACTGAGGGTATGGGAAAACAAAAATGATACATTACAATATAAATACAAAACAAAATAGTATGTTATAATACTATATCATAGTGAAATTAGATATACATAATGGTTAATTTGTTATTTCACCAAATGATTCTATAAATAAATAAGTCTTTAAAGATTTGTGAAAGTCCTTAAAGTCTTCCTGAGTTCTTAAGTCTTCAGGAATAGAATTCCATAACTCTGGTGCCATAAAGGAAAACGCTCTTTTAGAAGTCATTTGTTTGTATGTGGAATCTCAAGAGAGAAACAGCTAGTATAGTGTTCTCTAGAAAAATAAATGAATCATGCAATCTCTACATTGTTATATACTATCACAATCACAGCCCATATCAAGTTACGATTATTTCACGTGGATAGATAAATATTACTGGCCTTGGCCCTCTTAATAGATCATATTATAGACAGAATGGACTATACTTTAAAAAAAAACAACACATTGAAAATGTTTACAAACCACCACTAAATAAATTGTTTAAAATTAAGCACATATCTTTGAGATATATAGTTGTACCAAAAAACATGCATCATCTTTGTAGTATGCTGCTGGGATCGGTTCTTGGTCCGATTCTTTTGATATTACAGAAGGGCTATCAGGTAAGGTTCACCTCTTTGTGAATGATACAAAAATCTGCACTAGATAAGAGTAGACACCCAGGAAGGTGTAGATAACATGAGGAGGGATCTAGCAGAGCTTGAGGAATGGTTGAGAATTTGGCAGTTGATATTTAATGCTTAAGAATGCTAGGTCATGCATTTGGGCTACAAAAATCCAAGGAAGTGGTACAGTATGGGGGGGGGGGGGGTGAAGCACTTCTGTCCACAAAAAAAGAATGGACCCAGGTATGATTGTTCCTGATGATCTTAAGGTGGCTAAACTGGTAGATAAGGCCATAGTGAAAGCCAGAAGGCTACTTGGGTGCATAGGGAGAGGAATGGCCAGCAGAAAGAAGGGGGGAATAATGCCTCTGAATACGTCTTTGATGAGACCTACAGTAATTTAGAGTATTGTATTCAATTCTGGAGACCACATCTTCAAAATGATATAAATAGGTTGGAGTCTGTGCAGAGGGTAGCTACCAAAATGGTCAGTGGGCTTCATCTTAAGGCATACGGGGACCTAAAGATCTCAATATGCATACTTTGGAAGAAAGATGGGAGATGTGATAGAGATGTTTAAATACTTCCATGGCATAAATGCAGAGGATGAGTCTCTTTCAATTGAAAGAAAACTCTGCAACAAGGGGGCATAGGATGAAGGTGAAAGGAGATAGATGCATAAATATTTCTTTACAGTCTCCCATTGGAGGTAGTGGAGACCAGGACAGAATGTGAATTCAATAAATCATGGTACCAACACAACACAGAAGATTTCTAAAGGAGAAAAGGGACTATAGTAGTTGATATGAAAGGGCAGACTAGACAGGCCATATTTTTTTTTTCCTACCGGTACGTTTCTATGTTTCTAATAAATGATAGTTGTTTTCTAAATGGTGGCAGCATGCATATAGAGGTGCAATATATGAAGACAGAGCCTTATGTATTATGGCCCAGCCACTGGGGATGCTGGGTAGATGACAGAGTGATTGAGCTCTTATATATATTGTGGTAAGGAAGCCTATCCTGACTTAGGGGAAAGGGAAAAAGGCAAAGAGTTCACCCTAGTAAAAGGGCCCCTTTTGCAAGGTCAGCGTAACAAAGCCACCAACTCACCTAGGAACCAGAAACCCCCCAGCTGATGTTGAAGCTTTGGTGGGAGTGGCTGACTTGGATTTAGTGGCAGTTACAGAAACATGGTTCACAGAAAACCATGATTGGGATGTAACTATACCTGGCTATACTTTATTCAGAAAGGACAGGGTAGGAAGTAGGGGAGGAGGAGTGGCACTATATGTAAAAACTACTATTAAAGCTTTGGAATTACAGAGCTTAAAAGGGAGAGGGGAGACATTGTGGGTTAAACTAGAAAGAGGGAAAGAGAAATCTATTTACATTGGTGTGATATACAGACCTCCCTCACAAGAGGAAGAGTTGGGGATTTGGAGTGGCTGTGTTGGAGGTGCAGGGGGTCTGCTTGTAAGGCCCTGAGACTGCTGCCACTGAAAATCTGCTGGTGGAATCGCTTACCTTCCCCCTACCATCGGGCAGGCAGCGTCGGGACAACTTCCCAGCAAGGACCCTTTCCCTATACATTGCGTCTGTCTTCGGGACCGCGGAGCGTGTCCGCGGGGCGTGTTACAAAGGGGCGTGTCCAAAGGGGTGAGTTATGCCCCTTTGGCGCCCCTTCGGCGACACTGTGGCGACAGAAGTGTTAAAAGTTTCTTTTTGTTTGTTCTAGTTTATAATGGGGAAATGGAAGGCAAAAGCAGGCGGTAAAATGTCGGATGGGACGGCGGATAAGACCGCCGTAGGCCCTATCGACAAACATCTAGTGCCGTTGCCGGTTGCACAGTCCTCCCCTGAAGGGGCTTCCCTCAGTTCTGGAGGGAGGTCCCCTCCCCCTCGCCCTCTTTCTGTTGGGGCACCTATTTTTCCTGTGGAGTCCTCTGTTAAGGTGAGTCATAGTACTGTGGAGGTACTTTTTCCTAAACCGGTTCAGTTAACAGGGGTTGGTGATACTTCAGGACTTCCTACCCCTCCGCCTGACTCAGAAATCACTTTAAAGGATCTTTGGGGGGCTCTTAAAACTATTGATGATAAAATGACCTCTACATTAAGTTCCTTGTGTGTTTTTTCTCAAGAAACAGTTGCTTCCTTGAAGCAGCTAGATGAAAAGGTTTCCCATGTTGATGCAGCATGTACTAAACTTGAATCCCAGGTCCTTTCGTTGCATACTGCAAACATGGTAGGCATTAAGGATTCTTTGATCCTACACAACAAAGTGGAAGCCTTAGAAAATTCTTTTCGCCTTTATAATTTAAGTTTTTTGAATTTTCCGCAAACGTCTCTTTTGGCTCCAAAAATCCTTTTGGAAAAATACTTGAAAGAAGTTTTGTTTTTGAGCAACTCAATTGAGGTGGCTCAAATGTGTTATATTCCTTCTGGTCTAAAAAAGGTGTGCTCTGATGAAGGCGGTTTGGATGTGATTGAACCTTCAATCTCTAACTTGACGGCTTTTTTAGAGGACTCCACAGAATTAATAAATACTTGGGCTACTTTATTGGTGACTTTAAAATCCTTGGATGTTAAGCAACGAATACTTAAAGCCTTTTTTAAGCATAAGGCTTCTAAATTTTGTGGTCATACTATAAATATCTTTCCAGATGTTGCACGTAGCACCCAGCTTAGGCGGAGGCTTTTTTTGGCTCTTAAGCCTCAAGTCCTACAGCTGGGTGCTACTTTTTTCCTTAGATTTCCCTGTAAATGTGAGGTAAACTATGATGGTGCTTCTTATATTTTTACTGATGTATCCAATTTGGAAAAATTTATCTTTGACAGAGAGGGCTCAGGTGAGCTTGGTAAGGGTGTTTAATTGAAGATTTAGCCTCCTATTTTGTGAGCTTTCTGCCTTATTTTCCTATTATTCTTTTTTCCTATTTAAAGTTCCATTACCAATTCCCAGTAATGTGGACTATATCAGATGTTAGTTCTTATGGCTGATGTTTCTAAACTTTATATTTCTTTTTCTGATTGTCTTGTATTCTTATCTGGTGCTAAACCGTTTAAAGCTTAATAAAAAAAACAAAAAAACAAGAGGAAGAGGTGGACAGAGAGTTAATTGAAGACATGCTCAGCATTGCTAGGAAAGGGTAAGTGCTACTGATAGGAGATTTCAATATGCCAGATGTTGATTGGCACATTCCTGCAGCAGTATCATCTAGAAGTAAGGAGATCCTGGATTCTCTACAGGGAGAACTATTCAGGCAATTGGTAACAGACCCCACACGTGAAGGGCCAATACTGGACTTGGTGCTTACCAATGGTGAAAGTGTTTCTGATGTTGTAGTGGGAGATCATTTTGCATCCAGAGATCACCAGATGGTGTGGTTCAGTATTAGGACTAGGGCTGTTAGAATCCATTCAAAGGCGAGGATCTTAGACTTTAGGAAGACTAACTTTGCGAAGATGGGCCAATACCTCAGGGAGTCATTAGTTGGATGGGAACAGCTGAGGGATGTAGAAAAACAGTGGGAAAAACTGAAAGGGGATATTTTAAGGGCAACCAACCTTTTTGTTAAAATGGTAAATAAAGGTAAAAGGAAAAGGAGACCGCTATGGTTTTCGAAAGAAGTAGCTGAAAAAGTGAAGAAAAAGAGGGAGGCCTTCATGAAATACAAGAGATCACAGAGAGAGGAAGACAGGCATCTGTATTTGGAAAAACTTAGAGAAGCTAGCAAAGTAATCAAGAAGGCAAAGATTCAAAAGGAGGAGGAAATAGCCAATGCAATAAAATGGGGGGATAAGACATTTTTCAGATATATTAGTGAGAAGAGGAAGGGCAAGAGTGGTATTGTCAGACTCAAGGGTGCAGGGGAGGAATATGTAGAAGCTGATAAGGATAAAGCAGAATTGCTTAACCAATGTTTTTGTTCTGTGTTCACAGATGAAGAACCAGGAGCAGGACCTCAGAAAACACCCACAAATAGGAACAGAAGCAAAGGACATCTTGAACAATTTTCAAAAGACTGTGTTCGTGAAAAACTATCTCAACTTAAAGTAGACAAAGCGATGGGACTGGATGGGATACACCCGAGAATACTGAGGGAACGTTCTAGCATCTCCACTGACTGACCTTTTCAATGCCTCGTTGGAGTCCGGAGTGGTGCCAAAGGACTGGAGAGAGGCTCATGTGGTGCCTTTACACAAAAGCGGAAGTAAGGATGTGGTTGAAAACTACAGGCCGGTTAGTTTAACTTCGGTGGTGAGTAAATTATTGGAAACGCTGCTGAAAGAGAAAATAGTGAGGTTTCTGGAGTCCAGCAGATTCCATGATCCGAGGCAGCATGGATTCATCAGAGGCAGGTCTTCTCAGACAAATCTGAATGATTTCTTTGACTGGGTGACCAGGGAGTTGGACTGAGGGAGAGCCCTAGATGTGGTGTATTTAGATTTCAGTAAAGCCTTTGACACTGTTCCTCACAGGCGACTTATAAACAAACTGAGCACCCTAGGGATGGACCCTAAAGTTACTGCTTGGGTTAGAAATTGGTTGGGTGGGAGGCGACAAAGAGTACAAGTAAATGGAGCTCACTCTGAGGAGAAGGATGTTATCAGTGATGTGCCCCAGGGATCTGTCCTTGGTCCGATTCTTTTCAATATCTCTGTTAGTGATATAGCGGAAGGGCTTTCAGGTAAGGTTTGCCTCTTAGCAGATGATACCAAAATCTGCAATAGAGTAGACACCCAGGAAGGTGTAGATAACATGAGGAGGGATCTAGCTAAGCTTGAAGAATGGTCTAGAATTTGGCAGCTGGGATTTAATGTTAAAAAATGTAAGGTTATGCATTTGGGCTGCAGCAATCCAAGGGAGCAATATAGTATAGGGGGTGAAGTACTTTTGTCCACTAAAGAAGAGCGGGACCTAGGCGTGGTTGTGTCTGATGATCTTAAAGTAGCTAAACAGGTAGAAAAGGCGACAGCAAAAGCTAGAAGGCTGCTTGGGTGCATACGGAGAGGAATGGCTAGCAGAAAAAAGGAGGTGATAATGCCTCTGTATAAGTCTTTGGTGCGACCTCATTTGGAGTATAGTGAGCAATTCTGGAGACCGCACCTTCAAAAGGATGTGAACAGGATGGAGTCTGTGCAGAGGGTGGCTACTAAAATCATTAGTTGTCTTCATTATAAAGCATATGAGGACAGACTGAAGGATCTTAATATGTACACCTTAGAGGAAAGGCGGGATAGAGGTGATATGATTGAGATGTTTAAATACCTCCATGGCATAAATGTTCAGGGAGAGAGCCTCTTTCAATTGAAAGCAAGTTCTGCTACGAGGGGACATGGGATGAGGGTGAAGGGAGATAGATTCAAGAGTGATATGAGGAAATATTTCTTTACGGAAAGAGTAGTGGATCCATGGAATAGTCTACCAGTGGAGGTGGCAGAGATGAGGACAGTAACTGAATTCAAAAAAGCATGGGACAAACACAGAGGATCTCTAAAGGTAAAAAGGGAACTGTTGTAGTTGTTATGGAAGGACAGACTAGATAGACTATGTGGTCTTTTTCTGTCATCATATTTCTATGTTTCTAATATCTGACCGTGTCGGACGAATCGCCATGGACATAGTTGGACCCCTGGTAAAAACACCCCGTGGTTTCCAATATATTTTAGTCATGGTGGATCAGTCCACTAGGTTTCCTTGGGCAGTCCCTTTGCGCAAAATCTCAGCCAAAACAGTAGCGTTAGAAGTAGTAAAACTGTTTTGCGAAGTGGGTTTTCCCCGGGAAGTATTAACAGACTGTGGGACCAATTTTGTGTCAAAATATCTGGCCCAGTTTTGGGACGCTTTTGGGGTGCATCATGTGAAAACGGCCGCCTATCACCCCCAGTCCAATGGCCTGGTGGAAAGGCTGAATCAAACATTGAAATAAATGTTAAGACGGGGTTTAGACGGGAACGTGACAGAATGGGATGTGTTGCTTCCTTTCATTTTTTACGCCTGCCGGGAATGGATACAGGTTTCCCTAGGCATATCTCCCTATGAATTAATGTATGGTCGAGCCCCTCGGGGTCTCCTAGACATATTAAGGGAGCAATGGTTAGAGCCAGAGAAGGAGGCTAAAGGAGTCCCTCACTTTCTCTGCGATTTTAGAGGGTGGTTGAGTAGGACCTCCCAGGTGGCTGAAGAGAATTTACAGGCTAGTCAAGCTCGCCAGAAGGAGCGATATGACCAGAGGGCAAAGCCCCGCCAGTTAGCCCTGGGAGAGAAGGTCCTGGTACAGGTGGCAGGCGCCACTCCCAAATTTGAGGTTCAATGGAAGGGACCATGGAAAGTGACCAAACAAGTAGGCCCGGTATCCTATGAGGTAGAGAGTAGTACAGGTCGCAGGCAAATATATCATATAAACGTGCTTAGACCCTGGCAGGAAAGATCCGCAGTGGACAGTCTATCCAGGGTAGAACATCGGGCAGGAAAACTACATCAAAATGCGGACGCCTTATCAAGGATTACGGACTGTTCGTAGGAACTCCAACAACCTCCGCCAGCCCGTAATATCTTGGGTAGGGGGGGTATGTGGTAAGGAAGCCTATCCTGACTTAGGGGAAAGGGAAAAAGGCAAAGAGTTCACCCTAGTAAAAGGGCCCCTTTTGCAAGGTCAGCATAACAAAGCCACAAACTCACCTAGGAACCAGAAAACCCACATCTGGAACAGGTTTCATGTTTCCCCTAGTGAAATAAGGGAGAGTGAATACAGTCCTAAGGTCCAAGACCCTTACGTCAGTAAGCTCCCTGATTACTCAGGTGCCAGAAGGCAGAGTGATCTCCGTCACCTGGGGAGAGAGGAGGAGAAAGAGAAGGAGAGAGGGTGGAAGGGACGCCAGAAGCAAGGGCAGAGGCAAAGGCAAGATGAGGAGAAAGAGAGAGAGAAGCTGATACAAGCCGAGGCACAGGTATGAGCCTAAGAAGCCTGATTAATGCTGAGCACATCAGGAGAAGCCTGACTAATGCTGGGCAGTGCAGAGGTGCAGGAGACACTCTCAGCTCTAACGAGAGGCTGTCAGCTGAGCCCAGTGAGCCAGAAGGAGAGTCAGAGTCTATGCAGCTAGGAGAGCCTGATGCTGAGCTGAATGAGGAAGACACCCTCATGGATTGCTCTTTGTGCCAAGCCTTAGCCACAGAAGGGTTGAAGGAAAGCCAGCCCTGAGAGAAAGCCCTCCAGAGAAAGGTAACCATAAGAAGCAGGTAGATGGATTGTAAATTCCCACATGGTAAAGAGGGGAAGTTTTACTAAGACGTAAGAACAAGCTGGAGTTGTGAATTGTGCTTGTTAACCACCTGCTACCTGTGAAGTGAGATGGCAAGAAGCCAAATTAACAGTGAGGAAAAAGCTTTCTTTTTGCTTTTGAATTTTCCTGAGAAACCTGAATAGGACTTTGCTTGCACGTTGAAAGTTTGTTCCTGTTTGGAGTTTTTGTTTTTGCTTGTAAATTGGAAAACAGCCTGGAAAGGTTTGAGACTGGAAAAGAAGGCAAACTGCCACAGAAGAAATCCTGTTTGTCTTTTATGCTTTAACCATCAAGGCTATAGGAAGCTGGTAGCCTTGCTGTTAAAAGGCTATGTTTTTCTGAGCTGAAGAATACTTTAAGCTGTCACGTTGGTTTTGGGTTTTGTTTTGCTTATAACCTGTTGTTCTTTGAAGAAGCCTGAAGAAGTATGCCTGAATGTGGTATTTATGAACCTTTTTTGTGCTCAATAAATTTCTGTCATTGCCTTACCCAAGGAGCCCGACTACAGCTTTCTACCTGAAGCCCATATATATCGCAATTAAGCTACATTTCCCAGAAAGCATTGCGGGGAACTAGTCAGTTAAGGCTGAAAGGGGAAAGTTCCTTATACAACCACGCCCCTCTAAGCTGGAGGCGAGTGGTGAGGGCGTGACAATATATATATCAGTTGTATCTCAAGGGATCAATTAACCTTTCCTTACTGGCCTCTGATAGGTATCAGAGAGCATTTGAAACCTAAACAGCAATGTAAGAGCCCAGGGTTACATGGAAAAGTATATACACACCTCTCTTCGGGATTTCCACCCTTCTGGCAGATTGCTTCTATCTGTGCCCTTCTCTTCTGCAGACAACTACTCAGGAGTAATTAGCAGAAATATTTCTTTATAAAAAGAGTGTAGGTAGTAGGAAAAGCAAAAAAGCATGGGACAAACACAGAAGATCTCTAAAGGACAAAAAGCGACTATAGAGCTTAGAGGTTGGTGTGGAAGAGCAGAGTGGATAGGCCGTATGGTCTTTGTCTGCCATCATCTTTCTTTGCTTCATCATTGAACTACTCCAGGATGCCACCAACAGTACTTCCACCTTAGGTATTCAACAAAACTTGATCGTAAAGCAAAAACTAAAAATGGAAACCAGGAATATACTTATATTGAATATTAATAAGAAACTGTTATATACAGCTCAGATCGAGCATATATCTTAAATTGAGAGATCAATAAAAGGCAAAATGAATTGCCTGAAAATACCATATATAAAGCAGCCGCTGGTGTCCAAGCTTGTTTCTTGGCGTATCCAACATACCAGAAGAACTGACATTATAGCATTTAGACTGATTGATACCCACATCTCTGAGCTCACGTAAAGGCAGTGGGAATTCATGTCCCCCATACAGTATTCATGTTCTTTAACTTCCTGTCTTTTACAGAGGTTCTCTTGAGATGGGGACGGCAGAAATAGGGTAAGGGTGGGGTCACAACTTTTACAGCCCTAATGAAACAGATATGCGTGCTTCCAACAGGAATTTAGTACACACATCTATTTCATTAGGGTTTGTAAAAATTGTGACCCCCATCCTTACCCTGATTACTCCCCTCCTCACTCACTCCATTCTCTACCCCTGTCCTAACCCTTTCTCTAATCCATTGCATGTGGGAAAAAACATGATGTAATTATTATGTTTGCATGGTGACAAAACACTTAGCATACCACCCATTAGTAAACATGCACCACTGAATGAATCCATAAAGTTCAGACAAGCATCACACAAATTTCATTAACAATGTGGTAAATCCAAACGCCTGACTGAAAATCAGAAAAGGAAATGCTTTTGCTCTAAATTAAAGCCATGCCAAGTTTATGTTTTATCAAGTTCCAAGACTGTTTTGTAATTTAAATTAGTAAAGAGATGATGAGAGCGAAAAAGAAAATTTAAACAAAAACATCACCTGGTTTCAGCTTGATAGAATCTCTTCTCTGATGTCCAACTGAGTTCAGACCAGCGCCAGAATCCTGCATCTGGGACTGCTGTTGGACTGGTTTGTGACCGTGAGAGGGGGCCCCCCTTGAGCCTGCGGCTCCTCCAAAACTGCCTCGCTATCTCAATGGGTAGTGGTAACTGAACCTGCAGTAATTGCACCAAACTACTTAGCACAAGGGCAATACTGGTCACATACTAACTGCATATAGTAACATAGTAACATAGCATTTGACGGCAGATAAAGACCATATGGTCCATCCAATCTGTCCAGCAAAGTGGCAAGAGTAGGTGCACCTGCCGCTCCGTGCAGGTCACCCCTCCCCATACCTTTGTTTAGGGGTGTACCCACGCACTCTGTGCAGGTCACCTCTACATGCACCCACTCTGTCTTCTAAAATTGACATCAATTTGGAGAGTTTTGCACTTGGACATCACTGCACGCACAAATATGGCCTTTTTAAAATATATCTTCACCTGCTCAGTAATTTTGTTCTTTATAATGTTTTTTACCATTTTGCCTGGTACTAATGTCAGGTTCATCAGTTTATAGTTCCTGGATCATCTCTGGAACCTTTTTTAAAAACAGATATTACGTTGGCAACCCTCCAGTCTTCAGGTATTGTTAATGATTTTAATGATATTACTATTTTGTAAACTAATAGGTCTGCAATTTCATTTTTCAGTTTTTTAGCACTTTGGGACAGAGGCAAGTCTCATTATTTCTGAATAAGAAACATAAGAGGTACATGGCTAAAGGAATGGTATGTCGAGTGTTAAGGACTAATAAAAACTGGGGAAAGAGCGGTTTCAGGTTTTATTGTGCTATAAGATTGTTTGCTCCATGGTTTGCAAATGCTATGTGTTCCCAAGAAATGAATACAAATCTGAAGTACAAAAAAAAAGTAAACTAACATGAACTATCTAGTACTGATTTAATATGTGGTTTAAAACAATTTTAAGTCAATAATCGTGCAAAGCTAGCATATAAATGTTTTAATGGATAACCAAATGGTACCAACTTTTAAATATGGGGGTATAATCAATGACTAATCTATAATTGTTATCAGTGCTTCTGATTTCTTCAACCTCAAAACAAGACGGTATTTCCCATAAGGGCAACATCGATAAGAATCGAAATAGCCATGGTCTCTAGTACATACGAGTTATTTCACCCTCCGTATTCTGCTCCTGCTAGTGGCGTTGCACTCCAAAGGAGCAGGCTTAAGGAACAAATCAGAACCTGCTCCTTCGCGTTGTTCTAAAATTCCTTCTCTTGCTCTGTTCTGTCAGTTTTAGGTGACTGCTACTTTTGCTTTGCACACATGGACTCTGGTCAGCTACTACCAACCATGACAGTTATAGGTTACTTAAAACTTGATATACCACTCTTTGTAGCAACATCAGTTACCACCTCATATAGTCCGGTTCAAATTGGTCACTGTTACCCTGCTCCTCCAATGCCTTCCTGGTATTATCTACAGGTAAGACAACTAATTAAAATTCCTCAATCCTCTTCACTGTCTTCCTTCTTCCTGAAATCCTCTATCAGTATCCTGGGAGGATTGCTTAATAGTACATCTGCCCAATATACAAATTCTTTAATTAAAAATCTGATTACTGACCTTAAACTTACATTTCTTTAACTAAAACCTAGACGAGCGAAAGTGAACCTTCCCTGCTAGAACAGGCTTCCCCTTTCTTTCTATTCCCTGCCTAGGCCGAAAGAGTGGTGGACTAGCTCTCAAACATAATGCCATGCTTTTCTTTTAAGGTCCTCACTTCTTCTTTTTTAACCTTTATAGGCAGCCTCTTGCTTCAGCATACACCACTCCTCCTCATTCGTCATCCCTCCTTTACCCATTTGGTAGGCTTTCAGAATCTTTCTTCCTACATTCTTGATCTCTCTAAATCTATTTGTCCGAGAAAGATATTGGGCCTTAACTGCGT
This sequence comes from Ichthyophis bannanicus, assembly GCA_033557465.1. Taxonomy (NCBI): domain Eukaryota; kingdom Metazoa; phylum Chordata; class Amphibia; order Gymnophiona; family Ichthyophiidae; genus Ichthyophis; species Ichthyophis bannanicus. The sequence goes on from CM066032.1 coordinate 137,698,098, forward strand.
GTCTGCATGATCATCTTCTCCCTCCCCCCCATTACTCTTTAAATATCTAGATCATTTTTCATACTTTGGACACATGATGCGAAGAGAAAGATCATTAGAGAAAGACATTATGCTTGGCAAGATAGAAGGTCAACGGCAAAGAGGAAGGCCAGCAATGAGATGGATCGATACAATAACAGCAGCTACAGGTACCAGTCTGTCAACAATGAGCCGCCTGACTGAAGACCGAACACAATTTAGGATAGCTATCCAGAGGGTCGCCATGAGTCGACTCCGACTCGACGGCACTTAACAACAACAACAACAACAACATCTAGAACATTTAAAAAGGGTAGAAATAGAATACCTTGCAAATTCCTGAAAGTGCTCTGCAGCCAGTTTTAAAATGCCCCAGGCTTCAGTGCTTCCCTGAAAGTAAGGAGCTTCGACTTTGAGCTTTTCCTGTCTGTTTGTTGACCAGCTACTGAATTCTGCGCCATCGTTCACTGCAAAGGCAAAGTCACCACCACGTGCAAATCCTAGGCTGAAGCAACTGATGCCTCTTTTCTGTGGCGCACGACACGTTGGATAAAGAAGCAGCACTGGAAGAAAAAAAAACAAAACAGTTTGATTGTTGTGCAGCACTGCGGCAGGCAGTCAGGTAGGAGTTCAGATAGCAGTGTGGGACACAGAGTGGGGCTGATTGAAGTGGCACTGACAGGTAGCAGCGTGGCAAATTGAAGTGGAACGTAATTGTGACCGTCAGGATGTACTCACACTCTAGCCCAGCAAGGAAATGTGTGTGTTGTTGGTGCGGGGCCTCCTGAAGCGCAGGGCCCTGTGCAAAAAACATTCTTGCACAATGGACGGGCCGGCCCTGCATAGGGTGAGGCACATTGTGACAACCTGTGTAAAGTGGCCATTACAACCTAAAACAACAGTGGCATGATTATCTTAGGATTTTATGAAAGCAATGGGGTAATTGGAATGAAGTAGCAGTTACTACCATAAATAGCAGTGGTATGAATGCATCATGGTGCTAGGTTTCATTTTTGCCTAGTTCAGATAAAGAGAAGATGGTTGAGAGATCAAATGAAGACATGGGCAAGAAAAAAAGAAGTTGTTCTATTGCATTTTCAGAGTTCTAAAAAGAAAATGAATCTAAATTGGGAAGACGGAATGGGCCATTTTGGTCCTTTTCTGGATTCTGAAAAAAATCAAAAATGAAATTGCAGACCTATTAGTAGCAATCTGAAATTTATCATCAAGAATGTCTACATTACATGAGAAATGAAGGCCACGGGGGCAGCGTCCCAGGCCGGCCGCCTGTAACCGGGCGACTCAGTGAGATGCGGAGCCCGGGTTCAGGCCCACGGGCTGAAGGGGGGGGGGAGGCTGGGGATGAAGGATGATGGGTGGGCATCTTTTGAATTCATTGGCTCCCCATCGTATGGCGTGAGGGGAGAGCCAATGAGAGGGGAGGTGGAGGAGGGCATGCGGTGCGAGGAGCCGGAAGATGGGGCCAGTTGAGAAGAGCCCCGGAGAGCGGCGGGTGCAGGAGCCTTGAGGTCCAGGGAGGCGGTTGAAGGCAGGCAGCATGGGAGCTGCAGTAGATGGAGGGAAGCAGTCAGTGCAGGAGTCGGGAGGCAGCGGTCGGCAGCGGTCGGCAGAGCGGGGGAGCAGGAGCACGTGGCCGAGTGCAGCACAGCGTGCTGAAGTTTGGCCGGCATGCTGCGGCAGACAGCTCTTCAGCTGCGATGACCGGAGGAGGCCTCGAGGCAAATGTGGGGGTGGATTAGGGGGTGCAGGAAGAAAGGAAAGGGCCCAGTTTGATTGATGGAAAGGGGGGGCCTGCCGGGACGGGGTAGGGAGAGGGGGAGGGCTGGGGGGGCTGCCAGGCATCAAGGCAGGCAGGCTAGAGGTCGGGTTATAGCAGGGGATGTGGATGAGGCCGAGCAGCCAAGGGAGGCAAGTGGGCTGCTGAGGGGAAAGGGAACTGCGGGGACAGGATGAAGGGCTAGGGAAGCGGGATTGCCTACTAGGAGGGGGGTCGTGGAGAGAGAGCAAGGGGGTCTGAGGCGAGGGCCCAGAGGCGAGGTGGGTCTCATGGGGGTGGGTTAGAGCCCCAGCCAGTGGGGATGCGGGGTGGGGAGTCAGGGTGGGGAAGGGGTGGAAGGATGGAGCGACCTCCAGGGACGCCTAGTGCGGTGGGGGAAGAGGGGGCTGTGGGTCAGCAGAGGGGGCTGTCGGGAGGAGGGGGCGTGTGGTTCTGGGGTGGCAGTGGGAGCCGGGTACAGAGGCTATGCATTTTAGGTGGCAGGGTAGTCACCCGGGGGTGGAGAGGGTAGTCAGACAAGGGGGGGGGAAGTGTCTGGGAGAGGGTGTGGGGTCCTGGCAACATTGGCTTGGGGGCGGGCAAGGTTCATCAGGGTCAGAGTGGCTGGGGGTTTGGCAACCAGCCTGGCCGTCGATGGTCCCTCCTCCGGTGTTCTCTTTTATGTCTCCGCAGGTGCCGGCGATGATTCCATACTCGGCAATGCCTGGAGGCGGAGGCCATGGTGGAGCGGAGCGGCAGCAGCGCAGCATGGTGGACAGCTCGGTGGAACCGGTGACAGTTACCGAGTGGGCGGAGGAGCCGAGGGCTGCAGGTGAGTCACAAGAGGAAATGGGGGGGAGGGGACCGGGGGGGGGGTAGGAACGGGAGGAAAGGCGCATAGGAAGCGGAAACATGCGTGTTGGCGGCGGCATGGTTCAGATTCTTCTTCTTCGTCTTCTTCATCGATATTGTCATCATCCGCGTCCAAAAGTGGCGGGGTAGGACAAGAGGGGGTGGTAGAGAAGGGGGGGGGGTAGGCAGTACGGGCGGCGGGGTCCCGTCATTAGCAGCGTATGCGGAGTTATTGGAGGGTGTACCAAGAAATTTGCGGTGCAAGATTAAGAAAAGGAAATATATTGATATTTTCCAATTGTTGGAGGGCTGGAGGCGGTCAGGGGATAGTAAGAAGAAAAGGAAGGAGGACGAAAAGGCCGGTCACATCAAGAAAGTGTTTAGGAATGTGGTGAACTGGACAAGAGCTTTTTTAAGTTTGGCCAGCGTATGGGGGCATCACTTTCTGGAACAGTATGGGATGCTGTTAGCTTATGTGTATTCCATCCTGGAGGCTGCGCAGACACACAAAGGATGGTCGTGGTTGAACTACAATGGGAGGTTTCGAGATAAAATGGAGGAGAATAGGTTATTGTCATGGGGTGCGCAGGATATTAATCTGTGGCTCACGCAAATGTCCGTTAAATCAGGGGTGGGGGGTATGGGAGGAAAAACGGGGAGGGGGATCGCTGGGGGGATGGGATGTTCCTTTCGTCCGACAGGAGCCCCATTGCAGCAGAAAAGTGGAGGTACAGGAACAGGGGACGTGTGTTAGAGATTTAATAAGACATCGTACCCTTTCCTGATTGCATGTTCTGACATGCATGTTCAAGTTGTGGAGGCGGGCATGCCGCGGAAAAATGTATTAAAAAAGGGACAGCCCCGCTTAGTGGGCCAGCCCTTAAGTAATAGTGTGGTGAGCAGTCTGGCTGGTACCCTGATATGGGTAGAGGCGTTAATGGCCAGGCTGCAACAATACCCGAGGCGAGGAGATAGAGAGGTGTTGGCAAAAGGGTTTCAGGAGGGCTTTGTCATCCCAGTGGACGGTACGGTTGTAGCATGCACGTCATGCAATTTGCCTTTGGTGCGGTGCTGGGCACCAGTAGTGAGGGAGAAATTGTTAAAAGAATTAGAATTGGGGAGAAATGCAGGCCCGTTTGCGGAAAACCCGTTCTCGAATTTTGTAGTATCCCCATTGGGTATTATACCCAAAAAGGAAGCATGAAAATTTAGATTAATTCATAATTTGTCATTTCCAGAAGGAACATCGGTCAACGATCACATACCGCGGGAAGAGTAGCAAATCACCTGGGCCGGATGGTATACATCCAAGGGTGTTGAAAGAACTGAAATATGAGATTGCAGACCTGCTATTAGTAATCTGTGAATTTTCATTAAAATCATCTGTAATACCTGAAGATTGGAGGATCGCCAATGTAACGCCAATTTTTAAAAAGGGTTCCAGGGGTGATCCGGGAAACTACAGACCGGTGAACCTCACGTCAGTACCGGGAAAAATGGTAGAAACCATCATAAAGAATAAAATTACTTATCATGTAGATAGTCATGGCCTAATGGGAGACAGCCAACATGGTTTTAGACAAGGAAGATCTTGTCTTACTAATCTGTTATGTTTTTTTGAAAGTGTGAATAAACAGGTGGACAAAGGTGAGTCGGTTGATATAGTGTATCTGGACTTTCAGAAAGCTTTTGACAAGGTCCCTCATCAGAGACTTTTGGCAAAACTAAAGAGTCATGGGATAGGAGGCAGTGTACTACTGTGAATCAAGTACTGGTTAAAAGATAGAAAGCAGAGGGTTGGGCTAAATGGCCAATTTTCCCAATGAAGAAAAGTGAATAGTGGTATACCCCAGGGATCTCTGCTGGGTCCGCTGCTTTTTGACATATTCATAAATGACCTGGAAAGTGGAATAACGAGTGAGGTTATCAAATTTGCAGATGACACAAAACTATTTAAAGTTGTTAAAACCCAAGAGGATTGTGGAAAATTGCAAGAGGATCTTGATAAATTGGAAGACTGGCATCAAAATGGCAGATGAAATTTAATGTGGACAAGTGCAAAGTTATGCACCTAGGGAAGAACAACCCAAGCTATGGTTACACGATGCAAGGTTCCACATTAGGAACCCCCCACCCAGGAAAAAGATTTAGGCGTCATTGTGGATAGCATGTTAAAACTCTCGGCCCAGTGTGCAGCAGCAGCCAAGAGAGCAAATGCTAGGTATCATAAGGAAAGGAATGGAAAATAAAACAAAAGATATTATAATGCCTCTATATCGTTCAATGCAGGGGCGGCCCAAGGGGGGTGCGGGGCCATGTGCGGAGACTTGGTGTGGGGCCTCATTTGCATAAGGGGCCTCATTTGCATAACTATTTGCATAATGTTACCATACACTAACTTTTAGTAAGCATGCCTCTTAATGAGTATATAGATAAAGAAAGACTAAAAGATTTCTACATTACTATAATCCAGTGCCAACCGCCAGGCACATTAGGAACTACTACAAACACTGCCCATTTAGAACCCATAGCAAACCCGCCATATCCTAACAGCACTACCAGGACTCACAAAGCACCATACCCTACCTATCAAAGGGCAACACTGCAAATATTAAACTAATACATTTCAGAGAATAACAATACATGACCTACTGGGGAAAGGGAACAAGTGGCAATGTCAAATAGGAATTACATAAACAGAATACCTCAGCTCAGTTACACATGCAGAACACAGACCATCACCAAACAAGGAATCACAATTTAGAAACAGGAAGACAATTAAATTGGGAACCCCAAAAGCCAAACTTGGAATGTACAACAACACTGTAGAAATAAAACTATAAATTAATTTCCTCTTGTACTAAACAAAGCGCAGACGTTAATGATGCACATTTCCCAGAGCTGACATATTCCAGTTAATAAATTCAAAATAAAGAGATATCTTTCTACCTTTTGTGCATTTTTTTCCAGTTGCAATTGCTCCAGCCACTTTCTTCTGGTTTCTTTGTGTCTTCTGCTAACTCTCCATCGTCTGCTGTCCATTTGTCCTTTCTTATCTCTTCTAATTTTTTTCCATTCTCTCTCTACATCTGCTTTAACATACTAATATTTCTCCTTTTGCTCTTTCCTCATTCCTATTTCATCCACTCTTCTAATTTTTTTCCATTCTCTCTCTACATCTGCTTTAACATACTAATCTTTCTCCTTTTGCTCTTTCCTCATTCCTATTTCATCCACTCAAATTTTACCCCTCCATCCTCAATCCCCACTTACTCTCCCAATACCCAGCCAATTGTAGATTTTTCTTCCGTCCCACACAAATATGTTTCCCCTCTCCATTTCACTCTCCCAGCTCCATCCCATTCAAATCTCCCCCAACATCAGCTCCCTTCTAGTTCCAGCCCCACCCAGTATCCACTCCATTCTAGTCCCCGCATCAGCCCATTTCCAGTCCTAGCCTCCCCCATCAGCCCATTTCCAGTCCTAGCTCCCCCATCCATTTCCAGTCCTATCCAAGTCCCTCCATCAGCTCATTTCCAATACCAGCCTCCCATCAGCCCATTTCTAGTCCTTTCCTAGCCCCACCATCAGCCCATGTCAAATCCTAGCTCCCCTCCACTCAGCCCATTTCCAGTCCAAGACCCCCATGAGCCTACTTCCAGTTCTAGCCCCTCCATAAGTCTCTTTCAATCCAAGCCCCCACCACAGCTCATTTCCAATCTTAGCTCCCCCCAACACCCAATTCCCAGTCCTATCCTAGCCCCCTTCATCAGCCCATTTCCTGTCCTAGCTCCCTCCCCTCACAACCCATTTCCATTCCAAGCCCCCCTCCCCATCAGCTATTTGCAGTTCAAGCCCCCCCCCCCCTTCCCCTCAGTCCATTTCCAGTCCTAGGAACCCCCCAACCCATTACCAGTCCTAGCCCTCCCATAGCCTATTACCAGTCCTAAGTCCCCATCAGCCCACTCTCAGTCCTAATCCCATCAGCCCATTTCCAGTCCTAACCCCCCATCACCCAATTTTCAGTTTAAGCCCCCCATAGCCCATTAACAGTCCTAACCCCCAATCAGCCCACTCCCAGTCCTAACCTCATCAGCCCATTTCCAGTCCTAACCCCCATCACCCAATTTTCAGTTTAAGCCCCCCCCCATAGCCCATTACTCGTCCTAAACCCCCATCAGCTCACTTCCAGTCCTAACCCCCATCGCCCCATTTCCAGAGTTAGCTCCCCATAGCCCCAGTCCTTACCCCCTATCAGCCCTCTTCCAGTTCTAATCCCATTAGCCCATTTCCAGTCCTAACTCCCACCCCAGCAGCCCAGGGAAATTTAAAAAAAACAAAAAAGCTGTCTGCTGCCGCTGCTGCTGCCACCGTGGTGGCAACAACAGAATCGCATATCCCGCGGGCCCCCCCCCCCAACAGAGCCTGCTCTCCCTGCATCAGCTCCGTCGACTTTCAGAGCGCGAAAGGAGAGTTTCTCCCGCGCAGCTCTGTTAAGCCCACGGGGGCTGATGGGAAAGTCCCATCAGCCCCTGCGAGCTTAATAGAGCCACAGAAGGGAAACTAGTCTCCCTTCGAGCTCTGAAAGCTGATGGAGCTGATGCAGGGAGAGCAGGCTCTGTCGGGGGGGGGGGGGGCCCCGGGGGATATGCGATTCTGCCGTTGCCGCCGCGGCGGCAGTGGCAGCAGCAGCAGCAGCAGACAGCTTTTTTTTTTAATTTTAAAATTTACTTTGCAAGCAGAATGTTCTTTGCGCGGGGCCCCCTGAAACGCGGGGCCCTGTGCAAAAAACATTCTTGCTCAATGGACGGGCCGGCCCTGGTTCCATGGTGAGACCGCACCTTGAATATTGTGTGCAATTCTTGTCGCCGTATCTTAAAAAGGATATAGCGTTATTAGAAAAGGTTCAGAGAAGAGCCACCAAAATGGTAAAGGGGATGGAAGGATACTCCTATGAAGAAAGGCTAAAAAGGTTAGGGCTCTTTAACCTGGAAAAGAGACGGCTGAGGGGAGATATGATAGAAGTCTATAAATTAATGAGCAGAGTGGAACGGATAAACGTAGATCGATTGTTTACGTTATCAGAATATAGAAAGACTAGGGGACATGCAATGAAGCTACAGGGTAAACTATTTAAAACTAATAAAGGAAAATATTTCTTCACTCAACATGTAATCAAACTCTGGAATTTGTTACCGGAGGTTGTAGTAAAGGCTGTTAGTGTAGCTGGGTTTAAAAAAGGTTTGGACAAGTTCCTGGAGGAAAGGTCCATAAACCATTATTAAGAAGGGACCCAGGATATCAATGCTTGACCCAGTACAAGCATTGCGGAACCTGTGTCTTTTGGGGAAACTGCTAGGTACGTATGACCTAGATTGGCCACTGTTGGAAACAGGATACTGGGCTTGATGGACCTCGGTCTGACCCAGTATGGCATATCTTATGTTCTTATGTTCTTATGTACAGTTAGATATGTGTCTTTTGACCGGGCGGTGGAATTGGTGAGGAAAGCAGGGGCGAGGGCATGGATGGCGAAGGTAGATTTTGAGTCGGCATTCCATCTGTTGCCAGTTCACCCAGACAGTTTTCCATTGCTAGGATTTGGGTTTGAGGAGCAGTTTTATTTTGAGAAATGCATACCTATGGGATGCTCGGTGTCATGCGCCTACTTTGAAAAATTCAGTTCCTTCTTGCATTGGGCATTGGTGCAGGAAGTGGGTTGTGAAAATGTAGTGCATTATTTGGACGATTTTTTCTTTGTGGGAGCAGAGCAGTCAAGGGAGTGTCGGCGGCTATTGAGCAGTTTCATGGACTTGGCCAGGGACTTGGGGGTGCCATTAGTGGAAGGAAAAATGGAGGGTCCGGCGAGACAACTAACGCTTCTGGGTGTAGAATTGGATTCAGAGGCAATGTTAGTGAGGCTTCCAGAAGAGAAGGTGACAAAGCTGCGGGTGTTAGTGGCCAATGCGTTAGTTTCCAGCAAGTTGAACTTGAGAGAGTTGCAGACATTGATCGGTGCGTTGAATTTTGCATTCCGCATCATCCCGATGGATAGGGTGTTTCTGCGAAGGCTAGCAGGGGCAATGGCAGGGGTCCAAAAACCGCATCATAGGATTAGGGTGTCCAAGGTGATGAAGGACGATTTGTGGATTTGGGACATCTTTTTCAGGAATTCAATGGCACATCAGTGATGATGGAGGCAGAAATGTCCTCAGGGGACTTTCAGCTATTCTCGGATGCGGCTGGGGGGGGGGGGGAATTGCTAGGCATCTATTTTGCAGGGGCATGGTGTGCAGACAGATGGCCCCAGACGTGGCAGGAAGCGGGTTTAGTCACTAACATTGCCTTTCTAGAGTTGTTTCCCATGCGGGTAGCGTTGGAGTTGTGACCAGAGTGCTTGCGTAATAGACGGGTATTGTGGTGGTGTGACAACGTGGCGGTGGTGAGTGTAATAAATCAGTACACCCCGAGATGTGTGCCAGTGGCTGACTTGATGCGGGAGGTGGTACTAGCTTGTTTAAGGCTGAATGTTGTGATCAAAGTGCGGCATATTCCAGGCTGTACTAATGAGATCGCGGATGCTCTGTCTCGTTTTCAGTGGGACAGGTTCCGGAAGTTGGCACCAGGGGCCAAGGAGATTGGATTGCTGGTCCCAGAGCACTTGTGGCAGATTGGCCTAAAGTGATGCTGAGTTTGCTATGAGGCTCGGTGGCGAGAAGAACATGGTCGGTTTACCAGCGGGGTTGTGACAAGGTGGAGGAGTTTTTGCGGGTGCAAGGATGGCGACCGGATGCGGTGTCTGATTGGATGCTAGCATATTATGTAGTGGAGGCCAAGAAAATGGGGTGGTCCAAGGCAGTGGTCCATTCGCATTTAGCAGGGTTTGCCTTTTTCGCGAAGGCGGTAGGGTGGATCCTGGTGGGGGGTGGGTTTTTAACGCGGAGGTTGATGCAAGGGTGGGGGAGAATGAGCCCAACTCCTAAGGACAGCAGACATGCCGATTACGCACGACTTGCGGGTAAGGCTATGTGCGGCTCTCCCGGTGGTGGCAATGTCGGTGTATGAAGCGGCATTATTCAAGGCAGTGTTTTGTTTGGCATTTTTTGGGGCCTTCCGTATCAGGGAATTGGTAGCGGACTCCGGGAGGGCAGGGAGTGTTGGCGGCTTGCTGCTGCAGCAAGTACAAGTGGAGAGAGGGTCGGTGCAGGTGCTGTTGGCACACTCTAAGACCGACCAACAGGGGCGGGGGTGGTGGGTGGTCCTGTAGGAGATGGCAGGTGTGCCATCCTGTGTGATGGCTGCATTATGGGAGTACTTGTGCCGGCAACCGGAGGGGAAGGGTTTGCTATTTATTCATGAGGATGCGCGGCGGCTGATGCATTTCCAGGTGACAGCTGTCTTCAGACTGGCCCTACAGCAGATAGGGGAGGTACCGCATCAATTTGCAGCACATTCATTCTGCATTGGGGCAGCAACAAGTGCAGCGGCGGCGGGTTTGTCGGACCAGGAGGTGCAACGCATTGGCCGATGGTGCTCTAGGGCGTTCCGAGGATATGTCCGATTGTAGAGGTAGTTGGGCGGGGCATGGTGGGGGCTAATTCTGTTTTTTCTTTTGCAGATAGAGGGTGTGGTCCACATGGCTGTTGGCTGATCGGCCATTCTTTTGTGCATTGGGCGGGTCGGCGAGCGGCTGTGCGGCCTGCAGGGGCTAATCTGGGCCTGGATCCAGAAGTGGTGTTTGTATTATGGCTGGGTGAGCGAGGTCTCCATTGGACACAGCTGCTCCCTTTGCTTCGGCACTACAGGCAGCTGCGGACTGCACCGGACTTGATTTTGATACATTTGGGGGGCAACGACCTGTCAGCCTGGACCTGCAAGCAACTCATACGAGCGGTGCAAAAAGATCTGGAGGTGGTACTGCAGTTGTTTCCGGGAGTAATACTGATGTGGTCAGATATTATACAGCGGCCAAGCTTCTGCGACCAGAGGCGCTGGTCGCATGGTCTGATGAAAATCAACCATCAGATTGGCCGCTGGGTTTGTACCAGGTGATGCATTCCTGGGTAAAGGTGGGCTGTGCGGAATTGTACTGGAGCGATGGTGTGCATTTATCCCCGGTGGGTTTGGATTTATTATTAAACGACTGACAGGAGGCATTGGAGTGGGTAGTGTTGAGGGATGCTTGCTGGTCGCAACTTTGGGGGGGACGGCGCGGGGACAGTGAGGTCGCCCACGCCGGTGGCGGGATCCCGGAGGTTTACGGGGTCTGGAGCCTTGGATAAACTTGGGACGGGGTGGGGTACCCCCGACCCGGAGAACCCCTGGGTTGGCTTTTGCTAATTATATGGCAAAGTCAGGGGCCAAGTGGGGAGAGAAGTTGGAAAAGCGGAGGCGTGCGCACCTTGCTATTGACATGGCTGGTGAGGCATCAGTCTGCTGGGTATGCAAAATGATGGTTAACTAACCCCTACCTGCAAAACAACACAAGACCCCATTCCAGAAGGTAAACATTTCTGATCACCTCACATAAGCCTCACGACTCACCATCTACACCTCAGCTGCTCCAAGATCCCAAAATCCTCAATCCTCCAACTGATCACTACCACACACCATCCGAACCACAACTCTGCTTCATATCACCGAGACCCAGCACAAATCCTAAGATAACATACTGACCAGAACAACCATGCTCACCATGTATTTAATACTGGTCACACTGCTTACCCTTATCCCACTGATTAAAACACACAACACCTTTCCTACCCCACTCATCCCCCATATGCTCTCCACACCCTCCACTCAACACTCCCACGCCACTCCTATAACTGACATCTTCACACCAAACATATTATATCCATACCAACCACTATTCCCACCCCTCTGACACAACCTCCAAGACCCCAACTACCACACTAAATGCACACTTATAAATGCTCAATCAATAAGACCCCCCCCCAAACTATCCAGGACCTCCTATCTGACTACCAACTTGATATCCTCTGCGTAACAGAAACCTGGCTCACAGACACCGATAATGTCCTTCTTAACCAGCTTACCAGGGAGGAGTAGCCTAGTGGTTGGGCAAGGTACTTCAGGCCGGAAGGTCGGGGGTTCAAATCCCACTAGAGGACAGCAACCTTGGGCCGGAAGGACTGGGGTTTCAAGCAACTTAACCCTCCATTGCCCATGTTCCCTGTAAGTATTAGTGTATGTGTCTCATATCCCCGCGTGTTAAATGTATCCCCCAATTGTGTTGTGACCGCTTTGATTGAAGGATAAGGCGGTATACAAAAACTGTCTAAATAAATAAACCTGAAGGTTTCTCCCTCTTCAATTGTCCTAGAAACAACCATAGAGGAGGTGGAGTATCAATACTAACTAAATCTCACCTCTACTTCCTTCACCTTTCTGTAGAGAGCACAGAAGAACTAGACTATATCAGTATAAGTAATAATCAACTCACAACTCCTTCAATTTCAACAAATGACCTATCCAGCCTACTTGAAAATGTTTTGAGCAACACCAAGACTAACAAGGACCTGATCATCCTGGGAAACGTCAACCTCCCCTCACTACAGCCCAAAGCAGTAATTGACTTCCTCAAAATCATGACAGCTATTGAACTCATACAGAACATAACATCTCCAACGCACAACAAGGGGAACACGCTCAATTTAATTTTCACCCCCTTTCAACCAACACATACCCCCACACACTCTTCAAACTCACATAACACCCTGGACTGACCACAGCCTCATAACTTTCTCCCTGCCACTCTATACCCCTATACTTCAATCAACTCAACACATTACACCCCAATGATTCAGACCCTTCAACAGAGACAACTTTCTAGCAGACATCATTCCAAACCTAGAAATCGACACAACAGACCTTAACACACTTGCAAACAACTGGAACCTCACAATCAAGAAAGCTGAAGAAATACCAAACCACCACGCCGACGCAACCAAAAAACACTCCAAACGAAAACCCAATGGTATACCTACAACCTATGAATGCTCAAGATTAATCTCAGACGACTAGAACAAAAATGGAGAAAAACAGCTAGATTGAAGACCACAACTACCTTTCTTCAAACTACCATTCAGCCACAGACAAAGCAAAGTGGGAAAACCACACGAAACTTATCAACACCTCCATCAATCACCCAAGAGAACCATTTGACCTAGCCAAACACCTCACTAAACTACCCACCAGCCATGACCCAGAGCCACCTATCTCTCACCACCAACTGGTTGCCACTACAAATAGCTCCACCCACACCCTAACCTACCCCCAAGCCTTCCCGACACATCTGACCACCACACCCCATCCTGGACCACTTTTAACATTGTTACAGAATTCATTCAGACCATACTAACAGCGCTCAACACAACAACCTCACTCCTCAACCCAAGTCCAACCTACTGGATAAAAACAGCCAATGATGAACTCAGTCCAATACTCACAACATTAACTCAAGAATCTCTATAACTAGGACTAATTCCAGAATGCCTCAAGCTCTCTTCAAGCCATCCCATCCTAAAAAAAACCCAATCTTGACCCCTCCAACCCTGCCTCCCACAGACCCATCACCAGTCTTCCCTTCTTAGCCAAAATTATTGAAAAAACTGTCCAGTTGCAACTCCAACCCACACTGACAACAACTCCCTTCTGGATCCCCAACAACATGATTTCTGACCGCTCCATGGAGTAGAAACATTGATGACCTCCCTTACCAACCTCTTAATCAAAGGCATTCAAGATCAATCCAAAACCTTCATACTGCTATTCCTGGATATCTCTGCAGTATTTAACATAGTCAACCACAGTACCCACTTATTCTGCCTTCAATCAACCAGAATACATGGAACAGTACTCAAATGGTTTCAGTCTTACCTCTCAAACTGGCAACAGCAGATAAAACTAGGATCAAACATTTCCAATCCATGCCGACCAACTCTGATAGTCCCTCCTCTTCAACCTCCAATCCCTCTGCACAATCATTAAAGCACACAATGTCAGTTTCCACATCTATGCTGACAACATTATTAAATATTCCCCAATTCACACCAAACAGCCTTCATACACACAAATCCAAGACTGCTTTACAGACATCTCCTGCTGGTTATCTGCAAACAAACAATCTAACAATCAAATACAAGAAAACCGAAGCACTGTTTGTTACAAAGGACTCCTCATTCACTCCCCCAACATCCATAACCTTAAAAAAACATCCATATCAATGTGAAAACAGAGTTTATTTATTTATTTATTTTTTATACTGTGCTCTTTAGAATCAGTGTGGTTTATATGTATACTTTTATTCCCTTGTCCCTGAAGGGCTCACAATCTAAGTGTACCTGAGGCAATGGAGGGTTAAGTGGCTTGCTCAAGGCCACAAGGAGTGGCCATGGGGCTAGTGACCCCAGTCCCTCCAGCCTGAGGTTGCTTGTCCCCATGTGGGAATTGAACCCCTGGCCTTCTGGCCTGAGGTAACCTGTCCCATCCACTGAGCCACTCCTCCTTAGGTTGAAATACCTAGGCATCATGCTAGACCGGCACCTCTCCTTCAAGATTCAAATAATGACTACAACCAAAACAGTATTTTTCAAAACAAAACTCTACAGCATCTTCGCCGCCTCCTAGAACCATCAGACTTCTGCTCAGCACAACAAGCCATCATCCTACCATACATTGACTACTGCAAGGTCTCCCACAGTTTATCCTCCTCCCATTGCAAACTGCCCTTCACACTGTTGCTCACACAATCCAATGAGCATCCAGAGAAGATAGCATCATCCCCATCCTCAGACAGCTATCCTGACTCCCACTCTCCCACAAAGCGCTACACTGCCACCCCCATACCCAACTTCAGCCTCTCCTACAAGCTCTCAACCCTAACAGATCTCATAGATCATCCACAACTAACAAACTCACCATACTCCAATCCAAGACAAAGACCAACCAACAAGCCTGCTACAGAGCCTTTGTATTCTTTGCACTAATCATCTGGAACACTCTCCCAAACCCCATAAGAAATATCACTGACTTGCACTCCTTCCAAAAATACCTGAAGACATTCCTGTTGACCACACAGCACCCCAGAACCTTCACCTGAAATACCAAGCTGCCCTGTAAATATGCTATCGATGATTGAAATGTTACCAGTACATAGTTAACCAATGTTATTATTGTTATTATTACTACCTGTACTTAGTTCTCTATAGGATGTTTCATGTAATTGAAGTTTGTAGTTCCAATATAAACTGTTTTGACCCAGTGAAAAGTGGTATAAAAGCATAGATAAATTAAATTAAATAAATAAGAAATATGGCAGCCTAACTCTGCCCATTGCATCCTCCTATCCTTTAGAAAAGGTTCATTAATACTTTAAAATGTTTAAACATCCATATCATATCCAAGGCAATTGCCTTGGGCCCCATGCTACAGGGGGCCCCAGTTCTGCTTCAAGCTGAAGCAGGATGCACCGCGCAGGGTCAGGCACCACCATTTTTCAAGATAGTAGACTCAGAGCAGAAGCACATAGGCAGCGCTCCTGCCTATTTTAAGATGCGGGAGGAGGGGACTGATTTAGGGGCTGCTAGACCACCAGGTTATTTTAGATTTTTTTATTTTACTTTGGGTAGGGGTAGGGGTACAGGGGCTGCTAGACCACCAGGTTCTTTTCTTTTCTTTTACTTTGGGGTGGGGGTTGGGGGCAATGTTCCCTCTAATTTTCTGTAGGCTGTATGCGCATAAAATATCAGCTGTGTGCAGCTTTTGAAGGAAGGTTAAATTTTTGTGCGCCACATAACGACACTCGGAGTTATATACTTTAAAATTTGACTACACGTCAGAATACAGTATGTACACCACATTGATTTTAATCAAATTAAATGAAAATAGATGATTACTAAATGAAGCGGGAAATTTCTAGTATTACTATCATAACTTTTACATTTTAAGATGTCTGTGTTGTTTTCTATCAGAATCAGAGCCGTAATTTTTGTGCGCTCTGTTGTAACGTATGTGCGCTCTCTCAGCGAGGTGTGTGCGCGCGCACACGCGCACAGCTTAGAGGGAACAGTGGTTGGGGGTACAGGTGCCTCTAGATCACTAGGTTGTTTTATTTTACTTTAGGTTGGGTGTTAAGGGGCCACTAGACCACCAGGCAGTTACTTTCTGTAGGGCACTGGCCCCTGACAGTGTTTTGATGGCACTGGGGGATTTTCCAATGCCACGATCGTCCCCGATGCCATCAAAATACTGTCAGGGCTAATATGCAAATTAGCCATGCGGTGCCCAGAGAGCAAGCCAGACTCCTGCAGACTTCTTGTGCACATGTGTTTGGCTTGTTCTCCCAGTTTAACATTGTGGTGGCTCATTTGCATGCGCACAGTTACTGCATCATTCATTTGCATACCCTATCCTTTCCTGCATCGCATGTTAAAGTGTGTGCGTTGTCAGCAACGTAAAAAGTCAATTCAGCGTGGGTCTAGCACCGGCTTTCTGCATTGGCCCAAATGTCTTATCATGGATTGGCAACTGGTTACAAAATTGAAAATGGAGAGTGGGGTTAAATGGTCAGTTTTTTCATTGGAGAAAGATGAATGGAGTGCCTCAGGGATCAATATTGAGACCGATGCTTTTCAAGCATATTTATAACAGAGGTAGGCAGGAAAAGAAAATTTGTTTTGTTTCATTTTCTGTGTCATTTGCATTCATTTTGTTTTTATAAATTATCATTTCACGGCAATTTTGTTAATTAAAGAGGAAGCTGTGGCTGATGACTAAATGAAAAACAGATTACTAGTGATTTCGGACAAATAAAAATCCTTTTTTTTCAAGTCAGAGGCTGGTTGATCATCACCAAATTTCTGGCACAAGTACTGTACATGGCAAAAAAAAATCTTTGCAGTGATCTCTACAACAGGAGTCAATAAATTCAAAAGGCAAAAACTCCAATGAGCATTTTCCATAGAACTGTAAACAAGACAAACTTTGGGCCAATCAGGAAACAGAAAGGAAGTTCACCAGCAATAGAATCCATATAGATTTATGGAAAGGGGATATCTAAAGGAATGTGTTTTAATGGGTTATTCTAAAGCAAGAGCGCCAAACTATGAAGATCTGCGTAGAAACAAATTAAAAAGTTCTGACCCTACATTGGTTTATTTATTTATTTATTTTACATTTCTTATATACCGCACTATTTACGATCAGCGCGGTTTACATAAAACAAAACAGAATCCGACAATGAACAAGAGTCAGGTCATTACAATGAACAGGAGCAATCAACTTGGATAACGGGGGAAACTATGTACTTTGAAGTTCTCCAAAATGTCCAGCAATATCTCTCAGATTCTTAAAAAGCACTGGCATATTTTACAGAATTATGATCGTTTTAAAGAAAAGAAACTTATTGTGACATATACAAGTGAAAAGAACCTTGGGGATATGCTGGTCCTTTCAGCATTGCATCCTATATATTCACCTATGTCTACTGCTCTCAAACTCTTTAAATGTGGCAAATGTACTAACTGTTGAGTTATGTTGTAACTTTACATTTTTATACACCCTGTTACACATAGAAAGTTTGCTTTACGTAAAAAAGCCGATTGCAACATGTGATAGGTGATTTTATGTAATCATTTCTCCTCATAAGCTTCTGTATGTTGGTAAAACTACTCTTGTTTTGTGGACAAGACATAAAGAGCACAGAGAGTGTATCAAAAGAAACGTTAAGTCTGCTCTGATTGTGGGGCACTCTACATATAAAAGATGGTCCCTACTTATCAGAGCTTACAATCTAGTCAAGACAAACAATACAACAACTGAGGACAAGAATACAACTAGGGAAAGGTAAAGAGACACACAGGAGACTAAATGGATCAGGATCCAAAAGCATTCTCAAAGAAGTGAGTTTTTAGCATGCATTTGAAAAGAGGCAGAGATGAAGGCTGACGTACAGATTCAGGTAGTTTGTTCCAGGCATAGGGAGCAGCAAGTTGAAAGGAGTGAATTCTGGAGTTGGCAATGGAAGAATAGGGGACAGACAGAAGCAATCCACCAGAAGAGTGGAGTTCACAAGGAGGGGTGTAGGGAGAGAGGAGAGAAGAAAGGTAGTGAGGAGCAACAGAATGAATGCATTTATAGGTCTGAAGGAGAAGTTTGAACTGAATATGGAAACAGAAGGAAAGCCAATGAAGTGACTTGCAAAGACGGTTTATAGGAGCATATCAGGCTGGCAGAAAATTAGCCGAGCAGTTCAGTTTTGAATAAATTGAAAGGGAAAGAGGTGATTCAGGAGAATACCAGTAAGGAGAAAGGTGCAATAGTCAAGATGGGAGGTGACTAAAGAGCGGATAAGTGTCTTAGTAGTGTGTTCAGAAAGGAAGGAACTGAAGGGGCAAGTTTGCTGATGTTGTAGACAATGAAAGGACAGATTTTAACTATCAGTTGGTGTGTGTGGAGAAGAGGAGGAGTCAAAGACAACCCCAAGGGTGCAGGCTGAAGAAATAGGGAGTAGGACAGCGTTATCCACAGAGATTGAGAAAGAAGAAATGGGAGAGGTGGGTTTAGGGGAAAAATAAGTTCAGATTTTGGCCATGTTCAATTTCAAATGATGAAGAAACTTCCAGGCAGCAATATCAGATAGGCAGGCAGAGATCCGGGCCTGGATTGACAGAGAGATATCAGGTGTAGAGAGATAGATCTGAGAGTCATCAGTGTAAAAGTCATACTGAAAGCTATAGGAGGAAATGAGTGTACCAAAGGACTAGGTATAGAGAGAGAAAGGTGGGGGCCCTAAGACAGATCCCTTGGGTACACCAACTGAGAGTGGGATGGCAATAGAGGAGGATCCACCAGAGCAAACACTGAAAGAGCGATGGGAGAGATAAGAAGAGAACCGGGATAGCAGAGAGCCCTTAAAACCAAGTGAGGACAAGGTATCGAGGAGAAGGTGGTGGTCAACTGTGTCAAAAGCAGCAGAAAAATCAAGAAAGATGAGGATTGAGTAAAGGCCAGGAACACATCATGGGAGACTTTGGCAAAGGTATAAAGAATTCTAAAAAGGTTAGAGGAAACTGGGTGAGTTTGAGGCGGGGAGTGATGAAGAGTAAAGCTTAGCAGGTGATGGTCAGCTAAGGGAAGAACTGAGGTACAGCTCTTCCTCTCCCATTTCCCATCCCCCTCCCCCTTCGCTTCTTCCCCTTCTCCCTCCTTACATAAAGTAGTTACATAGTATATAACGGCAGATAAAGACCAGCATGGTCCATCTAGTCTGCCCAGCAAGGCGGCAAGTGTAGGTGCACTTGCCACTCCATGCAGGTCACCTTCTCCCCATGCCTTTGTTTAGGGGTGTACCCACCGCTTCCTGTAGGTCACTCCTATTTGTTCAGATATAAGAGATAGTTATGCTTATTTTGATTTTATCCTGTTGCTATAAAGGGATCCACTATGTCTGTCCCATGCCATTTTGAATTCTGTCACTGTGTTTGCCCCACCACTTCCATCGGGAGGTCATTCCAAGCATCCATGTAGACACTCCCTTGGATTTAAAATTAAAGTCAACAAATATGATTACCTCAACATGACCCATAAAAACATGCTTGGACATCATATTGATTTTTTCCATAAATTTGATAAGTACGCCTTTTCATGACAATGAAGGTGAGTTAACAATTGAATAAAAATAGCATTGATCAATATTTTATGAGACATCCATCACATTAAAAATAAGTGGATAACTTATAACTCTTACATACTTCCCTTTCTGAACAGTTATCATTCACAGCCATTTACAAAAAAATCATAAAAACAATATAAAAACAAATAAGAAGTTCATTTCAGAAGATTTGTGGAGCATCTATATGTGTAAATAACATATATATGTGTAAATACTTTTCAAATGCATATTCATTCCTGGAGCTGGTCTAAATGTGGATGTATCTGCAAACATCCGATATTTGTGAAATCTCACTGGAACGTGTAAGTCCATTGCTCCTCCTCTCACAAGCCTTTGCCACACCCCCTTCCTACTTGTACATCACCACACTGGAGACTTCTTTAAAAGCCATTTGAAAAATGGCTCCGCAGATGTCTCCATGACTTTGATGTTCACCTCCTCCAGGTGCAAAGTTCGCCATACGTCTATCATCCCATGTTCACCCATCAGATAGTCCACTCCATTTCCTTGATTCCCCATTTGCGTCCCCTGTGGTGGCTTGCAATCAATGGTCAAGTCAAAATCCCTGCCATTGTCTCACTGATACCCTCCAAATTGCAGTAGCTTTGAACTAAGTGTAAGAAAGAATTTGTGGTGATACATATTAGGCATGTATATGTTACAAAAGACTATCTTATGCCCTCCCAACTGCCCACTCATTAGATGATATCTACCCTCAGGGTCAGTAATGCAATGGTATATGTCGAAAGGTAACCACCAGTGGAGAAGGGTAGCAACCCCCCTTTTCCTACCATTGTATGACGAGTGACCCAACTGCCTTACCCAGCCCCTTTGGAGTTTCCCTACTCCTTCGCATCGAGGTGAGTTTCTTGTAGCATTACCACATCTTCTCCCTCTTTCCTTAGGTAGTTAAACAACTTGGTGCATTTTATCGGTGAGTGGATCCCGTCTACATTCAAGGTGTAGATGTCTAACGTATCTAATGCCATGGTGCTCTGCATCCTCTATTTTTATGTGCCTTAGTCTTAACCTAATAGGGTTGCCTATCTCCCATCTCGCATAGGCCCCCCTGTTCTCCTTTTGCCTCATGCCCCACCCCCACTGACTTTGCCTCCCCCTCCCCCTCCCCCCTCTCCTACCTCCCACCCCTTGTTTGGTCTCATTACTCCTTCTTAACTCCTTCTTTTTTCTAACCATGCGTGATGGCCCCCCGCTCCCAACACCCTTCATGTGGACCCTCTCCCCCAATGCCTCTCCCTCCATCCTCCACATCACTCCATCCACACCACATCTGCACTCGAGCCATTCATTCACTTCACCATTGTCCCCCTTTCCCTTAATTGTTTCAATTATTAACTCTATATATTTGCTGTGACCAATGACCACTACCCTCGTTCACCTATAAGTCCCCTAAGACTGCTCGCATACATTCGTAATCCATTGGGTCCAATGCTCTCTCCTGATGCTGCTCCTTTCCTCTCTCTAGCAGCTTTACTTCATCTGTCCAAAGTTCTCTGTATGACCCATATTTAAGGAAAGGAGAAGCTCCACAGTTCATGTACTGCTGTTTTTAGCGTCCAAAAAGAGACAGATCAGAGGGGAGGGGGAAATGGTATGCTGCCTTGACAAGCTATGTCCTCCAATGCAACAGACCAATTCCACTTACCCCCTAGGCATTGAGTCAATAAAGGCCTTTAGCTCCGCCGGGGTCTCAAAATAGGACGTTTGGTTCTCATAGTGTACTCTCACCTTTGCAGGGTATTGTAATGCAAACCGCACACCCTCTGGGCTAGTTGAGAGCAAAATGGCGCCCGGTACCCAGTTAGAATAGTCACTAAACATTAGTAGCTTATGGACTTTGTATCCCAGTTGCCTCTTCTTGCGATATTGCCCCATCAGCCTGTCTGTATGTGCAATCTCCGGTCTGGGTCTATCAGCGCCCTCTTGTCGAGGCCCCAACCGATGTGCTCGCTCTGCCATCAGTCACGCTCCCAGCTGTTGTGGCATCCATTTTTCGATGATGTGTCTGAGCTCATTCTCTCTGCATGATTCAGGGAGGCCTATCACCGGCATGTTGTTTCGTCGCCCTCTGTTTTCCTGGTCATCAATTTGCTCTGTGAGTGCCTTGCAGTTCCCCTCTAGCTGTGCCACTCACCTCTCAAGGGATCTGTGCTGCTCTCCTGCTGCTCCACACGTGCCTCCAACTGCTGGACTCGCTCTATCTGAGACTCAAAGCTGCCCTTCAACTCCTCCAGCAAGGCATGTAGGCGAGAGAGGCGGTCGTCGAGTACCGCAATCAGTGAACAAGTAATTTCCCATATTGCTTCTTCCTGCAATGTGATAACCGCTGTGGTTTGCTCTGCCACCATTTTTTGTGATCTCTCCTTTACAGGCCTGGGGGGTTTTGCAGGCATCCCCAATGGTCCACCTTGTCATTTACCCCTACCCCTTGCGCTCTGCAGACTCAGCTCCCTTTCCGCTGCCTCGGGGGGAGATTACAAGGTCTAATGTGTTCTTTATATGCAGTTTATTTGCCGTTTTTGGTGTGCTAGGAGTGCAGCTCAGCTGGCAGGCATCCGTTCAGCCCCGCTTCTTCACGTGATCCCCCTATCCCCTATCTTTTCTTAATATAAGCTGGGCCTTAGCAAAAGCTGAGCAAGCAGTGCTGCTACACAGGGCACAAGTATGGAAGAGGTGCTGACATTATCACTGAGGCTTACAAGAAGTCTGATAAAAGCAAGTTGTGTGTGGGTAGTGGAGGGGGGAGCACCAGCTTCTTAAGTTGCACAGCTTGCAACGGCCCTGAATGGAAGGTTTATCAAATGCAGAATAGCGAGTGTATCTTTGTCTTTATTTTAAGTTCCATATATAGAGAAATGGAGAATATCTCCATTCACTATATTATTAGATATGGAGGGAATTTTAGAAGGGACATCCAAGTGCAATCTGGGATGTCTAAATCAGAACATCTGAAAAAATACAGGCACGTCTAGGTGCAGACATGATTTCTCAAATGTGGACATGTTCGATAGGGATGTCTGCAGGGGTGTCTACATAGACATCTCCAGAACCATATTTCAGAATGTGGATGTCTAGGATAGCCTAATGGTTAGAGTAGTGGACTGAAACAGGATAACCACGATTCAAATCCTGCTACTGGTATCATTGACATAGTACTGGGGATGAGGAAGTGCTTTCTTCTCTAGGTGATTTTCAGCCAAAACAAGTACTTTTCAGATGTCTGTTCATGCCAGAAGCAAGTCTAAACTTACAGGTGACTCCTGATGTCTTGGTTCCTGGGAACGCCCAAGTCACACCTCCATACAGCCTTAGATGTTCCCAGAGCTGCCTTCTAAAATGTCTCTAGAGACATCTCTAATTTTTGAATGTCTAAAGCACCAATAGAGCTTCCAAAATGAACCCCTTATGGGCCCGATCCAGCCCCACTATCTGCCCTCAACCTATCCTACCTCCTTGCCCCACTACAAGTACACAGCCAAAAACAAACCTCTTCCAAAGACGGGGAAGCTGTAAAACTAGAGGGCATAACATGAAGCTGCAAGGGGGTAAACTGAAAGGCAATGTCAGGAAATACGTTTTCACTGAAAGGGAGGTGGATGCTTGGAATGCCCTCCCGGTGGAAGTGGTGGGGGCAAATACAGTGACAGAATTCAAAATAGCATGGGACAGACACAGAGGATCCCTTTATAGAAACAGGATAAAATCAAAATAAACTTAACTAATTTCTCAACAAACAGGGGTGCCCTACACAGAATGGTGGGTTCACCCCTAAACAAAGACATGGGTAGGGATGTCCTGCACATAGCAGCAGGTGCATCTACTCTTGCCACCTTGCTGGGCAGACCAGATGGACCATACTGATCTTTATCTGACGTCATTTACAATGTTGCTATGTTACTATGAGCGCGCTGGGGGGATGAGGTGGCACGGGGTCATAGTGTGGGTGGGACCGACCCCCAGACATACAGGCCCAATTCAGGTCATGGCCCTGTACATCTGGAGAGCACTAGGGGGACGTCAGAGGAGCACCGGGGGGTGCCCCGCTTATTCCACCTCTGTGGGGTGTACCTCTGATCCTGCCCAGCAACTCCTCCTTGGAGTCCAGCAGCACCCCCACCGGAGCAACAGGCCACCCACAGGGGTTCCCGCCTCCCAATCCAGGCCCTGGCAGCCCCTGTCGGGGGTCAAGCAGTGGGTTGACAAGGATGGCACTACAGCAGGTAGACCGAGTGGCGGGGAGGATGTCTCCACAGATGCAGAATTGTGTCCTAACGGGCCCATCCTGCTCGGGGGCGCCCAGGTGGCCTGGATGAGCCCTTTCAGGGATTGGGCTCCACATGTTAAGATTGCCATTCTTTTCTTTCCACTCTCTTTTCCTTCTGATTTTCTTCACCAATGTTGCTTCATTTTCTTCTTTCTCTGTGTCATTCATTATGGGCTCTATAGTATTGTTCCTGATGTTTAAGGCTCGCTCTGCAAGTTCTACCAGATCATCCTGTCTCACCTCTTTTTTAAATTCTTTCCCTTCTACCCCCGCCCCCCACCCCTCTTTTTGTGATCTGTAGCATTAATCTTCCTTTCTCTGCTGGCCATTTCCCTTCCTCAAGGTGTCGATCGTTTCACTATTTATGGAAATATACAAAATAAATATGTTATTCCCTTTTGCCTATTTCTCTTTATCCTTTACTCCCCAAACTTATTAAGCATTTAAAGCATAGCATTTATCTTTTCTTTCTGAGAATTCACTCCTTGACTCAAGCAGTCTGGCTTCTGTTCCCATCACTCTGTCAAATATGTTCTGCTCTCACGGTGTAGATTATCAGATAAACATCTGGGAAAAACTTTACAGCTGCCAACGTCTGAAAAATGAGGAAAGAAAAGGAAGTGTAGCCTTTGTGTCTTATAAAGATATGAGAACAGAGTTTTTCGGGCTTAAGTTGAGATATATGTGCTTTAATGTATCTCTGCTCCTTCAGAAAGTGTTATCTGATTCCATCTCATCAACCTAATGAATAGGCCAAAAAGAACTTGCACAGCATGGATTTTCATATTGATCTATTAAGAATGGTGGTTTCTACTTTATGAAACATTGGTTAAAAGTACTTCAGCTGAGATCATTTTGCACAATTCAGTAATGTACAATAGATACTACGCATTGGAGCAGGTGAACTATTTTTCAGAGATCTCCAAATCATATTTGGTTAGCAGTATATGGACAGACTTTGAACAGCTTAAACTAAATACCAGTGCTAATGTTTTGCTTAATCCATATATTCAAAGCTGTTATCCATATGGTAAAGGCACCAAATGTACAGTATGTACTGACTGGTGACCATATTGCATATACTAAAATAAATGGATAATTTATCTGGCTAGGGGCTGAATTATCACCGTTATATGATCAATTTTTGGCCCTCCCCTAACCCAGTCCACTTTTTAAAGATAATATCAGGGCATTTATTTTATTTTATTTATATAAAATCTTCTATAGCCCTCTAATCTGATAAAATCTACCCTATGCAGTTTACTAGAAAACATGCACTATAGCTGTTATTATTAATATGATTATTCAATATTATTATAATATTGAAACCACAGTGATCAGCGTTTTTTAAACGAAAGTGCCGCCGTGACCTGGTATCTGGATATTCAATACCACTATCCAGAAAGTGGATGGAATTGAATATCTGCAGACTTTATTTATTTATTTAACAATTTTTCTATATCACTTTTCTTATATTCAAAACCGTTTACATTGAACAATAAACAAGGAACATTACATACAACGAAGGCATTAAACTTGGAGAACAAGGGTATTAAGAATATTAGTTACATGGTTTCTTGTTACAGGTTGTGGGGTTGTTATTATTGTACGGTTGGATGTTGTAGTCACTAGGAAGGTGTGGATGGGTTCAGATTTTATCGTAGAGGCTACATTTTGGATGAAGGTTCTGCTTCTGGTTCATAGCACTCCAAAAAGAGGTGTGTTTTTAAGGCTTTTCAAAAATCCCATCTGTAATACCTGAAGATTGGAGGATGGCCAACGCAATGCCAATTTTTAAAAAGGGTTCCAGGGGTGATCTGAGAAACTACAGACCAGTGAGCCTGACGTCAGTACTGGGAAAAATGGTAGAAACCATCATAAAGAACAAAATTGCTGAACATGTAGATAGTCATGGCTTAATGGGAAACAGCCAACATGGCTTTAGACAAGGAAGATCTTGTTTTACTAATCTGTTATGTTTTTTTGAAGTTGTGAATAAAGAGGTAGACAAAGATGAGTCGGTTGATATTGTGTATTTGGACTTTCAGAAAGCCTTTGACAAGGTCCCTCATCAGAGACCTTTGGCAAAACTAAAGAGTCATGGAATAGGAAGCAGTGTACTATTGTGGATCAGGAACTGCTGAAAAGATAGAAAGCAGAGGGTAGGGCTAAATGGCCAATTTTCCCAATGGAGAAAGATGAATAGTGGAGTGCCCCAGGGATCTGTGCTGGCTCCGCTGCTTTTTGACATATTCATAAATGACCTGGAAAAGGGAATAATTTATTTATTTTGACAGTTTTTGTATACCGCCTTATCCTTCAATCAAAGCGGTCACAACACAATTGGGGGATACATTTAACACGTGGGGATATGAGACACATACACTAATACTTACAGGGAACATGGGCAATGGAGGGTTAAGTGGCTTGCCCAAGACCACAAGGAGCATCTGTGGGACTAGAAACCCCAGTCCTTCCGGCCCAAAGTTGCTGTCCTCTAGTGGGATTTGAACCCCTGACCTTCCGGCCTGAGGTACCTTGCCCCAACCACTAGGCTACTCCTCCCAATGAGTAAGGTTATCAAATTTGAAGATGACACAAAACTATTTAAAGTTGTTAAAACCCATGAGGATTGTTGAAAATTGCAAGAGGATCTTGATAAATTGGAAGACTGGGCATCAAAATGGCAGATGAAATTTAATGTGGACAAGTGCAAAGTTATGCACCTAGGGAAGAACAACCCAAACTATGGTTACACAATGCAAGGTTCCACATTAGGAACCACTACCCAGGAAAAAGATGTAGGCATCATTGTGGATAACATGTTAAAACCCTCGGCCCAGTGTGCAGCGGCAGCTAAGAGAGCAAATAGAATGTTAGGTATCATAAGGAAAGGAATGGAAAATAAAACAAAGGATATTATAATACCTCTATATCATCCCATGGTGAGACCGCACCTTGAATATTGTGTGCAATTCTGGTCACCGTATCTTAAAAAGGATAAAGCGTTATTAGAAAAGGTTCAGAGAAGAGCCACCAAAATGGTAAAGGGGATGGAAGGATACCCCTATGAAGAAAGGCTAAAAAGGTTAGGGCTCTTTAACCTGGAAAAGAGACGGCTGAGGGGAGATATAATAGAAGTCTATAAATTGATGAATGGAGTGGAACGGGTAAACGTACATCGATTGTTTACCTTATCAGAATATAGAAAGACTAGGGGACATGCAATGAAGCTACAGGGTAAACTATTTAAGACTAATAAAAGAAAATATTTTTTCACTCAACGTGTAATCAAACTCTGGAATTTGTTACCGGAGGATGTAGTAAAGGCTGTTAGTGTAGCTGGGTTTAAAAAAGGTTTGGACAAGTTCCTGGAGGAAAGGTCCATAAACCATTATTAAAAAGGGACCCAGGATATCAATGTTTGACCCAATACAAGAATTGTGGAACCTGCGTCTTTTGAGGAAACTGCTAGGTAGTATGACCTAGATTGGCCACTGTTGGAAACATGATACTGGGCTTGATGGGCCTTGGTCTGTCCCAGTATGGCATATCTTATGTTCTTATGTTCATTGGTGGTTCTTATTCTTTCCGAGTGCATTCCAGAGTGATGGAGCATATATTGAGAAGACTCTGTGGCAGGTTGTCTGTTTTGCTTTAGTTTTATTCTTGGGTATTATTAATTATTTTTCCTTTTTGTTCTGTTTTCAGGGTCTTTGCTGATGAGTGTTTGAAGTATTGGTGCTGGTAGATGATGTAGGATTTTGAAAATAGTGTGTACGGCTTTGTATTTGGTCCTGGTGGTTATGGGAAGCCAGTGAAGTTGTTTCAATGTTGGGGTTATGTGGCTGGTTCCAGTTATGATGAGGGCTGTGGTGTTTTGGAGTAGTTGCAGAGGGTAGATGGATTGGGTTGGTAGACCTTGGTAGATGATGTTGCAATAGTCCAGAGTGGGCATTATTAAGGCTTGACAAACTGTATGGAGGTTATTGGAGTCCAGAAGAGTTTTGAGTTTTTGAATGTTTTAATTTTGTGGTAGGCTGTCTTTGTTAACTTGTTTATGTGACCTTGGAAGTTTAGGTTTTGGTCGAGGTATATCCCCAAGTATTTGACTTCTGTTTTGATGTTGTGTGATAATTGCAGAGATTTTGGTGGAACAAAGGAGGTGTTTCTTGTTATGAAGATTGGTTCCGTTTTACTGTAATTTATCAGTAGGTTGCGTTTCCGAAGCCAGTCTGACATCTCTTCTATGCATGATGTTATTCTTGAGTAGTCAGGTTGGTCTATGTTGAATGGAGTATGTACCACAATGTCATACACATAGATACTGCAGTTTATGCTGTATTTTGTCATTATGCTGGAGAGTGGCTGGAGATAGATATTAAAGAGCAGAGCAGAGCGTGCTGATCCTTGTGATACTCCTTGTAGTTGCTCAATTGGTGTTGATTGAAGTGTTCCAGATTTAACTTGTATTTTTCTGTGGGTGAGGTATGATGTGAACCATTTCAGGGTTGTTTTCTGAAGTCCAATTCCCTGTTTTCTGAAGTCCAATTCCCAAGTCCGATGGAAGTGGTGGGGGCAAACATGGTGATGGAATTCAAAACGGCATGGGACAAATACCGACTTAGCCGCCGGGCCCCGGTCCCGCGGCTGCCTGATAACCGGGTTCCCGGGGCCCGGTCGCGAGGCAGCCTGCTTCTCGGGGGAGAGGGGGGGGGCGCAGTTGGGCTCGTGCTCTGGGGCCCCCTGCGCGCGCATGGCAGCCCAGTGATTGGCTGCTTAGGCGGTCGCTGGGGGCGGGGCAACGCGAGCAAGGAGGGATCGCCGGTCGGCGATCTCCCTCTTCCTCCTTGCTCGCGGCTGGATAGAGGTTGGTGCTGGGTGCTGCTCTGGCCTGGGGCGGGTTTCGGCCTTTTTGAGGCCTCGCTTCGGGCTGTTGGGTGGCCGCGGGTTCTCGGGTCTTCGTTGGCCCTCAGGCAGGGCTCCGCTTCGGCCGCGCGGCGTTGGCGGCCCCGTTTAAATTACCGAAAACCCCCCCAAAAAAAACCTGACACACGCCTAGCCGCGCCACGTGCGTCCTTGCTCCCGAGCACGTGGGAGCTCGTTTGCCGGCCTTGCCTGTTTGCGGGTGCGGGCCCGCGTTCTCCTGGCAGGGGGGAGCTTGTGGGTTTCTCCGGCCTGGCCACCTCTCGCACGTCGTGCTCCGGGGGGGGGGGGGCCCAATAGCGCGTTAAATAACCCAAACCAGACAAAACAAAAAATAAAATAAAATAAAATAAACTTTCAAAGGCACCCAAACCACCTACGTGCAGGGGCCTTGTACCGCAGGTTTAGGCTGCTGCAGGCCCCTTGGAGTGGGCCAGCACTTATGGCCCGACGGCTCCCAGCACGGGGGGCGGCCAAGGGACCGCGGGGCGGGGCGTGGGGACGGGGGGCTGTGCGGCGTGGGCCTATGCCCGCTGGCCATGGCAGGGCGGCGCCCTCGGCTGCCTCGGCATCCGGTACCCGGGCCGTGTCCCGGCGGGGACGTGGGCGCTGCAGGGGGGGGTTCTCGGGGGTGTGGGCCCACCTGTGGGTTCACCGTGCCTACAACTGCGGCTTTGTGCGCCTCCGCGGGCGCTCTGCCGCCTACGGCGGGCGTCCCGGGCGGGGATTCTGCGTTGGCGCTGCTCGGGGGGTCGGCGGAGCAGGGCTGCTCAGTCGGCACGGGGCCGGGGTCCCCTCGGGCCCTGGCGCCCGACCCGCCCTCTGAGATGGGGGGGGGCTGGCGTTCGGTCTCATCCCCTCCCCGGGTAGGGGTAGGGCCAGCACCTTCTTCCCTGGGTTCCCCTCCTCCTCCGGGGTTCTTCGGTTCGTCGGGCCCTTGGGCGTACGGGGCGGTCCCGTGGGGGGGTTTGGGCCCCTGGGGGGGTGGCTGGGGAGGGTGGTTGGGGGAGGGGCGAGGTTTGGCGGGGGGGACCGCGGCATGGGAGGCGGGGGGGTTGGGGCCTTCAGCCCGCGCCTGGGGGGGCGGGCCCTCTACAGTTATCAGTACTCCTGGGGCCCCGGCTGCTGGTTTTTCTTCTTTTTCTTCGCAGGTCCCGGGGTGTTCGACGCTGGCCACTGACATGGCTGCTTCCGACGGGTCGGGGAGAGCGGGCCCTTCGGGTTCCCCGGCGGCGCTGGCTGTCCCGGTCCCTGGCACGTCCACCGGAGGCGCTCCGGTCGCCGCTCCCGGGGGTACTGGTGAGTATACTGTCGGGGCAGGGGTGGGCTTCTTGACTCCGTTCCGGGTCCCGAGGGGGGGGGGCAGGGCGAAAGGGAGGCGTAAGCGGGCTCGTCGCTGTAGGCGAGCGTCCTCGTCCTCTTCTTCCTCATCGTCATCCTCGGGCACTTCGCACACTTCTGTTTCGGTGGCGGCGATGGCGGTGTCGGGGGCGGGTCCTCCGTTATACGCTGCGCTGAGCTGTGGGAGTCGGTTCCGCGGAAGTTGCGCCGGCGGATCAAGCGGCGTAGATATATTGACATCTTCCATTTGCTCGACGGCCGCAAGCGCTCCGGTGAGAGCCGTAAGAAGCGCAAGGAGGACGAAAAAGTGGGCCGGGTGCGCAAGGTCTCCCGCTACACCCTCAACTGGACCCGCGCATTTCTGCGGCTGGCGAGTGTCTGGGGGCATTACTTCCCAGACCAGTACGGGGCTTTACTGGCCTATGCCGACAACATATTGGCGGCGTCCCAGGCCCACAACGGGTGGGCCTGGTTGAATTACGACGAGGAGTTCTGGGATCAGATGGAGGAGAACAGTCTCTTGCAGTGGGGGACAAAGGACATCAACCTGTGGTTGACCCAGATGTCTGCGAGGGGTCGAGGTGGTGGAGCCAGTGCGGGGGGGGAGCAAGACGGGTTCGGCTCTGCCGCTGGCGGGGGGTCGGTCCTTTCGTGCCTCCGGTGCTGCTTTGCCTCAGCCAAAGGCGGGGGTACTCGGGGGGGATGTCTGCTGGCGCTTCAATAAGGCGTCCTGCCCCTTCCCGGACTGCAAATTTAAGCATGCTTGCTCCTTGTGTGGGGGAGCGCACGTGGCCGCGAAGTGCAGCCGAAAGGGGGTCGCGGGGTCCCCTGCGGGGGGGAAGTGAGGCTGCGGTGGTCCTGGCGCGTACCCCAGTACGGGTCACGGCGATGCGCCCGTGGTTGCTCGAGTACGGGCGTTCCCGTCGGGGTAGGGCGGCTGGACTGATTTTAGGGGGGTTCACACGGGGTTTTCGCCGCCTGTTGCCGGTTCACCCCTCGGCTTTCCCGTTGCTCGGCTTCTGCTTCAAGGCGCGGTACTATTTTGATAAGTGCATGCCCATGGGTTGTGCGATCTCTTGCGCGTACTTTGAGGCCTTCAGTACCTTTTTGCACTGGGTTGTGGAGCGGCAGTCGGGATTCTCCAGCGTTGTGCACTATCTGGACGATTTTCTCTTCGTTGGTCCCGGGGGGGCCCCGACGTGTCCTGCGCTGTTGAGCACCTTCCTGCGCGTGGCGGCCGCCTTCGGAATTCCGGTAGCGGCCGATAAGACGGTTGGGCCGGTTACTTGCCTCACCTTTCTCGGCATTGAGATCGACACGATGGCTACGGTTGTCCGCCTGCCGGCGCTGAAGGTTCAGCGCCTCCGCGAGCTGGTGGCCTCTGTCTGCTCCGCTTCCAAGATTTCCCTCTGTGTCTTGCAGTCATTGGTTGGGCACCTCAATTTTGCTTGCCGTGTCCTTCCTATGGGGCGCCCCTTTACGAGGCGCCTATCCTTGTCTATGGCGGGGCTGCGGCGCCCGCATCACCGGATCAGGGTTTCCTTGGGGAGGCGAGAGGATCTGCGGGTCTGGGATGCGTTCCTGGCTGGCTTTAACGGGTGTGCCGTCCTTCAGTTGCCTGAGCTATCGAATCTCGACCTGCAGTTGTATACCGACGCTGCGGGCGGTTCTGGTTTCGGGGCCTTTTGTCACGGTGCCTGGTGTGCGGAGCCTTGGCCCGCCGACTGGGTGCGCTCTGGTTTGACGCGGAATATCACCTTCTTGGAGCTATTCCCAATCATGGTTTCACTGTGGGTCTGGCCGGACAGGTTGCGTGATCGGCGTGTCGTCTTCTGGTGTGATAACGCTGCGGTTGTGGAGGTCCTGAATCGTCATGCTCCTCGGTGCTCTTGGGTGGCTTCCTTGATGAGAGTGTTTGTGCTGGCCTGCTTGCGACTGAATGTCTCCGCTCGGGCTCGGCACGTGCCGGGCTCCCAGAATTCAATCGCTGACACTTTATCACGTTTTCAGTGGGCACAGTTCCGGCGGCTGGCTCCTGGGGCGGACAAGCTCCCCTCACGGGTCCCGGAGCATCTCTGGACGATTGGGACCCTGACCTAATGGTCCTGCTGG
The DNA here is from genome assembly GCA_033557465.1 of Ichthyophis bannanicus. Lineage (NCBI taxonomy): Eukaryota > Metazoa > Chordata > Amphibia > Gymnophiona > Ichthyophiidae > Ichthyophis > Ichthyophis bannanicus. Next base: position 137,730,102 of record CM066032.1, read on the forward strand.
CGGCATCGGTGGCTCGCAGTACCTGGACGTCTTATCGCCGGGGCTACTCGCAGGTGAGTGCGTTTCTGAGTGCGCGGGGCCATCTAGGGGGCCGGTGTCCGAGGGCGTGGTCGGCCGTTTTGTGCTGTGGGCAAGGAAAGAGGGGTGGGCCCGGTCGGCGGTCTCCGGGGCGCTTGCGGGCTTCTCCTTCTTTTCCAAGGCGGATGGTTGGGGGAATCCGCGCGTCTCATTCTTAGTCGGGCGGTTGCTCGCGGGGTGGGCCCGCGTGCAGCCGGGGCCGCAGGACTGGCGCCTCCCGGTAACGCACGAGCTCCTATTGCGGATCTGCGAGGTTTTGCCGCGGGTGGCCGCCTCGGGTTTCGAAGCGGTACTGTTTCACGCGCTGTTTACCTCAGCTTTTTTGGTGCCTTCCGTGTCTCCGAGCTGGTCCCTTGGTCGGCGAGGCCGGGGGTTTTCGGGGGGCTGGCAGTGGGGCATGTCCGGGTGGACCACGCGCGTGTACAGATTTTCCTGTCATGGTCCAAGACGGACCAGTCTGGGAAAGAGGGTTGGGTCCTGCTGCGCGCCATCCCTCCCTTGTTGTCCTGTCCTGTTCGGGCTCTGCATACGTACGTGCGGCAGTGGCAGGTGGCGCGCAGTCAGTTTTTCATTCATGCGGACGGCAAGCCGGTGACGCAGTTCCAGTTCACAGCTGTGCTACGCCTGGCCCTCCGTGCTTTGGGCCATCCCGAGCGGTGTTACGCTTCGCACTCCTTTCGGATCGGGGCAGCGACTAGCGCGGCGGCTGCGGGGTTGGACCCGCGTGTAATTCAGCGCATCGGCCGTTGGCGATCCAGTGCTTACGCTGGGTACATTCGCCGGTCGGCGGAAGGCGGTGCGGCGTAGTGGGGTGCGGTGCCGCAGAGGTCGGCTGCCCTGCGGTTGGGGGGGGCGGTGGGTACTAATCTTTTGCTTCCTGTTGCAGAATTGTTTGCTGGTGGCAGTCCGCTCTTTTCTGCTTTCAGATGGCGTGGCTCCTGGTGTCTGGTGGATTGTCGGGCACTCCTTTGTTTCCTGGGCGGAGCGTCGCACGGCGGTTCGGCTGCTGGGCGCTCACCTGGGCCTCGCCGGGGCCGGCGTGCGGCTGTGCTGGATGGGCCGCCGTGGCATGCATTGGGATCAGCTTCTTGATTATGTTCGAGTGGAACTTGGACGGCGGCAGCGGCCAGTCGGGCTGCTGTTACACCTGGGGGGCTATGACATTGCCGGTTGGGCTTGCCGGCAACTCATCGGGACTGTTCAGAGCGACATTGCCCTGTTGTGAGGTGTTCTCCCTGGGGTGGCCATTATCTGGTCGGACATTATACCCCGCCCGGCTTGCTGGGCCCAGCGGCGTTGGTTGAGGGGTTTGTGTAAGATCAACCGCCAAATTGGGCACTGGGTGCAGCAGACGGGCGGGATCCAGGTTCAGCACCCTTGGGCGGATGTTACTTGTGCCGGTTTGTACCGGCTTGATGGGGTTCACCTCGCCCCGGTGGGGCAGGACCTCCTATTAAACGATTGGCAGGAGGCGCTCGAGTCGTGGTGCAGGTCGCATCTTTTGGTGGTGGGGGCGGCGCTAGGATAGCGTGCTACCTAGCGCCGGTGGCGGGGTGGCGAGCTGGTGCTCGCGGACCCGGTGGCTCATTTAAGCTGGAAGCCGCTTTCCATGTGAGCGGCGCGGCTATTCTGGTTGGGGGAGACGGCCCGGCTGGGGTCTCTACCCGGAAATGGCAACCCCTTCAGCCGGCCTTTGCTATCATGGCGAGGCGGGCGCGAAGGGCTAAGGGGGGGGTGGGTTGGATGGTGCTCCACTTTGCTTTAAACGGCTGGTGGGGGGCATCATCCGGATGACGGGTGGGGGGGGGGGCATTCTCCTGTTATGCTTTGGTTTGCGGAGTTGGCCCATGTTGGGCCGGTGTTCTTACTGTTAATAAAAGCTGCGACCAGCATTTGCACCAATACCCGACGTCTGTGTGCTTTGTCAATGGTTGAGGGGGGGGGGTTTATGTGGCGGGTGGTGGAAAGGGGTGGGGGGGTTATGAGGGGGGGGGGTTTGGCCCATGCCGAGTAGGGCATCCGGATACCTCGGTTAATACCGGCTTAGCCGCCGGGCCCCGGTCCCGCGGCTGCCTGATAACCGGGTTCCCGGGGCCCGGTCGCGAGGCAGCCTGCTTCTCGGGGGAGAGGGGGGGGCGCAGTTGGGCTCGTGCTCTGGGGCCCCCTGCGCGCGCATGGCAGCCCAGTGATTGGCTGCTTAGGCGGTTGCTGGGGGCGGGGAAACGCGAGCAAGGAGGGATCGCCGGTCGGCGATCTCCCTCTTCCTCCTTGCTCGCGGCTGGATAGAGGTTCCCTCCCTCCCTCCCTTGTTTTTGGCAGGGGAAGGGGGAGGAAGGGTTTTGTCGCAGCTGGTGGGGGGGGGGGGCGGGCGAGATGGGGGGCCTCTTGCGGGCCGTGCGTGCGGGGTGGCGAGCTGGTGCTCGCGGACCCGGTGGCTCATTTCAGCTGGAGGCCGCTTTCCATGTGAGCGGCGTGGCTATTCTGGTTGGGGGAGACGGCCCGGCTGGGGTCTCTACCCGGAAATGGCAACCCCTTCAGCCGGCCTTTGCTATCATGGCGAGGCGGGCGCGAAGGGGTAAGGGGGGGGGGTGGGTTGGATGGTGCTCCACTTTGCTTTAAACGGCTGGTGGGGGGCATCATCCGGATGACGGGTGGGGGGGGGGCATTCTCCTGTTATGCTTTGGTTTGCGGAGTTGGCCCATGTTGGGCCGGTGTTCTTACTGTTAATAAAAGCTGCGACCAGCATTTGCACCAATACCCGACGTCTGTGTGCTTTGTCAATGGTTGAGGGGGGGGGGTGTTTATGTGGCGGCTGGTGGAAAGGGGTGGGGGGGGTGATGAGGGGGGGGGGTTTGGCCCATGCCGAGTAGGGCATCCGGATACCTCGGTTAACACAGTGGATCCTTTTACAGCAACAGGATAAAAGCAAAATAAACGGTACCATCTAACTTCTGAACTATCTAGCGTCTCAACAAATAAGGGTGTCCTACATGGAGTGGTGGGTTCACCCCTAAACAAAAACAAAAACAAGGGGAGGGGTAGCCTGCACAGAGTGACAGGTGCACCTACTCTTGCCATCTTGCTGGGCAGACTAGATGGACCATGCTGGTCTTTATCTGCCGTCACTTACTATGTTACTATGTTTAGGTGTTTGATAAGTGTATTGTGGTTAATAGAGTCAAAGGTGGCATTTATATCGAGGAGTATCAATATACAGCATTGTTTGATGTTGTCTAAACTGGTTATGAGGTTATCCAGGAGTGATGTAATGAGAGTTTCTACACTGTGTTTGGGATTGAAGCTGTGTTGGTGGGGGTTCAGAGGGGCGTGCATGTCCAGGTGGTTTTGTAATTGCAGTTGGACGACTTTCTCAATTATCTTTTCTGTGAATGGAAGACTCAAGATGAGTCTGTATGAATTAGGATCCCTTGTGTCCAGGTTGTTGTTTTTTAGGATCAGTCTTACAATTGATTGTTTACGTATGGGAGGGATAGTACCTTGCATTATAGAAAGTTTCACTATTTCGAGTAAAGTGGGGACTAAATGTTCAGTTGTCATTTTGATCCAAGATATTGGGCATGGATCAAGCTGGGAGGTTGTGATGTTGAGATGGGTTATGATGTTTTTTAATTCTTTTATTGATGGTATGAGAAAGGTGTTCCATGGGTGGGCTTGTTTTTTATTGATTTGTGTTAGGTTTGATATTTGATTAAAGGAAGTCAGCCATGGTTTGAGATTCGATTAGATTGTGTTCTTTAGGGTTGTCTTTTGTTAAGGTCCTTGTTATGTTGAATAGTTCTCGTGGTTTGTTTAGGGAGCTCATGATTAGATTGGTATGGTATTCTTTCTTGCAGGTATTTATTAGGGCCTGGTATACTTGCATTTTGGTTGAGTAGGTTGTTCTGTCTTATGGATCCTTTGCTTTTCTCCATCTTCGTTCCATTTTTCTCAAGGCTTGTTTTAGTTTATTAATGTCATTGGAATACCATGGTGTGATGTTCTTCCTGTTGTTGTGTGTTTTCTTATGCAGGTCAATGGCTGCTTTGAAAATTGTCGAGTTCCAGTTTCTTATTATCTCTTCTATGTCTGTTGAGACTTTGTTTATTTGTGGTAAGACCTGCTGTATAAAAGTGTCTTTGTCAAACTGTTTGAATCTTCTTTGAGTAGAGGTATTTTGTACAGTGATGGTAGTATGGAAAGGTTATGATGTGGTAGTCTGACCATGGGATGGGCGTAACAGTTGGAGGTTGTGTGAGATTCATTTCCAGAAGTACATTTGGTACAAAGATGAGATCAAGGGTTCTACCTTTGTTATGGGTTGGAGTGTCTATTATCTGCTTATATTGTAGGTCCTTGATGGCTTGTATAAAGGCTTGGCCATGTCTTCTTGATGTGGAGGGTATACTGAGGTCTCCCAGAATGATAAGGGATTTTTGTGGATTAGAATTAGAGCATATTTCTTCTAGCATTAGTGCTAGGTCTTCGTTCCTGGCACCAGGTGCTCTGTATATTAGACAGAAAGCTATGTTTATTTGAGATGGTTGCAATGTTGCAACTGTCAGTACTAAATAGGCAACAGATGCAAAGAAAAAGGAACTGGAATTATGTGGTTAGGAAAGCTACAGTCAGTCTGAAGCCTAGCAGTAGAATTTTGAAATGTTGTGATGGGTTAGTATACGTTCAATTAATGAAATGATGGCATTACAATAGTCTAAAATGGACAACACCAAAGACTGCAACACTGTTCAAAAGTCTCCAGACATCAATGTATTACAAAGTCTAGAGTTTACGAAAAGCTGACAGTTCCTAAGATGACATTGTTTCATATACAGTAAAGACCCCAACAGGGTCTCTGTGCTGTGACCTTTATGAAAGCCACATTGGCAATAATCTAAAAAGCAGATGTGTGTAGGCATTTTTCGGGTTTCCATAAAACATATTTTTAAGTATGTTAGTGAAGGCTGATAAATTGAATCTGGACAAATCGTGTACCACATTATTTGATCCCAATGTTTGTTTTTTTTTTAATGGCGCCATATTGCGGTCTTCTTCAACTGTTAAGGGCACTTTATAGACAGCAATAAACAGATAACAATAAATTGAAAGGCTGAAATAATTGCAACCTGAGGATGTGTCAGTATATAAAGTGGACAAAGATCAAGGCAACTACTTTGTTATTAAGAAGGGCTAAGAAACAAACTAATTTGTCAAAAGATACCATCCAAAAAACATCTCAGCACAGAAAGTCATTAGAATGTGACTAACAGCAGGCAATTCATTTTGAATCATTTAGCAACTGAAATGGCCCAGTATCACTCATATAACTTTTTAAAATACACAGATCGGCAAATTATGAATTTGCTGGCAACCAGCAAACACATAGGGCCCGATATTCAGCATGTGATGATCAACATTTTTAAAGCACCTGACCACTGTGGGCAAAACTGAAACTAATTATTCAGTGCCAAAATCTGGATATACTCTGGTATGGAGAGGGGAGTGGCCTTCCAAGATGGCGGAGTGAGTGTTTGAGCTGAATATGCCTAAGCGTAAGGGCAAACCTAAGGCTCTTCCCGCGGAGTCTTCACTTGCCGATTCCATGGGTCCTATGGATCGATTTGTCCAGCTCACAGAGAAACAGAAGCGGGAGATTAGAGGGGATGCTGCGATGTCGGATGTTGTGGCTCCGGTGTTGCCTGCCCTAGAGGTATCTCTCTTCCCAGATGAGCGGTCTCCCCCTCCACGTGGGACTGGTCTAGTGTCTCTTCCCGCGAGAGGAGAGGGTGCCCCTCCCGGAGTTGGTGGTGCCCCTCCCGGAGTTGGTGGTGCTGATGTGCGGGCCTCGTTGGTAAGCAGACCTGGAGAGCAGCCCTTGGTTTCGACGGCTGTGGATACTGTCCCGTCTTCAACTTTGGAGGTGGAAGTGTCATCTCGCCGTGATGAAGGAGTTGATTTAAAACTTTCTTCTTTGATTGCTGATACTGCCAAAGGTACTCTTTTGACCCGTCCTAAAGAAATATCTTTAGAAACGATTTGGGAAACAATTATACAATTTTCTTCCGCAGTCAGCAAACAAATTGACTTATCAGTCTCGCGGTTGGTTAAGTTAGAGACAGCGTCTGCTAACGTTCAGGCAGAATTGACTGATTTGCGAATAAAGGTCGACACTGGGGAACAGAAAATGGCTCAAATTTCTTCACTAAATGATTTTTTTATGAAGGATTCTGTTTTGATGAGAATGAAATTGGAAAATTTAGAGAATACAGTGCGTGCTTCTAATATCCATTTGTTAAACTTTCCTGTAATTCCAGCTCTTTCTCCAATTGAATTATTTAAAAAATATATTCAGGAAGTGTTGAATGTACCCTCTGATTTGATTCCTCTGTTGTTAAAGCTTATTTTCTGCCTAAGGGTAAAAAAGAAGGGAAGCTACTTGAGGGGGATGTAAATATTTTATTTATTTTTTATTTATTACAGTTGCTTATATACCGCACTATTCGGCATCAGCGCGGTTTACAGAATAACAAAATGACCAAAACACACAGTCTGTTTGGTTTTACATCGAACAGGGGTAAAAACTTGGATAACAGGGTTGAACTATATACATGAAGTAATAATTCCTATAACATGGTTGGACTATACAATAAATAATGAGTCCGTTGAGCTATATGTAGTATCATGAATACCTAAGATATTGTGAGCATGAGCTGAAGGAATGCGGTGTTTCTTAGGTGGTGCTATCTAGATTCATCGCTGGCAGAGTAGTATTGGAGGAAGAGGTGAAATTTAATTGCTTTCCTGAATTGGGTCAGGTCTGAAATAGCTCGAATGTCTGGTGGGAGCACATTCCAGCATTTGGGGACGTAAAGACTGAAAGCCCTATTTGCCGTTGTGCTATTGCATTTAGTCAAGGTCTTCGGGATATGGATATTTTAGATGTTTCAGCTCTTTTCCAGTCCCCCAAGGAAAATGATTTATCTGTCTCTACAATGTTAGTAACTTTTGCAATTGCTTCAGATAGAGATTGGATCTTAAAATTGTATTTTAAGAAACGTTCTATGCTGTTTATGGGGAAGAAGGTTTTGATATTTCCCGATGTTTCTAGGGAGACTCAGAAAAGGCAGAGGGCCTTTCTGTTGTTGAGACCAGGTGCGGTGCAGATTGGGGCAACATTTATATTGAAATTTCCTTGTAAATGTATTATCTCCTTTAAAGATAGGAAATATGTATTTTTTTCAGCCAGAAGAGTTATCAGCTTTTATTAGCTCACGGATCGTAACTTCTTCTCCTAGGTGAAGCTCATCATTGTGGTGGTATTTCTCCTTGGTACGATTCTTTGGTACGATTCTTTTTATCATCTTTGTTAGTGATATAGCGGAAGGGCTGTCTGGTAAGGTTTGCCTCTTTGCGGATGATACCAAAATCTGCAATAAAGTAGACACCCAGGAAGGTGTAGATAACATGAGGAGGGATCTAGCTAAGCTTGAAGAATGGTCTAGAATTTGGCAGCTGGGATTTAATGTTAAAAAATGTAAGGTCATGCATTTGGGCTGCAGCAATCCAAGGGAGCAATACAGCATAGGAGGTGAAGTACTTTTGTCCACTAAAGAAGAGCGGGACCTAGGCGTAGTTGTGTCCGATGATCTTAAAGTAGCTAAACAGGTAGAAAAGGCGACGGCAAAAGCTAGAAGGATGCTTGGGTGCATACGGAGAGGAATGGCTAGCAGAAAAAAGGAGGTGATAATGCCTCTGTATAAGTCTTTGGTGCGACCTCATTTGGAGTATGGTGTGCAATTCTGGAGACCGCACCTTCAAAAGGATGTGAACAGGATGGAGTCGGTGCAGAGGGTTGCTACTAAGATGATTAGTAGTCTTCATTATAAAGCATATGAGGACAGACTTAAGGATCTTAATATGTACACCTTAGAGGAAAGGCGGGATAGAGGTGATATGATTGAGATGTTTAAATACCTCCGTGGCATAAATGTTCAGGGAGAGAGCCTCTTTCAATTGAAAGCAAGTTCTGCGACGAGGGGACATGGGATGAGGGTGAAGGGAGATAGATTCAGGAGTGATATGCGGAAATATTTCTTTACGGAAAGAGTAGTGGATCCGTGGAATAGTCTCCCAGTGGAGGTGGTAGAGATGAGGACAGTAACTGAATTCAAAAAAGCATGGGACCAACACAGAGGATCTCTAAAGGTAAAAATGGGACTGTTGTAGTTGTTGTTATGGAAGGACAGACTAGATGGGCCTTGTGGTCTTTTTCTGTCATCATGTTTCTATGTTTCTATGTTTCTATGTTTCTCTGACTCATTCCTCTGTCTTTATTTCTTTAAAAAAAAAAAATTTTCTTTGTTTTTTTTAGGGATCAGGATCCACATATCCTGATATCCTTTTGCCGGCTGTTCTCCCCATTATTTGTGGGCTAATTATATGCTTGTATGTAAGATTCGTAAGGATAGTTTTTGTGTTAAGTGTTTGCTCTACAAGTTGTTGTTTTCTGTACAAGTGTTTTCGCTTGATTATTAATGTAAAATTGCATAAATAAATACTCTGGTATGGAATACCTGGAGTCCGCACTGACCGGTGAAACTATCCAGAGAGTGGCAATATTCAGTCATTTTCTGGATGGTCGTAGACATTTTTGCTAGAAAAACATCTACACTGCATGCCCAAGGGCTTATTCCTGTTCTGGAATGTCCCCCATAACGAAACTGGGGATTACAGTATGGTAAGATACACATAAGTGGTGGACAAGAGAGTGAAGAGCATCAAGTACTAGGGGCAGGTCTTGTCAGACAAATCTGATTGATTTCTTTGAATGGGTGACCAGGGGAATTGCACTGAGGGAGAGCCCTAGATGTGGTGTTTTTAGATCTCAGTAAAACATTTGACACTGCTCTGCAAAGGCGGCTAATAAAAAAACTGAGCATGCTAGGGGTGGACCCTAAAGTTACTGACTGGGTTAGAAATTGGTTGAGTGGGAGGTGACAAAGGGTACAGATAAATGGAGTTCACTCTGAGGAGAAGGAGGTTACCAGTGGAATACCACAGGGATCTATCCTTGGTACGATTCTTTTTATCATCTTTGTTAGTGATATTGTGGAAGGGATGTCGGGTAAGGTTTGCCTCTTTGTGGATGATACCAAAATCTGCAACAGAGTAGACACCCAGGAAGGTGTAGATAACATGAGGAGGGATCTCGCTAAGCTTCAAGAAGGTCTAGAATTTGGCAGCTGAGATTTAATGCTAAAAGATATAGGATCGTGAATTTGGGCTGTAACAATCCAAGGGAGCAGTACAGAATAGGTGGTGACGTAATTCTGTCCACGAAAAAAGAGCGAGACCTAGGCGTAATTGTGTCTGATGATCTCAAATTAGCTAAAACAGGTAGAAAAAGTGATGGCAAAAGCTAGAAGGATGTTTGGGTGCATAGGGAGAGTAATGGCCAGCAGAAGAAAGGAGGTGATAGTGCCTCTGTATAAGTCTTTGGTGCAACCTCATTTGAAGTATTGTGTGCAATTCTGGAGACCACACCTTCAAAAGGAAATAAACAAGTTGGAGTCGGTGCAGAGAGTGTGTACTAAAATGGTTAGTAATCTTCATTATAAAGCATATGAGGACAGACTTAAGGACCTTAATATGTATGCTTTAGAGAAAAGGTGGGACAAAGGTGATATGATTGAGACATTTAAATACCTTAGTGGCATAAATGTACACAGGAAGAGATCCTCTTTCGATTGAAAGCAAGCCCTGCTATGAGGGGACATAGGATGAGGGTGAAAGGGTATAGACTCAGGAGTAATATGCGGAAATATTTCTTTATGGAAAGAGTGGTAGATGCGTGGAATAGTCTTCCACTGGAGGTGGTAGAGATAAGCACAGTATCTAAATTCCAAAAAAGCATGGAACAACAAGAGTCCCCTTTTTTTCTCTAAAGGAGAAAAAGGGGACTCTTGTAGTGGTTGATATGGAAGGGCAGACTAGATAAGCCATGTGGTCCTTTTCTGCTGTCATGTTTTTTTTAGCCTGAATTTGAATAAGACTATAGAAGGAGCCCAACGTACAGACTCTGGTAGTTTGTTCCAGGCATATGAAGCAGCATATGCCCCCATGCGACAGATATGATCATGCTGGACATGTGTCAATTGAGGGGTTTCTAAATTGATATGGGATGTGGCTGTGATTGGCACATCTGAATGGACATTTCCAGATGTGCAAATCATGAAGACTTTCGAAAATGGCCCCTAAAGTAACTTCTATTTGAAAACTGGCTTACTTCATTAAAGCTTAAAAGTGCAATTCTAATTTGCAGTTTGCTGCACTTTTGAAAATTCATCCCAAACATTTTGGGGTAAAACAGGGTTGGCAGAAGTACATTTCATAAGGTAAAATTATTACAGTGGTAGGACTCATGCTGGAACTGATTTGAAATTGGCAATATAGCAATAGTGAAAGACAATTAGAGTGAGACGATGATTTAAAAGTACAATAAAGATCTCGGCATTAGCATCCATCATCTATCATAAGCTTTTTAAATTGTGACATTCCATTGTTTCTGCTACTTTTGTTATCCTCAAGATTCTTTCCCTTGACCCTGTTAAACAAAGAAAGAAGAAAATATAATCTTTCTTTCGAAACACAGACCATTAGGGAAATTTGGCAACTGTACAACTATGCCAGTTCCTGCTCGTTACCTAGTATGTTTTACTTATTCATTTCTTACTTTTTGTGGATGTCAATAATATCGAGAAAAACAAGTGTTTTATTATAGATGATCTTAAAGAAAGTTGATAATAGTTAAGTTCTACTCCAGCTATGAAAAATGCTATTACATTAGTGCCAGCTAGGAACCAGTCCTCAGATGATCTGGTGGTAGTTGCTCTACTGCATCCATAAGTTACACAATTGTCAAGGAAAAATAGGATTTCTTGGTTTGCATAAAGCATGAACTGTGTCAAACGGAACGCAAGTGGAGACAATACTGGCTGGTCAGTGGCAAGTTATTCCATTCCCAGGTTCTATCAAAGTTTAAGAAGATAACAGCTTTCTCCAAAACAGAGTATTTTGTCTCCATTATCAGATAGCTATTACTAAACCTTTGGAATTGGTTATTTAACACAATTTTCAGTTTTCAACCGAGTAATTAAATTTGTACAGAAAATAAAGATGAGATATGTTTAGCATATGGAAAATCTAATTCCATAGGCAAAAAGAAAAACAAATAAACACCATCTCAAAAGATATGTAGAGGAATCCTACACATCATTAGCAGGATACCTGCTCTACACAGCAAACTGAATAACAAAAACAAGCACCTGAAGGCCAGTAGCCCTCAATATTCCTTATTCTTTTCCTAGAGATGAAGGTGGAAATTTGGGTTGATTCAAAAATATATCTATTAGATTGATACTTGTTGATATATTTATAAGGAAACTTAAAAAAAAGAGACCACTAAACTCAACAACTCCTGATCATAACAGTAGGAACTGTTACCTTTTCTTTTTAGTAGCCTTGAGGAAACAGGGAGTAGTAGAGCATTATTCACAGAGACTGAGAAAGGAGGAAGGGGAGAGGTAGGTTTTGAGGGAAAAATAAGAAGCTCGTTTTTGGCCATGTTCAGTTTCAAATGGCAGTGAGACATCTAGGCAGCAATGTCAGATAGGTAGGCAGAGATCCGGGCCTGGATTGACATAGAGATTTCACGGAAAACCATGGGCGATGAGAGCACTTATTTCTTTATTTGAACACATGTCTAGCATGCTCATCCATACCACTGAGCCGATTATAATAAAAGTTGAAGAAATAATAAGGCACATGGTAATATGCGATACAAAAAATAACGAAGGGGGCTCTTTACTAAAATGTGGCAACTCTTTGCACTTGTATGTATGTATGTCTTAGGAGGAAAAGTTAACATGTGTTAAGTGAAGTCTCTTTGGTAACTTAGGATCATGTCCAGCATATACCATGAAGTTGCCACACAGGGCAGACATTGACCTTATGGCAAATGCCTCAGCAGGTAGCACTATAGGTGCATCCATATTATCGGATAATGCATTTACCACAACTCATTGTCGTAAAAAATATTTAAAAAAATTAATCACCCAATCATCATGTCAAATCCCCCATATCTTCCAATCAGCATTCTGGATCTTCTTCTCTCCTGATCTGCGTCATCAAACTCTCCAATCCTCATAACCATCTTCCAAAGCCCCCAACCCCGATCACCATTTTTCAAAACTCCATAGCCCTGACTCTGTGTCCCTGAATTGGCAGCTTGATCCACAGTTATAGTACCACGAGACTACTACTAGGGGTCAGAACTACCATTTTAAATCCAGGCAACTATGGGGTAGGAGCATCTAAGTATAGCTCCTGCTATACCATTAACTCACCAAGCCACCTCCTGAAACTGCTGGGGGGATCGAGGAGGTGGGTGAGTGGGTTTGAGATATCTTGGAAGATACTCATTGGGAGTAGATGGATTGCTTTGGAACATGATATCAGGCCTGCGGGTTGGGAGACTTTGGAGGATGATGATTGGGGTTATGGGTTTTGGTGATGCTAATTGGGTTTGGGGGGTGGATTTCAGGATATTTATTGAGAAATGGGTATCCAGGATGCTAACGGTGACTAATAATTCTTTTTATATTTAATGTGGGCCATGGTACCTGCCAGCTTGTAGAATGGTTACAGTTTACACTTTCTCTTGAGTGATGAAAGTGCACAGCCATGGGGAAAGTATGTGCCATTCAAACAAGAGGCGTTCCTTTATGCGGGTCGGTATTTTACAAGAGATCATTTAAGCATGGATGTGGCCATCTACACATGTGAGTGACAAGATTACCAGCACATACACATATTGATAGCACCTAAACATAGGTTCCATCATATGAAATTAGCCTACTTGTCTTTATAAAATACTAGTGTAATTGGCCTGTGCTGCAAGCAGGGACATTTACACCAACTCTAGAGCTGCATTAATTATGGGGATGGGCATTTTCAGCAGTGGTATCTGGTGCTGTTATTTATTTATTTTATTTAGACAGTTTTTGTATATCGCCTTATCCTTCAATCAAAGCGGTCACAACACAATTGGGGGATACATTTTTAACACGTGGGGATATGAGGCACATACACTAATACTTACAGGGAACATGGGCAATGGAGGGTTAAGTGGCTTGCCCAAGACCACAAGGAGCATCTGTGGGACTAGAAACCCCAGTCCTTCTGGCCCAAGGTTGCTGTCCTCTAGTGGGATTTGAACCCCTGACCTTCCGGCCTGAGGTACCTTGCCCCAACCACTAGGCTACTCCTCCCTGTTAAAGAAGCTCGCTGTCACGTGTTAAAATAAACCTGGATATTCAGTGACTGGCACTGAATATCCAGCTTTCACGGATTGCAACACCATCTAAAATTAGGACAGCCTTTCACCTTTCCTAACTTTAGGTGGCGCAGCTAAAGCCTCTAACTGGTAACTCATGGTGCCCTCCCTGTTCCACCCCCCAGAGTGACAGGCATTTACTCTAGATCGCCCAGGGAAGATATTCAGTTGCACCTATTTACAATCTAAATGTGTAAAAGTCACTATTTCCACATATAAAAGCTTCTGAAATGATCCTCATATTGTAGAATTAGTTTCTCTCATAGTCAGCAGTTCATTTTCCATAAACATCAACGCAGACTGTAGTTATCGTTTTTAAGTTCCAGCAATATATTTTTTTTGCCTCAGGGCTCTAAAACATTTCCAGGCCTTTAATCCACGTTATTTTAGAATTTACCATGGCTTCTGGAGAAAAATGTACCTAATATAAACAATAGACAAAATGAATTATCTCTTCGGTGGGAGGAAGAGGCTTTTCCTAAGCTCCCTCTGGTGCAGCCAGGAGGGACTGAAGAAAAACTTTCACCCCTGGAAGGAAAGAGAGAGAGCGGTGCCTGGAGAAAAATGAGACCTTGGTGCACCAAGCCAGATATCACAGGAAGAAATAGAATCTCTCCACTGGGCAGGGCCGGCGCTACCCGGTAAGCAGGATAAGCGCAGCAGGGGGATGCCAATGTGCAGAGGCACCGGAGCGGCAGCCGCTATTCACCTCTTCAGCAGCCAGTGCTTTAATTGATGTCGGGAGGTGTCTGTGGAATGTGGGCAGGAGATCGGCGATCGAGCAATACAGCAAAGCTAATCTTTATTTTATCGGTACTGAAGAAAGCTGCTCCTTCTTTCTGGGGTCGCAGTGGCAGAAGGCACGTAATTTGATTTAATTTCCAGTGTGCAAGGACACCAGAAGTGAAGTCATATTAAGTTCTTTCTGCCACTGTAAGCATGGGAAGGACTGAGGAGAGAGGAGCATGGAGAATGTGCGGCAGCAGGCAGCGCTGTGGCAATTATCCATTCACCAAAAGGACCAACACCACACCACTCAGAGAAGACAGCACATAAGGGGGTATGTTTACTAAACAGCACTAACATCGCAGTGGCAACGTTATCGCGCGATAAATGACGTTATCGTGCGATATGGCGCATTACCATGCGAGAATGTCACGTATCGCATGATAACGTCTCCAGTGGTGTTAAAGTGCACAGAGGGTGGAGTAAGGCTCACCAGAGCGCGGAGATAAGGGGTCAATGGGCGGAGAGTGGGTGGGAAGAGGCCCCAGGCACACTAACGCTGTGAAATCAGGGTCTGAAAATTAACGCCACTGAAAACCTTGCGTTAGAGGCAGGAGAGAGAAACCAGTTCAGTCAGCAATGTACAGCAAAGGCAGGGAAATCAAGAAAAGTGATAGTAGTGATACATGTGCAGTAACAAAACATGCAAAAACCAGAGATATAATGACCAGAACCATAAGAGAAATACAAAGCACCGAGCTGGCCAATAGAAAAAAACAATGATAAACGGTAAGCAACACTACTCATAAAGAATAAAAAGGGAGATGTCACTTTTGGACCGGTCAATTCTGATTCCCCCCCACAAAGTGAATGTTCCAACATTGATAGCGTTGATGAGGGTTTGCTATGGTGTATATTGGACAGCTTGCTTATTTTATTTATTTATTTATTTATTTTAATTTCTTATATACCGCACTCTTTGACATCAGCGCGGTTCACAGAGAACATAAACAAAACCAGAACAACAGGCTGTTCGGTATTACATATAACAGGAGTATAAACTTGGAGCAACATGGGAGAACTATTTACATGGAATATGCAATCTGTTAACTAGATAACATACTCGAACTATGTACATGACTTAGCAAGGGTGCTGGGGCGAGGAAGAAAATAAAAAAGAACAAGTGGTTGGATATGTAGTGGGACTATTATGTTAACTTCATATGGAGTAGTATTTGGTGAATAGGATGAATTTAAGGGCCTTCCTAAACTGGGTTAAGTCGGTTATGGTACGGATGTCAGAAGGGAGGGAGTTCCAGCACTTTGGTGTGCAAAACAAGAAAGCTCTGTTCGCTGTTGATAGATTGCATGTTGTTATGGCCTTTGGTAATGCTAAGGAGCTTAATGCTGCCTGTCTTCTAATTCTGTTTGGTGGTACGGATTGGATGAGCTCGGAGAGTGAGTTGGAAGATATACCCTTGATAGCCTTGAATGTCAGAATGAGGGTTTTGAACATCAGCCTTCCGTGTATGGGGAGCCAATGGAGCTGTTTGAGGATAGGTGTGATATGTTCACTCTTGGATGCTCCTTGAAGAACCCTTGCTGCAGCATTCTTAGCGAGCTGCAATGGGTGGATTGTGGGAGTCCTTGAAGAATTGAGTTGGCGAAGTCAAAATGAGGTAGGATTAGTGCTTGGTAAATGGTTCTGAAGTCCTCTGGGTCAAGAAGGGAACGTAGGTGCTTGAGAGTGCGTATCTTGAAATACACAGCTTTTACGATATTATTTATGTGTGGTATCATGTTGAGCCGATGGTCAAGTGTTACTCCGAGGTATTTTATTGCTTCCTTGGTGTATAGTTCAGCTCCCTTGACGTTTATATATGGTGGTGGGGTGAAGTTGGGGTCTCTGGAGGCTTATGAGGCTTTCACATGTGCAGCAACAGCAGAGTGGCCACATAGGAAATGGCACTATGGTGATGGTGGAAATGGGGTACAGAGGGTTGCAGGCGGCACATGCAGTGGGCCAGCTGGGGCACAGGGTGGACTAGACAGATGCCTACCTGGCACATAGGAATGCAGAAACTGAAAAGCAGCAAGACAGCAACTGACCAAGGGCAAACATGTCTACAAGTGTGTGTCCCACAGTGCCCCAATGGACATTATTTATTTATTTAACATTTCTTATATACCACCTTTCATGATATCAAGGCGGTTTACATTGAACAAACTGAAATTACATTGAACAGGTCATTATAACTTGGAGATAAATATGAGTATTTACAAGGAACATGGGCAATGGAGGATTAAGTGGCTTGCCCAAGACCACAAGGAGTACCTGTGGGACTAGAAACACCAGTCCTTCCGGCCCAAGGTTGCTGTCCTTTAGTGGGGTTTGAACCCCCGACCTTCCGGCCTGAGGTACCTTGGCCCAACCACTAGGCCACTCCTCCACTCATAACCCAGCAGGTACCCCAAAGGGCACATAACATTGGCAGGTGGTGCCGATGGGAAGCGTGGATGTCTATGTAGGCACCCCTACTCCAGATCCCACACCATAGGCAGCCGCCTACCGGCACACTGGATGGCCTGGGATTGCACACCCCCAGCACCACCGGCATAAGGGCATGTCAGCATAGTGGTGGAGGGGTGCTGGTGGTGGAGGGGGCATTGGCATCTGCCCTCAGCAGGCTAAGCCAAGCCCTGTTTAGGTGGGTGCCGTGCACTGCAAAAGACAAGGTCTGTCTGACGAACAGTAATGGTATCCCCAGGGAACGACCTGCATCTGTGGCAACAGTTTGGTGCAATACACACAGCCAGTGTGTTCAGGGGCATAAGGTCACATGTTCAAGTCCCAGCTATGGCTCCTGCAGACCATGTCCCTATATTTTACCCAGTACTAAACCATGGTAATATAGAAGGAACCTTTATTGCAGATAAAATAAACATGCCATAAACGCCTATATTTTACCCTACAGAGCACATAACCATACTCATGTGCAGTCCCTAGAGCAGAGTTTCCCAACTGCAGTCCTAGAGGGCCAAACACCATTCAGGTTTCATGCTGTCCCTAAGAAATATGCTTGAGATGCATTTGTATGCATCGCCCCCATTGTATGCAAATGTATCTCATGCATATTCATTAGGGACAGCATGAAAACCTGAACCGTGTTTGACCCACCAGGACCGGAGTTGAGAACCTCTGCCCTAGAGCAGTGGCCAACAGGGGCACAAACACCCACACCCACACCCACAGGATCCACTATCCAATGGCTCATGGAGAGTCAGGCTGTTGGGCCCTGCGCGGAGCAGCATCCACCAATACTAGCACCTGCATACCTTTGCAATGCCGTCTTAAACTTGGAAACACGTTCCACATATATCAAAAGGTTGCTATGATTAATGTCAGATAACAAATCCTAAGTTAAACACAATTTGTTGACAGAGATTCATCATAGCAACCTTTCTGATTTCTGTGGAGTGTGTTTTAGTTCTTGTTTCTGACAGTGTTTACCACCCCAGGGAGTGACCCTAACAGTATTGAGTACCGTAGCAATGCCTGCACTGTGCCCAGGACTGGTGTGGCGGCCAGGGCTGCCAACCACCCCTATATTTGCACAATGCTGAAATAAGTGTGGAAGTGTGTGCATGTCTATCCAGGTTTTGTGGCTGCCTACTGAGCCCCCAATGCTTGCACTGTTTCCAGTGTTAGCCTTTCAATGTGCATAATGAGGAGCACGGTACTGTGGGTATGGCCCAGACAGGGCGGCCTGGGCAGGATGCATCTGCACAGGGCATAGGGCAATGGCTGGGACATTGTAGTGCCCGACCACCACTTACACGGACAGGGTGGCCACAGCATGTCATGCTGGGGGGTCACTCTCACCCTGACTGATCAGTGACCATGGCATGGCTAGGTTCCCCCATAGTGCTATACAGTATTTATTTTAAGTGATATCTAAGAGTTTCCTTTTTTGGGTCCCAATCACTGTGTGCTTACATCCTATTTTTGGGTACACACAGTTCCTCCAGAAACATGTACTAGCTACCAGACTGTCTGCAGTTAGCATGTGTATGGCTGGAATACCTTGCAGGGTGCAGTGGGTGGAGACTGACCGTGCTCTCTGCTGGTGAATATCAGATAGTGGTGGGGGGCAGATGAGCTTTTCCAGGCCTGTCTGCCAGTGCCCTATGTAATGCATGCAGGTCTGCATTGACTGCTCTCTAGGGGTGCCTATTCCTCAGCAGGACCGGGGTTGATGGTCCCCTCTACTGCCACCATTGCAGAGATGTAGAATGTGGATCTGTTGGTAGGAGATCCTGTTCCCCCACCCTGAGCCACAGAGGGCAGTTTGGATGGTGCTACATAATCCGCTTTTGGGTCCAAACACCACCCTTCTCTTATAACATGTGACCAAGGCAACCGCACAGGATGTGCACTATTCTGGATAAATCATAGTCTACAAGGGCTAGACATGACTGGGAAATACAGATGGACACAGGTGTATCTGCAAGGACTACCTATCACACACTGGCACTGATGGGGACCTGCAGCACAGTCTATCTCAGCCAAGCCACGTGCTACGGATCTGGTGCTGGGTGCCCCACCTCACCCTCAGGGTGAGCACATGAACCGCACAATGTCACGGTCTGTATGTAGCTACTCTGTGCCAGTAACACACACAGTCAGTTCCCCCTACCAGGCCGGGGTGCTATAGAGGCGCATACCCCATCTGGTGATCAGTTGTAGGCTGCTGATCTGGATGTGCAGTGCATCATGGGTACGGGTGGGCTTACCCTATCCTGGTAACCATAGCAGACAGTTTGTGTGGTGACCTGCAGTCTTTCTGTAGCCAGCCAGCTGTGTGTTAGACACTTTAGAGATGTAGCCCACTGGTTACTTCAACGACTGTGGAGGCAGCAGTCATGGGTTTAATCCCACAGTGGTGTTATTTCATAAGGCTGTCTGAGGCTTTTCCTTTTAATTTAAATCAATGCTGCCAGCAAAAACACCCTCACAGTGACGTAGCCTTAAGGTGCCTCATATGGTGCCCTATAAAGCGCTCTATAGGGCACATTATAAGGTGCCTTGGCGGACAGGGCACTTTATAATGTGCCCTATGGAGTGCCTTATAGGGCGCCTTATGTGGCACCTTAGGTTACGGCACTGTTAGGGTGGTTTTGCTGGCAGCACTGATTTAAATTAAAAGGAAATGCCTCAGGCAGTCTTTTTACATAACACCACTGCAGGATCAAACCCATGACCTCTGCCTCCACAGTCATTGCAGTAACCAGTGGGCTACATCTTTATAGCTGTAGCACTGCGCTGACATGAACTTAGGGTTAACGCGCTTTAACGTGCCACAGCGCCCACTATCGCGCGATACAGATTCTTGCTACCTTGCCGCTGGAACGCCCACTACCTTATATGGCATTCTTCACATTTATGCTGCAGCTAGCACCGGTAACATTAAGACGGTTTAGTAAACATACCCCAAGGCATATGGGGGGGGGGGGAGGAGGAGTTGTAGGAGGGTAGATTGCTGTGCTTTTTAAGATTCACAGGGTAGTCCATAAAATACACGGCAGTTTTAATCTACCACTCATATCCCCCCTCCCCCGCCCCCTCATCTGCTCTCTCAGAATCTGGAGTTTATATTGCCTGTGAATTTGAGAGAGCAGATGAGGGGGGGAGTAATGGGGGGGTGGGGTGGTGATTGCAGTGGTTTTTTATGGCCTTTGAATCTGAGACAGTAGATGGGGGGTGGTTAATTGGGGGGTATGTGATTGCGATGTTTTTTATGGCTTATAAATCTGAGAGAGCAGATGCGGGGTGGGTAATTGTGGTGTTTTTTATGACCTGTGAATCTGAGAGAGCATGTTGATAATCTCTTTCTAATCTATGGTTCCATGTTCAGTATTTGGCAACAGTCTGTATTGCTTGTGATGGTGGCACAGAATTCTCAATGTGGTGTTTCTATGTAGAAACCTGTAGCAGTCCCACTTTTTCTGTGTTACCAGTAGTAGGTGTATTGGTGTTCTAGGGCCCAATATAATGTTGTAGTGGCTACCTATTAATGGGTAAGGTTCATGCTGTGTGACTCTTAGGAATTGGTGCTTCTGTGGTGTGGCAAGTTTGCTATATGGGGATTTTATTTCAGGTTTGTATTATTTAACAACATGTATGGTAATGGAGAGATTTATGTTGCTGTTATGTTGCTGATTTTCATGTTATGAGTATCTTTGATATGATCCTGATCCGTTTAGTCTCCTATGTGTTTCCTTACCATTTCCCTAGATATTTCCTTGTCCTCAGCTGTTGTGTTGTCTGTCTAGACTAGACTGTAAACTCTGATGAGCGGGAACCGTCTTTTACATGTCTGTACAGCGCTGCGTACGCCTTGTTGTGCTCTACAAATGATCAGTAGTAGTAGTATTTGTATGGTGACTTATAAGGAGAAATGCCCTAGTTCTGGTCTGTACCTGTTGTTGGGGAAAGAGTGTTAGGGTCCAAAATGTCCACACAGACAAGGCAAAGGCAGAAAAAAAGTGTGTTTAGATTTACAGATTCAAATTTGTGAACTTAGGGAATTGAATATGTAGTATCTAGCTTAATCTTTTGCAGAAATTTGCATCAAGTATATATATTGTGCAGTCATCTCAGAAATCTTTTTTCTATGACTTATTTGCACTAACAAAGAGACTTCTTGCAGTTTTCAGACTCTGGCAAATTTGTGAGGGTTCAGATGCATTTATAGAGCTTCTTCCAGTTACTTGTAAATCAGACAAATCCTACCTCCTCTGGCAATTGAAGATGCTTGTGAGTGAAGAAACGTCCTGGTCATACAATACTAAGTGCTGTTCAGTACTTACTTTTAATCTAGCTATGCATTTATCCCTTCACTGCAGATTTCTTACAACATATAATTTGAAGGAGAAATATTGCCATATGAAAAGAGTTCACAAAGTAGTTTTGAATAAAAGAGGGTGGAGAATAGCAACCATTTATAGTAATGAGGGAGGGGGTGCCAATCTATAGATTGCAGGGGCACGCCAGGAACCCTAGCACCGGCCCTGCCACCGGGGTTCTGCTGCAGGAAGTGACAGTGGAGAATGAAGCTTTACCCCTCCCCAATAAGAGGAGGAGGAGGGGATCCAACATCCAAATAAGGAAGAAGAATAAAACTAGGTTAGCTTGTGGAGCCCAATGCCTGCTGCAGGGAAAGTTAGAAGGCACATAGACCCACATGCAGAAGAGAAAAACATATCTAACTAGAAAACTGGGATTTATTTTTTAATTTAATCACAGTTCATAGTAATAAACATGGCCACAAGTAGGCAAACTGTGTGAAAGACCTGAATCTCTGATAGATTGCTAGCTAGGATGATGCGGATTTGTCTTTGATAGTCAAGTACAACAAGGGTCAAGTGGACACTAAAGTCCACAGCATGGTACCCTCACATCCAGAGATCCAGTTGGATCCAGCGATGCTTCAGTAGCACCTATTGGTGAGATTGTTTTGTGTAGCAACATGGTCAGTTCACTTTTAGTAATTGAGCTCAGTTATAAGAGTTTTGGTGGGGTAATTGCAGGGTGTAATTGAACTTAAGTCAGTTGCACCAAGGAGGGACCCTACCTACTGGATTTACCAGTAGTGGTCTCTCAGCTAAGAGCAGAGTTACTATGGAGAGTGAGGTGAAAAAGAAGGAGCAACACCACTGAAATATCTTTGGAAAGGAGGAAGGAAAAAGACATACAAGAAAACAGCCATAGACAAAGAAGTACAGTTTCAGGATCCCTTGGCAGATTCGGAAAGCCTGACTCTAGATCTTAGTGCACCTGCAAAGGGTTGTTCTGCTGAGCCAGAGCTGCTGGCACCAACCTTCCCATGGGGTGGGTACAGAGAGACACCAACCGTCCATGGCATGAGTAGGAACATCCATGTAAGGCAGTGGTCCCCAAGCTTTTTGGGCCCAGGGCCACATTGGACCTTTACAATCATTAGAACGGCTGGAATATTGGTAGAGTGGGGGATCACACTCTCCCCCTCCCCTCCCCTTCTAAAAAAAAGTAGCTAAGGGGCAGTAGTTTGGTTACTACTGCCATTTTATCTTCCTTCCACCCATGCTGAAGAGCCTCTCCCTCTTTCTCTTTCCTTTCCTCCTTTCCCCTCCATGATTTCAGAATTTTGCCCTCTCTTCCTTCCATCCTCCATAGTCATGCATCTCCCTTCTATTCCCCCCCCCCAACAATACAGCATAGCTGTCTTCTTCCTTCTCTCCTCCCCTGTGGATCCAGCATCTTTCCTTTTTCCTACCTTCCTCCCCCATAGTCATTTTATGAAGCCGTTTCCCTGGCCCCAAACATACCCCATGGTCCAGCAATATCCTCTCTCTTTCTTACTTCCCTCCCTATCTCCCCATGATCCACCCACTCACCTTTATATGCAGGAGTGCCACTGGTGGCAATGCCTCTCGCCTGCTGGGTGCCTTCCCTCTGCCACATCCTCCCCCCCCCCCATAAATAGGAAGTAGAGTCAGAGAGTGCCTCTGCTGGTGATATTCCTGCTCATAAAGGCAAGTGGGAGGGGAGAAGAGGAAGAGAAATAAGTGCTAGACTGAGGAGGAGGAGGATGGCTTGAGAAAGAAGCAGCAGTGGTGGTATGGGCCATTTGTAGTAGGGTCTTGGTGGGGGGTGGGGTTAGGGAGACAGGTCCATGAGCTGGTTTTGGCCCGCAGGTCATAATTTGAGGAGCCCTGACATAAGGTTTCCTTGAAGATAGGGGAGAGGTTCTGCTGATAAAAAAGAACAAAATGGTTAGAGATAGTCAAAAAACAGAATAATGCAAGAATTAAGCAGGATCAAATAAAAGAGATGAAATACTGACAACAAGACAGCATATGACAATTTCGGGCTTCACAAACTCAGAAAATGAACTTGACATATTCATTCAATTGGTTAATTCCCATAATGTCAATTTACAGTTCAAATAGATTTGCCAGCTTCATATGACTGATTTTCTTAGACACTGGAATTATGAAAAATAGGAAACATATTTCTACTGCATTATTTATAAAAATCATAGAACACAACAATCTTTTACAATATCATTGCCACCACCCTAGCTAACCTCCCTATAACTCAGGTTCTCCGTCTCAGAAGAATTTGCTCTTTAACTGATGATTCTAAAATCCAGGCTGTGTTTATGACAAATTTCATAAATGGTCATTTTTTCACAAAGACAGTTATTTTTAATATATCAATCAAGAATAATGATGCAAGAAGTACTCGTATTTTGTCATTTTCCACCAGAGCCAAAGAAGTGGCAGCTACTATGTATATCCATCGAGCCCAAATCTTAATGCTTGTATAAAATGTTTTTATATGTTGGACCACAGGTATCAGTAAAGCAATTAATGTGCTCCAGTAATTTTTAGTCCTTTTCATTGTGCTTTCATTCTGTTTTTTTTGTGCTGAGTCTGCTAATCTCTCTATTTTATTCACTAAAGAAAGAAACCCTTGACATTGTCCATAACTAAACCTGATATCTTTTTTCTGACCTGTTGACTTAAAGCGCTTCCATATTAACCTTGCTGGCGTTCAGCCCTTATACTCCTTTGCCGGGGTGTTCATAGTAGATGAAATAAGTGAAATTCTCTAGGTTTTCTAAAAGATACTGTTTGGCTGGTAAATACGAGTGATAAATTTTGAAATCTGCTTTAATTTAAAATCATTGAAAATATAATTGGCAGGGTTATGCTCAGGCAAAGGGGCATGTTTACTAAAAACCGCTAATTAGCGCGCCGCAAAATAGCACACTAAAAGCGGTACTTAAGAGCGCTTAAACGCCCCGCAAACGTGCGATGAAGCCCCGCACACTTGCGCGTCACAGTAACGGGTGCCGCACAAGTACGTGCCCGCAAATGTCCGATAGAGGCGTGGAAAGGCTAACGGAGGGCGGAGGAAGGCCCCGGAGGGGCGGAGAGAAGGGGTTAATGGGCGGGGAAGGGGAGGGGAGAGGCGCCCCGCACATTATCGGGGCTGAATTTAAAAAAAAAAATAGCGCGAGTGAATCACTCGCGTTAGAATGCATTTAAAGGGAAGAGAAACCATTTCCGTCAGCAATGTACAGCAAAACCGGGGAAACCTGCAAAACGTGAGCAGTGTGATACATGTGCACAGCACAAAAGTGCAATTATAAATAGAAAATGACCACCACAAAAATATGAAAAATAGTAATTCAGTTGGGGAACAGTTATAGTGATGGGCAAAACTAGATAACACGCCCAGGAAAGCTCCAAAAAAAAAGAAATGATTTATGGAAAGGTGTACGGAGCGGAGACTCGTCCAAAAAACATTTCCCTTTTTCTGGAGCTGTCCTGGGAGTGTTATCTAGGGTTACCCATTAATATCACTGTTGCCCAGCTTGGGTATATGCTTTCCCCCTTTGTTCCGTGGTCATTCCCGGGTTTTATTTGCACGTTTGTTACCACACAGGGTGAAGGAGCCCACAGTAAAAATGCATACAGCAGGGTTTGTGACTCCATCCTGCCAGGTTTACTACCTCCAGCGGCTACACTGTCTCTGTGGCCATAGTGTGGTGCAGAGGACATAGCCATGACCTCTAGGACTAAAAAGCCAGAGGTTCAAATCCCAGCTGGGGCACTTGCCAGCCCCATCCATATATTTTACCCACCACTAAACAAAGATAGAGCAGACACCCCTGTATTGCAGGGAACATAAGCATGGGGGAAACACCCATATGTTACCCAACACCGCACACACACCACAACAATGGGCATACCTACAGCCAAGTCCCCCAAATGCAGTCCCGTACTGCCACATTGCAATCAGGTCATCTGCTTTTTCTGAGAGAAGCTCATGCCAGCATGTTGGCGCACGAGTACATGTGGTGCAGGGGGCAGTGGCAGCTAGCCACAGAGGACAGAGGCCAAGCCATGTGCAGGCTGGCACAGTCCACTGCAACACACAGGCCCTGCCAGATCCACAGGCATGGACGTTCCAGGGAATCCAGCCAACCAGTGGCTACAAGGTGGTGCAGTGCACACAGACAGTGCATACAAGAACAGAAGGTCACAGGTTCAAAGCCCAGCTGGGGCTACCACCAATCCTTCCCACATATTTTTCCCACAGCTACACAGTGATAGTAAGGACAAACCTTTCGTGGCGAGGACATATGCAATGGTACTACATCTATCTTTTACCCCACTGAGCACAGACACCATGTACAGGGGCAGTACCTAGAGCAGAATCTCCCAAATGCAGTCCTGGTGGGCCACACACCAGTCAGGGTCCATGCTGCCACTCATACAAATGCCTGTGCTGTATATCTATGCACCACCCCCATGGCATGTAGATGTAGCTCATGCATATTCATGAGGAACAGCAGGTAAACCCGATCAGTGTGATGCACACCTGGACTGGAGTTGGGAATCTCTGCCGTAAAGCAGCAGCCAACAGGGGCAGACACACCCACACCCACACCCACAGGCCCCATTGGCCAATGTCTCCTGGAGAGGCAGAACATTGGACCCTGCGTGCATCTCCCAATACTAGCACCTGCATACCCTAGCAATGGAACCCTACACCTGAGGTATACGGTACACAGCTCTGAGACGCTTGCTAGGAGTACTGGCAGATAGATATCCATACGATACGCACATACTGCTAGTTGACCCCATCCGAACAATCTGTTTGGTGTTTGCGGTGCGTGCTCCAGCCCTTGCCTCTGACGGTGTTTACCACCCTGGGGAGTGACCCCCAGCAGTACTGCGTAGCATATCCATGCCTTGCCGTGCCCAGCACCGGTTTGGTGGGCAAGGCTAATTACCTCCTCAATAGTAGCACCATGATGGCATAGGTGTGGAATTGTGTGTCTGTCTATACAGTGGGTGTTGGCTGCATGCCCCTTCCACAGCCCACACTGCCAACACTGTTGCCAGTATTGGCCTGCCAATGTGCATAATGAGTAGCAAGGGACCATGGGTATATCTCAGACAGAGTGGACTGACCAGGATGCAGCTGCACAGGGCATAGGGCACTGGCAGGGGCATGGTAGTGCCCGGCCACCACCTACACAGACAGGGTGACCTCGGTATGTGCTGCTGGGGGATCACTCTCACCCTGAGTGTGCAGTGACGGCAGCATGGCTAGGCACCCCCATAGTGCTATATTGTGATTCTCCCATGTGATATGTATGGGTGTCCTGTGGGGGCCTCTTCATGGACTTATCTGTCTGTGTGTGCTGCCACCCCAGTTGTGGGTGCATGCATGTCCATCAGGACCAGCCAGCAGACTGTTCACAGCTGATATTTATTTATTTATTTATTTATTTATTTACATCTCTTATATACCGCACTATTTGCGATCAGCGCGGTTTACATAGAACAAACAATATCCGACAATAAACAAGAGTCAGGTCATTACAATGAACAGGAGCAGTAACTTGGATAACAGGGGAAACTATCTACATATGTGGAACATTGAACAAGGTAACTGTATATATGAGAGATGGAGTTATTGTGTGTTGCTCATACATGGTGGCTGGGGTTCGGGGGAGGCTGTGAGGTATTTAATGAAGAGGAAGTGTTTTAAGACCTTCCTAAACTGGCTCAAGTTGGGGATAGCTCTGATGTGTGGTGGTAAGGAGTTCCAGAGGCTTGGGGCACTCAGACTGAAGGCTCTGTTTGAAGTTGATATGGCGCATCTTGTCATCACTTTTGGTATTGCTAGCATGTTGGCTGTAGAGGTTCTTCTTGTCCTGTTGGGTGTGGGTGGTTGTATGAGGTCACTTATTGAAGAGGCGGATAACCCGTTGATAGCTTTGAATGTCATCACTAAGTTCTTGAAGCTAATCCTGGCTTGGATGGGGAGCCAGTGAAGCTGCATCAGGAGGGGTGTGATGTGCTCTCTCCTTGGTGCTCCAAAGAGGATTCGCGCAGCGCAGTTCATGGCAAGTTGTAAGGGATGTAAGGTTGTCTGGGGGAGTCCTTGTAGGATGGCGTTTGCATAGTCAAAATGAGGGATGATGAGGGCTTGGTAGATGGTACGGAAGTCGCTCATCTCGAGTAGAGGGCGTATGTGTCTGAGGGATCTGATTTTGAAGTAGATTGCTCTTACTATTTTTGCTATGTGCTGCTTCATGTTGAGGTTCTGATCCAATGTGACTCCGAGATACCGTATGGCTGATTTTACTTGTAGTTTGGCGTTGTCTACTTCCAGTTGGTTAGGTGGAGTGAATTCTGGATTTCTAGAGATGAACAGGACCTCAGTTTTCTTATGTTGGATACGCAGATTTTGGGAGAGGAGCCATTCTGATATTGCATTGAAGCAGTTGGTTAGTGGGGTGAGGTCCGGGCAGTCCAGTGATATTGGCAGGTACAGTAGGACATCGTCTGCGTAAATCATGCAACTCACATTGAAGGACCTAATGATATTACAGATGGGTTGGATATAAATGTTAAACATAAGTGACGATAGGGAGGATCCTTGAGGGACTCCTTGACTTTGTAGGAATGGCTCGGATGTGGTCCCGTTTGTTCGTACATGTTGCCATCTTCCAGATAGGTAAGACCTACACCACTCAAGCGCTGTTTCGGTAATGCCTTTCTCTCTTAGTCGAATCAGGAGAATCTCGTGGCGGACTGAGTCAAAGGCTGCCGCAATATCTAGAAAGATAAGTGCGAAACCTGTACGTGAGTTGTCGATGCCTGAGATTATGGTGTTGAAAAGAGTAGTGAGTAGTGTTTCCACTCCGTGTGACTCTCTGAACCCGTGTGATATGTGTTGTGATGGAGTGCCTTGTAGGGTGCAGTGGCTGATGGCTTGCTGCAGGTGAATATTAGATAGTGGTGGGGTGCATCTTTGAATATCCAGGCCTAATGTCTGTCTGATATTGTGTTATGGATGTGTGTGGAGCTGCTTGGACTGCCCTGTAGGGTGTCTGTTCCCTAGCAGGACTGGGGTTGATGGTCCACTCTACTGCCATTGGGGTGGGGAATCTTGTTGAGGAGAAGCCCTGTTTTATCCACATATGGGGGGGGGGGGGTCTGAGACAGACAGAGATCTCCAAAATGTTTATGCAGCACCTACCTATTCCACAGATTATTACTGCTTTGGAGCTCTGACATGGCCACGCCTGGTGTTGTGGACTTGGTCCTGGGCGCAGCATCTCACACTCAGGGTGAGCACAGTAACCGCACAATGTGATGGTGTTTAGCTACTCTTTGCCGTTTGTCCACCCACTCAGGACACCCTACCAGGCCGAGGTGCTGTGTGGGTGCACACGGACACTTCCCCCTACCAGGCCGGGGAGCTTTAGGGGTGCATTTCCCATCCTGTGTTCAATCGTGGACAGCTGATTTGCATGTGCAGTGCATCATGGGTACGGGTGGTTCACAACAGCAGACTGTCAGTGAGGTGACATACAGGCTATCTGCAGCCAGCCAGGGGCTGCTTACAGCTATAGAGCTGTAGCCCAATGGTTACGTCACTGCCTCTGCAGCCAGATGTCATGGATTCAAACCCACAGTGGGATTATGTGATAGGGGTATCCACAGATTTATTTTAATTTACTGTACATAATGTTGCTGCCAGCAATACCACCCTCAGCGTACTGTACCCATAAGGTGCCTCTGAGGGTGCTTTATGGGGCGCCCTATAGGGCACGTTACGGTTGCCAGCCATATAGGGTGCACTATACATTATCCTGTGTCGCAACATACATGCTGCCCTATAGGGGACATTCTAGGGTGCCTTGGCGGACGGTACACTGTAACATGTGCCTTATGGGCCGCCTTATATTAATATGCTGTGAGAGTGCGTTTGCTAGTAGTTATCACAAAATAAAATTAGAAAGCCTCCTACAGCACTCCACAACATATAACATACTGCCTCAGCTAGCCTTTTTCACTGGGCATTGTGAGGGATTGAACCCCTGGTCCCTGCACCATTGGTCAGTGTCTTAACCATTGTGCTGTGGCTGTGTTACTTTGCTTTGGTATCAGCGCGCCGCCTTATGCCCATCAGCGCGCCACCTCCTGCTGCCCACAATTAGTATGCCGCCTTGTGCCACCCAAAATGAACAGTGCGCCGCCTTGTGCCGCCCAAAATGAACAGTGCGCCGCCTTGTGCCGCCCAAAAAGAAGAGTGCGCCGCCTTGTGCCGCCCAGATAGTACAGTGCACCGCCTTATGCCGTACAAAACGAACAGTGTGCCGCCTTATGCCGTCCAAAAGTACTTTGCCTCCTGCACCACTTTTACGCATTCAAGGTGTTGCCTCAGCTGAGCTTTTTGTTGCACACAATGGGGGATTGAACCTGTGGCCCCTGCACCATTGGTTAGTGTGTTCACCATTGTGCTACAGCTCTGTTTTGATATGTGCTCAGCAGCGCCCCACTTAGCCTTCCCACGCGCTAATGTTGGCCCCGCAAATTAGCGCGACGCGCACACGTACGGTCGGGTTATTTCTTCTTTCTGCCTGAACCGCCCACTCCTTATATGGCACACTCACACTAACGGGGCCACGCACAATTTCGGAGTTTAGTAAACATGCCCCAAAGTGTTGCTTTAATTATCTGAGATAGCCCATGATTGAAGGGCAGGGACACTCCCTAGAGAGGCTTTCAGAAAGAAAGCTTTCTTCCTAGCTAAGCATTTGTTACAGACTTCTATGACTGTGTTTGCTCAGAATTGTATTTATATATATTTGTTTTGTTATGTGATGTTTGTATTTATTTTTTTTTCTCTATTTTTAGATTCTGAGTTGTTGTCCTATCTGCTGTTTTATGTTCATTCTGTTTTATGCACAGTCTTGTAATTTCTCTGCCTGTATCTCTCCTTTTATTCACTAAAGAAAGAATTAACCCTTGACACTGTCTATCATTGAACCTACTATCTCCTTTCTGATCTGAGACTTTACTTCCCTCCTACTGCCCCCTTGCCCACCCACCCCACAGTCTAACTTTATAACATAGCCCTTCTGAGTCTTATTAACACTATTACTCCCAGGTGTACCCTGACACACTAGGACTTCCTCTTCTGCTACCTCAAGCTCTATTCAGCTGCTTTTCAGAAGACACACACCTTAGCATGTTATTTCTCCTCAGATCCATAGTTTCTCTTCCTCATCTATATCTATGGCTGCACTTTACTTCTCATCTTGATCTACTCTTAAACACTCTTTAGTCATCTCCCATCTAGACTATTGCAATCTCCTCCTTGCTGGTCTCCCTCTGAATCATCTCTCTCACCGTCAATGTTCAAAATTCAGCTGTGCAGCAAATCTTCCACCAGCCTCAATATGCTCAAAAAAACCTCTTTTCTCAAGTCGCTTCATTGGCTCCCCTATCTGTTTCCGTATCCAGTTCAAACTTCTCCTACTGATCTATAAGTGCATTCATTCAGCTGTTCCTCACTACCTTTCCTCTGTTATCTCTCCCTACACCCCTCCTTTGGAACTCCACTCTTCTGGCTGATTGCTTCTGCCTGAGCCCTTCTTTACTACTGCCAACTCCAAACTTTGATCTTTCTACCTTGCTGCTTCTTATGCCTGGAACAAACTACTTGAGTTGGTACATCAGCCTTCATCTCTGGACCTTTTCAAATACAGACTAAAGACTCACCTCTTTGAGGCCGCTTTTGGATTCTGATCCGCATCATCTACTGCTCTCCTTCTATGTGTTTCCTTACCATTCCCCTAGACATAGGGGTATGTTTACTAAACCGTGCACACGTGCGCGGCGCACATTAGCATACGCTAATGATGCACTTAAGTGCTCTTAAGTGCCGCGCACGCATGCGCATCACATTAACGGGCCGGCGCACGTGTGCGGGGCGCTGATGTGCGATAGAGGCGTGGAAAGGATTACGGAGGGCGGAGGAAGGCCCCCGAGGGGCGGAGGGACGGGGTCAGTGGGTGGAGAGTGGGAGGGGAGAGGCTCCCCGCACAGGAGCGGGGCTGAATTTCGGCATTAAAAATACCGCGAGTGAAACCCTCGCGTTAGAGCCGATTTAAAGGGAAGAGAAACCATTTCCGTCAGCAATGTACAGCAAAACCGGGGAAACCTGCAAAACGTGAGCAGTGTGATACATGTGCACAGAACAAAATAGCAAATATAAATTGAAAATGACCACAAAAAATTCCAAATAAATCATAATCCAGCTGGGCAACAGTGATATTAATGGGCAACCATAAAAAACACTCCCAGTAAAGCTCCAAAAAAAAAGAAATGATTTTTGGAAGGGTCTACGCTCCGTAGACTCGTTCAAAAATCACTGCATTTTAATGGAGCTGTCCTGGGAGTGTTTTTCATGTTGCCCATTGATATCACTGTTGCCCAGCTTGGTTTTGGTTTTTTTCCCCTTTTTTGGAGGTCATTTTTGAGGTTTAATTGCACCCCTGTCCCCATACAAGGTAAACAAGCCCACAGTAAAATTGTGCAGAGCAGGGTGTCTGACCCGTGCGGCCAGGTTTCCTATCTCCAGAGACTGCACTGTCTCTGTGGCCACAGTGTGGTGCAGCGGACACAGCCAGTGAATGTAGGATCAGAGGGTCACAGTTTCAAATTCCAGCTGGGGCTCCTGCCAACCCAGTCCCCATAGTTTTACCCACCACTAAACAGTGATAGTACAGACACTCCTTTATTGCAGAGAACATAAGCATGGTTCCAACACCTATATTTTACCCTACACCGCGCACAAACCATAACAATGGGCATTACCTACAGCCGAGTCCCCCAAATTCAGTCCTGGAGTGCCACAACTCAATCAGGTCATATGCTTTTTTCCAGATAGGGACATGTCTGCATGTTGGCGGAAGGGTACAGGTGGTGGAGGGGGCAGTGGCTGCAAACCACAGCAGACAGTGGCCTATGCCTGTGCAGGCTGGCACCGTCCATCGCAACAGACAGACTCTGTTGGATGTACAGTCATGGACTCCCCAGGGAACACAGCATATCTGTGGCAACATGGTGGTGCAGTGCACACAGACAGTGTGTGCAAGAACAGAGGGTCACAGGTTCAAAGCCCAGCTGGGGCTACTGCCAATCCAGTCTACATATTTTTCCTACAACTAAACCGTGATAGTACGGACAAACCTTTATTGCTGAGAACATACGCATGGTTCATATGCCGATATTTTACCACACCAAACACAGACACCATAAACAGCCGCATTACCTAGAGCAGAGTTTCCCAAATGCAGTCCTGTAGGGCCCCCACACCATTCAGGATCCATGCTGCCTCTAATAAAGATGCCTGTGCTGCATATCTATGCACCACCCCCATGGTATGCTGATGTAGCTCATGCATATCTATGAGGGACAGCATGAAAACCCAAACATTGGTTCGAACACCAGGACTGGAGTTGGGACACTGCCGTAAAGCAGCAGCCAACAGGGCCAGACACACCCACACACACCCACACAGGCCCCATTGGCCAATGCCTCATGGAGAGGCAGGACATTGGGCCCTGCCTGTATCTCCCAATACTAGCAGTTGCATACCTTAGCACTGCCACCCTACACCTGGGTATATGGTACACAGCTATCAAACGTTGCCCATGATAACTGGCAGATATCAATTCCTACGTTAAGCACATTTTGCTCATTGATCTCCACCATAACAATCATTGTGATGTCTGTGGTGTGCGCTGCAGGTCTTGTCTCTGACAGTGTTTACCACCCTGGGGAGTGACCCCCAACAGTAGTGCGTACCATATCCATGCCTGCACTGTGCCCAGGACTGGTGTGGTGGGTATGGCTGCTGGACTCCTCTATAGTAGTACAATGCTGGCATAGGTGTGGGGGTGGCTGTCTTCCTATCCAGTGTGTGGTGGCTGCAAACACCTTCCACAGCCCACACTGCCAGCAATGTTGCCAGTATTGGGCTGCCAATGTGCATAATGAGGAGCAAGGTACCATGGGTATAGGCCGGACAGGGTGGCCTGGCCAGGGTGCATCTGCACAGGGCATAGGGCACTGACTGGGACATTTTAGTGCCTGGCCACCACCTACACAGACAGGGTGACCTCAGTATGTCCTGCTTAGAGATCACTCTCACCCTGACTGTGCAGTGACCACAGCATGGCTAGGCACCCCCATAGTGCTATATAGTATTTCTCTCATGTGATAGATATGGGTTTTGTTTTGGGGTCCAGTCACTGATTTATCTGCTTGCTGTGTATGCTGACATCCCAGTTCTGGGTGCATGCATCTCCACTGGGAACATGTACTGTGGACTAACTAGCACACTGTTTGCAACTGGTATGTGTTGTGATGGAGCAGTTTGCAGGGTGCAGTGGCTGATGACTTGCTGCAGGAGAATATCAGATGGTGGTGGGCAATGTTCCCTCTAATTTTCTGTAGGCTGTGTGCGCTTAAAATATCAGCTGTGTGCAGCTTTTGAAGGAAGGTTAAATTTTTGTGCGCCACATAATGACACTCGGAGTTATATACTTTAAAATTTGACTACACATCAGAATACAGTATGTACACCACACTGATTTTAATCAAATTAAATGAAAAGAGACTATTACTAAATGAAGCGGGAAAGTTCTAGTAATTACAATCATAACTTTTAAATTTTAAGATGTCTGTGTTGTTTTCTATCAGAATCAGAGCCGTAATTTTTGTGCGCTCTGTTGTAACGTATGTGCGCTCACTTGGCGAGGTGTGTGCGTGCGCACACACGCACAGCTTAGAGGGAACAGTGGTGGTGGGGTGCAGCTCACCATATCCAGGCCTAATATCTGTCTGCTATTGTGTTGTGGATGTGTATAGAGCTGCATTGACTGCCCTGTGGGGTGTCTGCTCCACAGCAGGACCAGGGTTGATGGACCCCTCTACTGCCACCTTTGCAGGGAGGTAGGATGTGGATGTACTGATGGGGGGCCCTGTTTGCTGCCCTTGGCGGGTCAGTGGCAGCTGCATCTGACTGAGTCAGACAGAGATATCCAAGGTGTTTGGTGCAGGAACTACCTATCTCACACATTAACACTGCTTTGGACCTCTGGCATGGCCTCTTTCAGCCATGGAAGGTGTTGTGGACCTGGTCCTGGGTGCCTCATTGCACCCTCAGGGTGAGCACAGTACCCGCACAATGTGACGGTGTGTAGCTACTCTGTGCCAGTAAAACACACGGTCAGTACCCCCTACCAGGCCGAGGTGGTGTGTGGGTGCACATGGTCACTTCCCTCTAACGGGCCGAGGTGCTGTGGGGGTGCATTGCCCATCTTGTGTTAATCTGTGGACAGCTGATTTGCATGTGCAGTGCATCATGGGTATGGGTGGGCTAACCCTATCCTGGTGACCACAGCAGACTGTCTGTGTGGTGACATGCATGCTCTCTGCAGCCAGCCATGGGCTTGCTAGCAGCTATAGAACTGTAGCCCAATGGTTACTTCACTGCCTCTGAAGCCAGAGATCATGGGTTCAAACCCACAGTGGGGTTATTTGATAGGGTTGTCCAATGCATCTTTTAATGTACATATTTTGATGCCAGCAAAAACACCCTCAGCGTACTGTACCCATAAGGTGCCTCTGAGGGTGCTTTATAGGGCGCCCTATAGGGCACCTTATGGTTCCCGTCCACATAAGGTGCACTATACAATATCCTGTGACGCAACCTATAGGGTGCCCTATAGGGGACATTTTAGGGTGCTGTGGCGGACAGTGCACTTTCTAATGTGCCCTATGGAGTGCCTTATAGGGTGCCTTATATGGCACGTTCAATTACGCACGTGAGGGCATGTTTGCTGGCAGCAGTTTATAACATAAAATTAAAGTGCTGCAGGACAAAATATGTACACAAAGGAACAGAGCCACAGTACAATGGTTAAGACACTGACCAATAGTGCAGAGATCATGGGTTTAATCCCCCACTGTGCCCAATGAAGAAGGCTGGCTGAGGCAGTACCTATCATGGGGAAGTTTGCTTTAGGAAGCATTTTATTTTTATTTTAATTATCTCTACTAGCAAACGCACTCTCAAAGCGTGTTAACATAAGGCGCCTCATAAGGCACATTTTAAAGTGCACTGTCCGCCAAGGCACCCTAGAATGTTGCTTATAGGGTGCTTTATAGGGTGCCGTATGAGGTACCGCAAGGTCACAGCACTGTTTTTGATGGCAGCACTGTGCAGTTTAAGGAATGAAAATCATAAGTAGGTGCGCTGACATGCAAGGAGGACCAGCAGTGTAGCACAATGGTTAAAACACTGACTGCTGATACAGGGGTCATGAGTTTGCTCCCCAGTGTGCCTAATGCATAAGGCTGGTTGAGGCATCAGCTTTGCAATATGCATATTGTTTCCTGCAGCACTTTATTTGTATTTTATTAATTGCTGCCAGCAAACACGCCCTCACGTGCCGTAATAGAAGGTGCCGCATAAGGCACCCTATAAGGCACTCCATAGGGCACATTATAAAGTGCACTGTCCGCCATGGCACCCTAAAATGTCCCCTATAGGGCACCCTATAAGTTGCTCCACAGGATAACGTATAGTGCACCTCATATGGACGGTAACCATAAAATGCCCTATAGGGCGCCCTATAAAGCGCCCTCAGAGGCACCTTATGGGTACAGTACGCTGAGAGTGTTTTTGCTGGCAGCAATAATGCACATGAAAAAGAGATAATGCTTTGGGCAGCCCTATCAAATAACCCCACTGTCTCCAAACACACTGGCTGTGTGCACTGCACCACCATGTTGCCACAGAGACAGTGCATTCCCTGATGATACCATGACTGTTTGTCCGGCAGGGCCTGTCTGTTGCAGTGCATTGCACCCACCTACATAGGGCTAGGCCAGGGTCTGCTCTGGGCAGCTGCCACTGCCCCCCTCCACCTCCAGAACCCCTGTGCCACCATGCTGACATGCCCTTCTGCTGGTGGTGCTGGTGGTACACAGTCTCAGGCCATCCTGTGTGTGGGTAGGTGGCTACCTATGGCACGGGTTCTGGGGTAGGGGTGCCTGCATATCTGTCCGCACGTCCCCCAATCACCGCCTGCCACTGTTCTGTGCCCTTGGAGGTACCTGCTGGGTACTATCCCCTGTGACACTGTGATAGACACGCTCATGCCCATGTTGGGCCCTCATCAGTTGCTGTCTGGCTGCTGTACAGTTTCAGCATTCCTAGGTGCCACCTAGGCATCTGCCTAGTCCGCACTGTGCCCCAGCTGCACCACAGCATGTGCCACCTGCAGCCCTCTGTATCCCCTTTCCCAGCATCTGTCCAGTTGCCCATTCCGACATGCCCGCCCTGCTGCTGTGGAACATGGGCATGCCATAGGAAACCTGTCCAATGGAGGACATAACCCTGATCAGTGCTATTTCACTGTGGGCTCATTCACCTTGTATGGGGATGGAGCGTAGACCCTTCTAAAATTCATATTTATTTTTTGGGGCTTTCTTGGGAGTGTTTTTTGATGTTTCCCATTACTATCACTATTGCCCAGCTTGCTTATGATTTTTTTATATTTTGTTGGGGTCATTTTTAATGTTTATTTGCCCTTTTCTTCCGTACACATGTATCACACTGCTCACGTTTTGTAGGTTTCCCTGGTTTTGAGTTACATTGCTGACATAAATGGTTTCTCTTCCTTTTAAATCGGCTCTACCGCGAGGTTTTCACTCGCGGTATTTTTTTGCTTGAATTTCAGCCCCACTCATGTGCGGGGAGCCTCTCCCCTCCCACTCTCCACCCATTGACCCCATCTCTCCGCCCCTGGGGAGCCTTCCTCCTCCCTCCGAGAGCCTTTCCACGCCTCTATCGCACATCAGCGCGCCGCGCACATGAGCGGGCACTTTAGTGTGGCGTGCACGTGTGCAGGGCACAAAAAAAGCATCATTAGCGTGCGCTAAGGTACCTTAGTGCCCGCTATTGTGCGCCGCGCACTTGAGCGCAGTTTAGTAAACGTACCCCTAAGAGTCTACAATAAACATAGAAACATAGAAATATGACAACAGAAAAAGACCACATGGCCTATATAGTCTGTCCTTCCATAACAACTACAACAGTCCCCTTTTTACCTTTAGAGATCCTCTGTGTTTGTCCCATGCTTTTTTGAATTCAGTTACTGTCCTCATCTCTACCACCTCCACTGGGAGACTATTCCACGGATCCACTAATCTTTCCGTAAAGAAATATTTCCGCATATCACTCCTGAATCTATCTCCCTTCACCTTCATCCCATGTCCCCTCGTAGCAGAACTTGCTTTCAATTGAAAGAGTCTCTCTCCCTGAACATTTATGCCACGGAGGTATTTAAACATCTCAATCATATCACCTCTATCCCGCCTTTCCTCTAAGGTGTACATATTAAGATCCTTCAGTCTATCCTCATATGCTTTATAATGAAGACCACTAATCATTTTAGTAGCCACCCTCTGCACCGACTCCATCCTGTTCACATCCTTTTGAAGATGCGGTCTCCAGAATTGCACACTATACTCCAAATGAGGTTGCACCAAAGACTTATACAGAGGCATTATCACCTCCTTTTTTCTGCTAGCCATTCCTCTCCGTATGCACCCAAGCATCCTTCTAGCTTTTGCCGTCGCCTTTTCTACCTGTTTAGCTACTTTAAGATCATCAGACACAACCACGCCTAGGTCCCGCTCTTCTTTAGTGGACAAAAGTACTTCATCCCCTATACTACCACCCAGGAAAAAGATTTAGGCGTCATTGTGGATACCATGTTAAAACCCTTGGCCCAGTGTGCAGCAGCGGCCAAGAGAGCAAATAGAATGCTAGGTAGGATAAGGAAAGGAATGGAAAATAAAACAAAAGATAATATAATGCCTCTATATCATTCCATGGTGAGACCGCACCTTGAATATTGTGTGCAATTCTGGTCGCCGTATCTTAAAAAGGATATAGCTATTTTAGAAAAGGTTCAGAGAAGAGCCACCAAAATGGTAAAGGGGATGGAAGGATACTCCTATGAAGAAAGGCTAAAAAGGTTAGGGCTCTTTAACCTGGAAAAGAGACGGCTGAGGGGAGATATGATAGAAGTCTATAAATTAATGAACGGAGTGGAACGGGTAAACGTAGATCTATTGTTTACCTTATCAGAATATAGAAAGACTAGGGGACATGCAATGAAGCTATAGGGTAAACTATTTAAGACTAATAAAAGAAAATATTTTTTCACTCAACATGTAATCAAACTCTGGAATTTGTTACCGGAGGATGTAGTAAAGGCTGTTAGTGTAGCTGGGTTTAAAAAAGGTTTGGACAAGTTCCTGGAGGAAAGGTCCATAAACCATTATTAAGAAGGGACCCAGGATATCAATGCTTGAACCAATACAAGCATTGTGGAACCTGTGTCCCTTGGGGAAACGCCTAGGTACATATGACCTAGATTGGCCACTGTTGGAAACAGAATACTGGGCTTTATGGACCTTGGTCTGACCCAGTATGGCATATCTTATGTTCTTACTATATTGCTCCCTTGGATTGCTGCAGCCCAAATGCATGACCTTACATTTTTTAACATTAAATCCCAGCTGCCAAATTCAAGACCATTCTTCAAGCTTAGCTAGATCCCTCCTCATGTTATCTACCCCTTCCTGGGTGTCTACTCTATTGCAGATTTTGGTATCATCCGCAAAGAGGCAAACCTTACCTGAAAGCCCTTCCGCTATATCACTAACAAAGATGTTAAAAAGAATCGGA
Organism: Ichthyophis bannanicus; assembly: GCA_033557465.1. Lineage (NCBI taxonomy): Eukaryota > Metazoa > Chordata > Amphibia > Gymnophiona > Ichthyophiidae > Ichthyophis > Ichthyophis bannanicus. The sequence continues at coordinate 137,768,990 of CM066032.1, forward strand.
CCAAGGACAGATCCCTGGGGCACACCACTGATAACATCCTTCTCCTCAGAGTGAGCTCCATTTACTTGTACTCTTTGTCGCCTCCCACCCAACCAATTTCTAACCCAAGCAGTAACTTTAGAGTCCATCCCTAGGGTGCTCAGTTTGTTTATAAGTCGCCTGTGAGGAACAGTGTCAAAGGCTTTACTGAAATCTAAATACACCACATCTAGGGCTCTCCCTCGGTCCAACTCCCTGGTCACCCAGTCAAAGAAATCAATCAGATTTGTCTGACAAGACCTGCCTCTGGTGAATCCATGCTGCCTCGGATCCTGTAATCTGCTGGACTCCAGAAACCTCACATATATATTCTGCAAAACATAAATAAAAAGACATTACACAAAGCCAGTTAAAATGCAACCCACAATGGCTTAAGCAAAGTCAAGAATAAACCTTTTAAAAATAATAGACTTTAACCGATTTATCAAATCCCAAGTAATCTAAACAGAATCATAAAGACAAAGGAAGATCATTTGTATCTTTCCCCATAAGCTCACTTCCCCCTTCCTCCTTTTTCTATTTCTTTGGCTAACACTGTCATCCTCATTGCCTCATTGGCTCATAACGTTGGGATTATCTTTGACTCTTCTTTCTCTTTCTGTTCACATATGCAACAGAAAGCTAAAACCTGTCGCTTCCTGCTCTGCAATATATCAGCAAAATCTGTCCCTTCCCTTCAGAACACACTACCAAAATCATTAACAACTCTTTCATCAACTTTGCTTAGAGTACTACAACCTTTTCCTTGCTGGGCTCTCTCCCTTTTAATCTTTTAAAACTCAGCTGCCCAACTAATCTTCCACCAGTGTCACGATGCTCATATAACCCATCTTCAAGTCACTTCATTGGTTCTCTATCCATTTTTGCATACAATTCATAGTTCTCCTACTGATTTGCAAATGTATTCCTTCTGGGGCTCTTCGTCACCTCTCCTCTCTTACCTCTCTCTGTGACCTTCCTCAGGAACTCCACTCATCAGGTAATGTACTTTTATCAGAGCCCTTCCCCTCCACGTCTAACTCTGATTCTATTCGTTCCACCTTGCTGCACTGTACACTTGGAATAGACTTCCTGAGTCAGTACAACGGGCTCCATCTCTGATCTTGTTTAAATCCAGGCTTAAAACCCATCTTTTCAGGACTGCTTTTGGATCCTGACTCCCTTTTCTCCTAATTAGTACCCTTCTATTTTTTAATTGTTCCCTTATAATGAAATTCCATAGTTGCTTGTTTGTTCTGTTTGTCTACCTTGAATTGTAAGCCGATCAGAGACTGTTTTGATTACATAAAATCCTAACCTCACACAGGACTGCCCCATCGATTTAGTTAGTTTCACTCTCAGATTGACCACATCTATAACACAAGACAAACTCACAGTGTAATTAGTTAAAACACCTTGTTTTATTGCTATAACTGTACATAATTGATAATGTTACAAACTGTACATAGTTACATCGTTCCATGTAAACTGAATTTGTATACGTTGTACTATTCATTGCTGTTCCCTGTAAACCACAATTGATCTTTAGGAAATTGCGGTATAAAAAATGCAAAATAAATAAAAAATAAATGAATGTACATATGTACAATGCTGTGTATGCCTAGCAGCACATTAGAAAGGATAACTAGTAATAGTAGTAGTACTTTTAACTGAGCCATTTATAAATAGTTATTAAAAATAATTTTTATGATTATAAAACCCAGGAGCTTCTGGGTCGCCAGGAGTCAGGACTGACTCGAAGGCACACATTGCATTGCATTTTTGCATGTTTCATGCTATCCAGTGTAGCTTATATGCACCATAAAAAGTAGTAAGTAAATCTCACTATCACATGCTACCATTACATTTTCAGTTTGTTCCAATGTCATGAAATATCTACTGCAACTTCATCCCACCTTATTTAAATAGCGACTCACTTTCTCATGTTGTTTTTGTTATTATGGTCTATTAAATATTCATTGCAATTTCATCCTGTCTTATTTAGATAATAGCTCACTTCTTCATATTGCTTTTGTCTCTGAGTCTTTTTTAATGACCTGACATGCAGCAGTTTAAATAAAAACAGCTGACCACCAATCCAATCCATGTCCTTACTAGAGGCCACTGTATACGTTGTGAAAGTTCAGTGCATTATGAAAGTGCTCTATCCTGAATATCCCCTCTCCAGTTGGTGGAGGCATTGTGCTGCTGAGTCAGGGTTATCTCCTGGAACCCCATCCCCTAGATATTCTTGGCAATTTGTGACCAGAAGTAGATTCCCAGGCCTGTCTTCCACACAGTAAGTCTACAGCAGCTTGCATTCCAAGGTGGTCTCCTAGCTAGCTAGGCCTGACACTGCTTAGCTTTTGGGATTACCCAAGATCAGGCTCATTCAGGGCAGCAAACCCACAGTAGCTGCCACATAATCAATAGCCTTCCGTCTTTAGTGTTGAAGACTATGTTGTTTCTGAATGCAGTGTTCCACCAATGGGGCTGTCATATGGTTAAATTTCAATGTCATAGGAGACTCCTCAGGCCTTGCATCCAAAAAGGCTGGGCTGGCCCATCCACTAGGTGAGCTAGGCGACTGCCTAGGGTGGCCAGCGCGGGTGGATGGCAGCATAGTCAGAGGCACAAATGGGCGGCCACACTGCTCCCCCCCAGTTGCTGTTGATTCCGTTTGGAGGGGAGGCGGAATCGACAGCAGCTGGGGGGTGGCGGCAGTGGCAGCTGAAGGGGGGCTGCATCAACTGAGGGGTGGCATTAGCTGGGGGGGGCGGCGTCAGCAGGGTGGGGGGGGGGAGTGGCGAGGCTGAGGTTTCTGCCTTGGGCGGCAGAAAGCCTTGGGCTGGCCCTGCAAAGAGGGAGAGATTTTCCCCACCTGATGAGAAGGATTTTGCCCATACCTCGAGGAGGTAAGTATGAAGACTGAGAGGCCAAAAAAAAGTATGTAACGTTTGCTTTTCCCTGCCCCTTTAAGGTGAAGTAAGATTCATTTTCCCTTTTTAATGCTAGTGGGAGGTTTGCAACACATTGGTCTACTGAACTGCTGAGGCTGGTGGCATAAATTCTCTTTCTTCCAATGTTTTAAAGGAGAAAGGCTTTAAGAGAGAAGAAAATACTTTGTACAAGTTTGGATTAAAGGAAAACACAGATTGGACTCTTTGAGCGGGAAATGTTTACACTGCTGTTATTTTTGAACTCCGCCTATGAACTTGCTGGCAGAGGGCCAGTTTGAAGCCTGCACATGAGTCTGGGTTAAAATGAAACTGGGCCTGGATAATTCAGACTGGACATGGCTACATTTCTGTTGGTGTAAATTATGCCTGTGAATTGTCAGATGGGGAGTAAGGCTGAAACCTGTCTGCATGTGAGAACGATGCAGGAGTGTGGCTATACCTCACTTTCAAGGCAAAATAACTGTTGCAGACATGCTGGTTTTGCTTGGACGGAGATCTGCTTGGGAGTTAAAAGGACCTCATGGATGCAGGTGAGCTACTGCATTAACCAGCAGGAGGTACATCGCCACAGTTAATAATTTTCTTTGTGCAAACAGTGGCAATATATAGGGATATGCTCTCTGGCAAAATCTGTTGATCATATGTACATCTTTAGCCTTAACATCTTGATATGAGGAACAATTTCTCTGTTTCAAAGGAATAGGCTTATAAGAATCTCAGTTTTTAAAATATCTGGATGTAGTGGTGTAAATTCTGCCTAAGTGACCCCTGTAGTGCAGGGGGGGGGGGGGTCGCAAAATAGAAGTGGACCCACATGAAGCTGCTCCTGTATCTTCCGAAGTGGACTTTTCCTGCTGTAGGGGTCCCTTAAAAACGGTTGCCTGTGGGCCCATAATTTAAATTTCCACCACTGCCTGTATGATGACTATGATAACATAAAAGGTTATTGTGCTCTACAGGTTTTCTAAATAATATGATGGAAATAATTCCATTGTTCTTCATGATCCTGATATCTAAAAAATCAATTACACAAAGATTTTGTGTCAATTTAAACTGTAGATTAGCCTTAAAGGAATTAATTCCCTGACCGAATATATATATACATTCATTTCTTGAACCAGGCCATATGAAAAAAATGGCTTTGGAAACATGGTTTTCAGCATCTACAATCAGGGGCGGCCTGAAGATGATATGGGGCCATGTGCGGAGACTCATTGTAGGGCCTCATTTGCGTAAATATTTACATTACCATTGGACATACTTTGCATAAATTTAGTTTACTTTATTTTAAAATGTATATGCCACCCATCTAAAATCCTAGGTGACTTCCAAACATACATATGCAATTTAGTAAAACAGATATTACAATAAAACAAACATAATAATAATCATTAATCAAATTTAATTTAAAACCACTTACACAGCCTCCTCCAAATCAAACCATTATAAGTATCTGTACGTCAGATTTTTGATGAGAGGGAAGATATAAAATGAGAAAAACTAAACCTGGCAGCCATGAATTCAAAGATCATAGTGCCCAGACTGGAGCATGCTAGAACTGGAAAAGCCCAGAAATCAGCAGCGGTTTGGGCTTTGACTAGGCCATTCCAAGACATTTAAATGTTTCCTTTTAAGCCAGATTTAGCAGTATGTTTAGGGTCATTGTCCTGCTGGAAGGTGAACCTTCGTCCCAGTCTCAAATCTCTGGCAGACTGAAACAGGTCTTCCTCAAGAATTGCCCTGTATTTAGTGCCATCCATCATTCCTTCAATCCTGACCAGTTTCCTGTCCCTGCCAATGAAAAACATCCCCACAGCATGATGCTGCCACCACCATGTTTCACTGTGGGAATGGGGTTCTCGGGGTGATGGGAAGTGTTGGGGTTGTGCTGCACATGTTCATTTATGTCACAGAGGTATTTAAAAGGCTCTATCATATCTCATCTATCCCGCCTTTCCTCTAAAGTATACATTTTTATAGATCTTTAAGTCTGTCCCCATATGGCTTATAAGAAAGACCACTGACCATTTTGGTAGCCACCCTCTGTACTGAGTCTATCCTGCAACAAGAGGGTATAAGATGACGGTAAAAGGGACAGACTCAGAAGTAATATGCGGAACTATTTCTTTACCAAAAGAGTGGTAGATGCATGGAATAGTCTCCCAGTGGAGGTAGTAGAGACAAGGACCATGTATGAATTGAAGAAAGCATAGGACAAACACAGAAAATCTCTAAAAGAAAAAAAAAGGCACTATGGTAGTTGGTGTGGAAGAGCAGGCTGGATAGGTCAATGGTCTTTTTCTACCATCATGTTTCTATGAAAATGCTTAGTGACTCTATACAGTCCTGACTCTAGGAATAATGATCATCTTGCAGGTTTTAAAGACTTGCACAATATACAGTACCACTGAGCTGACACAAGGACAAACCAACATCAAGAAAGGAGTTTTCCACCATGATAATAAAAGCTGGAATGCAGTTGCAGCTTACATTTAGAGACCATAACAGGAAAGTAACACTTTCCATGAGGTAGAATTCTATTCAAAACAATAGTGTTGCATTGGATAAAATGAGGCACACTTTCACAAAGAGATATGAAAAAATTATTTTAAGCAATTATTGGTAAAGCACACATGCAGTAAAAAGGACTTTAATCAAACTTATTGGAGCACATTTATTGCTTTAATAACATTTATGGTCCAAATTGTTATTGAATATTGAATTATTGGTGACCCTATCATCAGATTTCTAATGTTATGTAGATAACGGGCCATATGAATCTGAAATAACTGTATCTCAGTATCTGTGGATGTCTAATATTCCACACCATTAGTATCATGCATCCGGTAGGAAACCTTCCCAGTGGTTGATATGGTTTACAATGAATCTAAATTTTGGCACTGTATACAACATTATAAAAGTGTATTAGGCAATACCCAATGAAATAAAACAAGGCACATTAGGCCTTTTAAAGGTTTTTCTTCGTTTTGTTTTTCACTGCTTAATATGCAGTCATTTACAGAAAATACTATAACAGCATCAGGGACATATTACGAATGTGTGCAAATGAAAAAAGCCTGCAGTGGATATGGTTTAAAGGAAAACATAAAAAGTTATTGTTCCTTGTAAACGTTATTTAACCAAGTTCAAAGTTCTGCGTACACCGCGTTGACCTCAATGAAAAGCAGTATAAATGTTCAGCCAAATAAAATAAATAATAAATACAAATAATAAATAGTTTTGAATGGAAAACATCCCAAGGTTTATGCAACTCTTGGATTTGTTTCATGGTTACAAGGAGGCAGCCCCCTCCATGTAACTTAAAGCAACCTGCACACACCAAGCAAAGCCATTTCAATAAATAATCTCTCTCTCTATATCTAAGCTCAGAGAGAGAGAGAGAGAGAGAGAGAATCAGTGGAAGGCATTTCGCAATCAGGAATTTAAAAAAAAATGTATCTCATGTTTCATCTGATGAGGATGGAGTGAAAATGTTAAAATGCTTTTCTTCCTCAGCAGCCTAAAGAAGATGTTTGTGCTGTCGGGGCCTGATGAAGTGCTTCCAAGCCACAGGGCGAGACTTCCCGCTGGTTTCATACAGGGAAGGTTTTCCACACTTGTCTCTGCAGCAACGTGCATTCCCACAGATTAATTCCAACTGTGCAATGCCATGCTGGCAGGTCATCATGTATTAGTAATGCTATCCGATTCGAGCAAATGGATTCCTTCTCCGCTGTACTCATGCATACGCATCCCCATGTGCTTTCAGGCAGTACCACTAGATTCTTTTAGATAAGTTCCTGAGTTCATATCCTGCTTCAGTACAGAGAAAATAGGAAATTATGGGCCTGATTTACTAAGATTTTCCCCCTTATTCACAGAATGAGAGAAACATTTTGCTAAATCAGGCTGTGTGTGCCCTAGGTGCAATATCCCCTACCAGAACCCCCGCCCTCACTCCCCGCTTTTCTCACTGAAAGCAATATTAAAAAAGTAGTGAATGACAGGGGCAAAGATACTGGTCTTTGGAGTAGGGTTGATATGGGGTTAGCAGTGGAGGAAGAATGGGCCGGATACGAGGTTTGTGCATTATCAGGAGTAATTTCAGGACACGTTTATAAAAAGATGAAAGAATTCTATAAAATAAATGAGATTTTAACAGTATTAAGCTTCAAAATGAGGCCATTTTGGTAGGCATGTGCCAAATGTTATAGTGATATGCTCAGTGATGTGTGATCGATGACATGATAATCACTTAGGGAGTCTTTTTTTTAATTTTATCTTTATGAAATTATACAATTATTACCAAGAATTACCAAAAACTCTTGAAAAGAAAATAGAATAAATGCATGAAATTATCCAAGAAAACATAATGCAGTAAGCACAATCAGTGCCCAGCAATTTGTTCAACCAGCACACAAAAAGGATAGGGAGGCGAGAAGAATAAAAATAAAATTATTACATAATATGCAAGAAATAATGCAATTATAGGGCAAGTGACCCACATTCTTTGCTCACTGAACTTCCGTAGGAGTATCAATTGCATCTTCGAGACGATGAACATTTATGAAGGCCAGCAACTGGGAGAGCTCATAAAAATCATAGGAAACATTATGATATTTTACCAAACACTCCCAGCTTCTGGGATCCGGGATGCAGAAGGAGGAAATCTCTACGTCTCCACTGCATATCCCTCAATAGATCTGGATAGATATGCACAAGCAAGCCCTTGAACAATAACTGTGGTTTACGAAAAAACATTCTGAGCATCCATTCTCTATTTGACAACAATGCAAAAGACACTATCAATGCAGATGGCATCATAGGCTCCTCCTGCGAGCTTTCCAAAATAGCAGAACTATCTAAACTATCTGCTTGCTGAGTCCTCACATTTACACTTGTAGGACTCTTCTTCCCCAGTGGAAGATAAAACAGCTTCACTACTGGGGTAAGAGATTCCACTGGTACTCCCAAAATCTCTAACAAATAAGCTTTAAACATATCCAAAGCAGATATAGATTTAGCTCGGGGAAAATTAATGAGCCTCAACTTGCAAGCAGTAAGGACCGAAGCATTCTTCAAACAGGCCTCCGATTGTATTTCCAACACTGATAGTCAAGTCTGGAGAGTCCCAGAGTCAGATCATAAGGCAGAGATCCCGTTAGGATTCTGCTCAATTGCACCAGTATTTTGAGTTACTTTAGTTATTGTACACTGCCCTGACGCTCCGGTATGGGCAGTATATCAAGCTGTGCAAATAAGGAGAGTTGAGAACTGAGAAACTAAGATCTCTCCTAATGACACAATTGACAACCAGATAGATTCATAAAGTTCTCCAGGCAAGACAAAGTTATCAGATTAGTTGTGATAGAGAGTCCTCCCTCTATCAGAACAATAGTTGTCTTGCTGCCGCTCCCGGCAGCCACTCCTGCTGCCCAAACTCCAAACGGAGATGCCAAGACCGCTGTACCCTGCTGCGCCTCTGGGGTATGTGGGCTTCCTCACTACCCATTACCCAGACAGGAAACCCTCTCAACCGAAGAGCGTCTCGCTGTGGTCCACCAGCTGGAGATTGTTGCATGCAGATGACCTTTGGAGTTCTCTGTGCCTCAGTGGAGAAAGCTGACAAGTCCGAAACAGATGCTGAACTTTTCCGCTCCAAACGACCTGCAGCCAGGACTTCTTCCCCCAAATTCACAGAGCACCACGGGGGCTGAACAAGAAAACGGTCCTTGTAACCGGTTATGGAGGTGGGCCTCACACAGATTGCAAGGCATGTACATGCATGGGTGTAGGCCATTTCAGAAATGTGGATGTGCCTGATTTGTACAGCCTCAGAACTGGTTCTTGGATGTGCTGGCAGGGATTTTACAGAAGGGGGGCAACTATGCTATGAAACTTGCACGTCTCGGTCTGTCATTTCAGATACTCAGATGAGTAGCAGCTGGTCTGTAATATGTCTGGAGAATACATTTATGCTCAAGTGTCTTTGTGCATGAAATAATAACTATGGTGATATACTGTAAGCACATTACATCCATGAAACAAACACTTTCTTCATCTTATTCATGGTCAGGAGCAGGTATAGGCATGGACATCTCACCAACTAGAGCTAGGCATGCCTGTACCATTCTGAAATCATATGCCGATGTGCATCAACTGTGCTTCTTCCAGGCCATGCCTCCACATGCTCTTGTGCTACATGGACATTCTCGTGCTGGGGACTTCTATATACCCAGCTTCTAAGATAGCGTCAGGTAGGTCTCCATTCATTGCTCATCTAAGTGCTTGTTTTCAGATGTCCAACTCATGAATAAGGCTTTTAAAATACCTCTCTTTATATGTCATCAAAAAAGGGTATACACCCAAACTCCTTTGTATAGTTGATAAGTTGGTTGAGGGTTGAGGAGGAGGTAAACAGTATTGGTTGTGGGATGGATACACGGATTTATATCTGTTGGGGCCCTACAATGTTTTGTCCTGAATGAGCTGCTTGCTGGCTGATGTTATTTGAATTCTGAAAAAAAAAATACAGTGATTAAACGTTGAGGAAATGCACAGGCCAAGTGTTCCTTTACATCTGTTGTGTATGGGTTTATGTTAAAAGATTTTTCTATACCTGCTTACTCTTTGTTTCTTATGAATGCTTATATAGGTTACTCTGTAAAATATTATTTATTTATATTCTCTTATATACTGTGCTATTCTGCATCAGTGTGGTTTACATTGAACAAACTGAAATTACATTGAACAGGGCATTATAACTTGGAGATAACTATTTTACAGGGAACATGGGCTATGGAGGGTTAAGCACAGTTACTTACCTGTAACAGGTGATCTCTGGGAACAGCAGGAATTAGTCCTCACATATGGATACGTCGGAACCGACGGAGCCTGCGCGGGAAAGCTCCCCAGCTTCCCAGAAAGGAAGCTTTTGGGGCCTCCCACTGCACATGCGCGCTGCCTTCCCGCCTTCCTGACCAGCTCTCCTCAGTTCGAGTTTATAGCTGAGACAATAGAGAGAGGAAAGGAAGATAGATAGAAGATACAACTCCTAGGGGAGGTGGGTGGGGTTGTGAGGACTAATTCCTGCTGTTCCCAGAGATCACCTGTTACAGGTAAGTAACTGTGCTATCTCCAGGAACAAGCAGGAATAAGTCCTCACATATGGGGACTCCCTAGCTAAGATGCCTGGGAGATCCCCTTCCAAGGGTTCGCCATCTTCGTATGGATCTCAGGCATCCATCCTGGGAAGGTGGGCAGGAGTTGTTCAAGTATGGAACAGGTGTTTGAGGACAGCCTGACCAAACAAGGCATCCCGGCGGGAGTCCTTGTCCAAACAGTAATGGGCTGTGAAGGTATGAACCGAGGCCCAGGTGGCGGCTCGACAGATCTGATCTATGGATACAGAGTGAAGATGAGCCATAGAAGTGGCCATGGCTCTCACATTGTGAGCTGTGACATGGCCTTCCAGAGAAATGTTTTTACTCTGGTAAGCAAAGGAAATACACTGAGCAATCCAATTGGAAAGTGTACGTTTGGAGACTGGAAGTCCCAAATGAGAAGGATCAAAAGCCACAAAAAGTTGGGAAGACTTTCGATGTGGCTGAGTCCTGTTGAGGTAAAAGGCAAGAGCTCTTTTACAATCTAAAGTATGAAGGTTCCTCTCTGCACTGGATGCATGAGGAGCCGGAAAAAAGACAGGTAGATATACCTCTTGATTGAGATGAAAAGGCGAGACCACTTTGGGCACAAAGTGGGGATTCGTCCTAAGGACCACCTTATCATGATGAAATCTGGTATAAGGTGGATGAGCCAATAAGGCCTGTAGTTCACTGATGCGGCGAGCCGAAGTGACTGCAATAAGGAAAATGACCTTCCAGGAAAGAAATTTCAAGGAGGTAGAAACCAACGGTTCAAAAGGTGGCTTCATAAGCTGACCTAGAACTAGGTTCAAATCCCATGCTACCGGAGGAGGCCGGATGGGTGGTTTAGTTAGAGTCAGGCCTCTCATGAACCGTGAGATAAGAGGATGAGAGGAGACAGGTTGTCCATTTATAGGTTGTAAAGATGCTGCAATAGCACTCAAATGGACTCTTACTGAATTCGTCTTAAGGCCTGCATTGGAAAGATGCAGGAGATAGTCTAATAGAGAATTCAAAGGAAGTGCTAGAGGGTCAAGACCCTGTTGAGCACACCAAATGGAAAAGTGTTTCCATTTGAAAGCAAAGGAACGCCTCGTGGAGGGTTTCCTAGAGGCATGAAGGATATCTTTCACTGGTTGAGAAAGATTGAAGTCATGAAGGCTTAGGCCTTCAGTAACCAAGCTCTGAGGTGTAGGGACTTGGGGTTTGGGTGCCACAAAGTCCCTTCCTCCTGAGAGAGAAGGTCTGGCGCAGTTCCCAGGTCCAGGGAGGGTCCCTGGGAGAGATGCAGAAGTAGAGGGAACCACACTTGGCATGGCCAGCGTGGAGCTATGAGGATCATCGATCCGTGATCCCTCTGGAGTTTGAACAGAGTCTTGGGAATCAAAGGAATGGGTGGAAAGGCATATAGGAATTCCTGACCCCAATGTAGGAGAAAGGCGTCGTTGGCCTGAGCTCTCTGACACGGAGTCCTGGAACAGAACCGGGGAAGTTTGGCATTCCACGGACTTGCAAAGAGGTCTATGTCCGGGGTTCCCCATTCCTGAAAGATTCTGCATATCTGGTCCATATGCAAGGACCAGTCGTGTGGAAGCAGAACTCGACTGAGTCTGTCTGCCCAAGAGTTTTGAACCCCTGGAAGATACACTGCCAGAAGATGAATTTGATGCTCTCTGGCGAAGGCCCATAATCTGAGAGCTTCGTTGCAAAGCGACAGAGAGCCTGTCCCTCCTTGTTTGTTTATGTAGAACATGGCCACCTGATTGTCTGTATGGACTAGGACGGTCAGGTTGACTAGGAGGGTATGGAAGACTTTGAGAGCAAAGTAGATTGCTCGCAGTTCCAGGAGGTTGATGTGAAGGGTGGTCTCTTGTGGAGACCAAGCACCCTGAGTGGAGAGGTGTTGAAGATGGGCTCCCCACCCTGTTTGGGAGGCATCTGTTGTGAGGGTTGTTTGGGGCAACAAAGGTTGGAAGGGGGCCCCCAACAACAGATTCTTGGTGGACATCCACCATTGGAGGGACCAAAACAGACGCTTTGAGGTGAGTATTTGGTCGGAGAGCGCTCCTGATGCCTGAGTCCACTGGGTGGCCAAGGTCCATTGAGCTGCTCTCATATGAAGATGAGCGTAGGGCACCACGTGTACCGTGGAGGCCATGTGGCCCAGAAGTCGCAGCATTTCTCTGGCTGTCAAGTGACTGCTGGACTGAGCTTCGGAGGCCAAGCACACCAGACGTTGGCCCCGGACTTGAGGTAGGTAGGCCCTTGCAGTGGTGGTGTCCAACTGGGCCCCTATGAATTCCAGAGACTGAGTAGGGATAAGTTGAGACTTGGGAAGGTTTATCACCAGTCCCAGATACTGCAGAATGTGCCTTGTGCGGTCCAGGGAAATCTGGGCCTCTGACTGAGATGGAGCTCGGATGAGCCAGTCGTCCAGATATGGGAATACAAAAATTCCCAGACCTCTTAGAAATGCGGCAACAACTGCCATGCATTTGGTGAACACTCTTGGAGCAGAGGCTAGACCGAAGGGAAGTACTCTGTACTGGAAATGTTTTCCCTGAAACAGAAATCTTAGATATTTTCTGTGGGATGGGTGGATGAGTATATGTGTGTACGCATCCTTGAGATCTAGAGAACAAAGCCAATCCTGACTCTGAAGGTATGGAAGGAGAATGCCTAGAGAAAGCATTTTGAATTTCTCCTTGTACAGAAATTTGTTCAATTCTCTCAGATCTAGGATAGGTCTGAATCCCCCTGTCTTCTTTGTTATGAGAAATAAGGGGAGTAGAATCCTGTCCCTTGTTGAAGAAGAGGAACCTCTTCTATTGCCCCTTGGGCAAGGAGAGAAGAGACTTCCTGATCCAACAGACCCAGGAGAGAATTGAAGTGCCTCACCATGGTATATGGAGGAAGGTTGGAAAAATGAAGTTTGTAGCCCTCTCTAATGATAGAGAGGGTCCATTGCTCTGATGTAATTTGCTCCCATCTGAGAGCAAAGTGAGCTAACCTTCCGGGAATGGTGAGGGGCTCTGGTTGTTCTAGAGCCAGAAAGGTTAAGTTCTCTAGGGGCAAGTCAAAACCCCTGAGGGGGTTGAGCCTGCTGAGGAGTGGCAGACACTGCAGGCTTTGACCTTGCCTGTTTAGGCTGCTGACGTTTAGCAGCAAAGCGAGGCTGAGAAGATTGTTGGCCAGTATTTGTGGAAAATCTGGCCTTCTTGTAGTAAGGCCTCTTGAAAGACTTTTTCTTGGCAGGAGTAGAGGTAGACTTAGAAAGTCTATCTAAGGTGGCATTTTCTGCGTCCATTTGAGTGGCTTTAATTTGCCAGTCTTTACCAAATAAGTTCTCACCTGTACAGGGCAGATTCCGTAAGCCATCCAGGACCCAGGGTTCTAGGTCAGAGGCCTGGAGCCAAGCAAGTCGTCGGGCTGCAATGGCAATGCCCGAAGCTCTACCGGCACCTTCAAAGGAATCAAAGGCTGCTCTGTTGGAGAACTTAGAAACATCTAGAAGCTGTTTCACTATAGAAAGGAACTCCTCCTTTTTATCCTCAGTGATAAAGGGGGAAAAAAGCCGTACCTTTAGGGCAAGCTCTCTGAGAAACATGCCCATATACAGACTGTATGAATTAATCCTGGCTATAAGCATACTAGCCTGGAAGATTTTCCTACCAAAAGAGTCTAGGGTCTTACATTCTCGCCCTGGAGGGGTAGAAGAGTGCCTTTTGGTACTCTTAATCTTTTTCAGCGCAGACTTCACCACAATGGAATGGTGAGGCAGTTGAGTCTTTTGAAAACCAGGAGAAGGAGGGACCCGGTACATGGTGTCCAACCTACGAGAATAAGGAGACAACGTTAGAGGAGCCTCCCATAAGTCCATCAAGTGTTCTTGAAGGATTTCATGGATAGGCAGGGTGACTGCCTCTTTAGGAACCTTAGGGTATCCTAAAATATCCAATTTCTTTGATCTAGGTTCTTTTTCAGAGGATGTGGTAATAGAAAGTCCTTTAGCTACTTCTATAATGAAGTCTTGAAAGGACAAATATTTATTTTTTATTTATTTATTTATTTAACATCTCTTATATACCGCGCTATTAAAATCAGTGCAGTGTACAATGAACAAAATATACTGCAATGTGTACAGGTAACATCGAGTTTACAGAGAACAAGGGAATATATAACATGGAATAACAGGGATAACTATGTACAATCAACATTATACTATGAATATGCTTTTATTATATACCATATTTAAACTCGAGTGGATATTGTACGTGAATTCATGGGTGGCATGGGTCAGTAGTAGTAAAGTGAAATATCGTGGGAACTAACCATTTTCTGATTGGATAAAGGTGCTAAAGTGTTTGGTGTGAGTGGGAGGCCTGTTGGCTGTGTGAGTGTCTGTGGTCACTTCTGGGTAGTATTTTGTGAATAAGTGATGCTTTACGGCTTTGCGGAATTGTAATAGGCTTTTGATGCCGCGGATTTCATGGGGAAGTATATTCCAGTTCCTGGGTGCGAATAATGAAAAAGCTCTGTTTGATGTAGCTTTAGTACATGATGTCATCATCTTGGGAACTATTAAGGTGTTCATAGTTGTAGTCCTTCTGTTTCTATTTTCAGGGTTGTTATGGATTAGTTTTCTGATTGGTGTTGGTGGGTAGATATTCATGGCTTTGAAGGTCAAGACTAGTGACTTATATGAGAGTCTGGCTTGTAGAGGTAGCCAGTGTAGGTCTTTCATGATAGGCGTTATATGAGCAGACCTTGGTGATCCAGAGAGGACTCTTGCAGCTGTATTCATAGCCAGACGAAGTGGATTTAATGTTGATTGAGAGAGCCCATGGAGGATGATGTTTGCAAAATCTAGATGTGGGAGGACTAGTGCCTGGAAGGTTGATCGGTAATCAGTATAGTCCAGTAGTGGACGGAGGTGGCGTAGTGTTCTGATCTTGTGATATATATTCTTTGTCACATTCTTCACATGCATTGTCATATCCAGGTGTTGATCTAATGTTATGCCGAAGTATCGGATCGTGGGTTTGGACGTCAGTTCTATGTTGTTGATCAGCAGCGACGGAGGAGGTACGAACTTAAGATTCCTTGTGACAAATAGGACATCAGTTTTGCTATGATTTATTCTTAGGTGGTGGAGGTCTCTGGTGGAGACATTCTCCTCTTTGGGGAAGAAGGCTCTTCAGGAAGAACTAGAGACAGCTCATCAGAGTCATCAGAGGAGTCAAAATCCTCAGAAGAATCAGAGTATCCTCTATTTGCTTCCAACGCACGATACGCATACCGATCGGTATCGACATCGGGCGTACCGGGTATGGGATCGGTATCGGGTGAAAACCCGGATCTGGCATGCGGAAACCGATCTGCGTTTGGAAGACGATGGTCTCGGTTCCGGTATGGAAGACAGTACCGGAACCGGACCCGGAACCGCTAGATGCGGTACCGAGGGCGTCGCAGCGTTAATGAAAGCCAGAACGGCCTGCTGCATGGTCTGGACAGTATTGCCCATAGACGCCACTGCTGCCTGGATGTCGGTACCGGCATGGGCCGGTACCCCAGAGCAGTCTAACAGGTGATCGGTCGAGGCCGTGCCATCGATGTCTACCTGTAACCCCATAGATGGTGCTTTGGAAGCCAGAGCTTCCCGCCGGGGTTGTTTGGCTGGGGCATGGTCCTCAGATTCAAAATTGAGAGCCTCTCGATGCTTTGAAGGAGATTTGCTCTTTGAGGACCTGCCCGAAGAAGGTTTGGTTACCTGAGATCCATCCGGAGAGGAAGACCTGGATGACTGTGATGCTGGATTATCTGAAGCAAACAGCACATGGAATTTGTTGGCCCGGTTCTGCAAACCACGTTTAGACATCTGGGAGCAGGATGGGCAGTCCGGAATGGAGTGGTCAGGTCCCAAACATTTAAGACACCATTCATGGGTGTCTGTGACAGAAATAACAGCACTACACTTGGTACACTTCTTAAAACCAGAGGCTGGTTTCTCCATGAGGAGAATTTGTGTAGGCCTAAGGCCTAACCGAAGTCACCAAGTTGTGCAAGATAAAGTTTTTTGTTTTGTTTTTTTAAAAGAAAAGAAAGAGAGACTGGCGGTACCGGTTTCGGTATGGGGAAGGCAGGTACGCGGTCTAAAGAAACAAACTAAAACAATAATTTCTTCAGCGGTGACAGGAACACGACCTGCTGGCTCCGCGGAAAAAGAGAAACTGAGGAGAGCTGGTCAGGAAGGCGGGAAGGCAGCGCGCATGTGCAGTGGGAGGCCCCAAAAGCTTCCTTTCTGGGAAGCTTTCCTGTGCAGGCTCTGTTGGTTCCGACGTACCCATATGTGAGGACTTATTCCTGCTTGTTCCTGGAGATAGTGGCTTGCCCAAGACCACAAGGAGCACCTGTGGGACTAGAAACCCCAGTCCTTCTGGCCCAAGGTTGCTGTCCTCTAGTGGGATTTGAACCCCTGACCTTCTGGCCTGAAGTACCTTGCTCCAGCCACTAGGCCACGCCTCCTCTCCTTATTATTTATAAGTTGTGCCAATAAAGCAGAATTGTATGTTTAATTACAGCCTGACTTGTAAGTATTCTGAACAAAGAGAGGTTTATAAAAGGACTCAGTAAGCTGAGGTCTCACATATGTTGCGTGTAATCTGTTCCTGATTGCCTAGCCGGAGACTTAGGGGGATGTTTACTAAAGTGCGGTAATCGTGATTAACACGCGTAAAGTACGTTTAACGATCGTTAGCACGTCCGAACATACTTTACATGCGTTAACCGCAGTTAACGATCGTAAACCTCCGCGGCGCATTAAAACAGCGCAGAAGGTGGAGAGTGGGCGGAGAGAAGGGGTCAATTGGCGGAGAGTGGGCGGGGAGAGGCTCCCCTCAAACTAACGCGCTGAATTTCTGAGCTCAATTCCAACGCGAATGAAAACCTGTCGTTAAAGGCATTTAAAAGGAGGAGAAACCATTTCCGTCAGCAATGTACAGAAAAACCGGGGAAACCCACAAAACGTGAGCAGTGTGATACATGTGCACAGAACAAAATTTCACATAAAACGTTAAAAATGACCACAAGAAACATTTTAAAAAGCATAATTCAGCTGGGCAACAGTGATAGCAATGGGCAACAAGGAACAACACTCCCTGGAAAGCACCAAATAAAAAAGAAATGATGTGTGGAAGGGTCTACGCTCCGCAGACCCTTTCAAAGATCATGTCATTGTAATGGAGCTGTCCTGGGAGTGTTGTGTAATGTTGCCCAATGATATCATTGTTGCCCAGCTTGGTTATGGGTGTGTGCCCCTTTTCTGAGGTCTTTTCTGAGGTTTATGTGCACCTTTGTCTGCATACAAGGTAAATGAGGCCACAGTAAACCTGTTGCAGAGCAGGGTTTCTGACTCGTCAGGCCGGTTTAACTAACTCCAGGGACTGCACTGTCTCTGTGGCCACAGTGTGGTGCAACAGACACAGCCAGTGCCTGTAAGACCAGAGGGTCATAGGTTCAAATCCCAGCTGGGGCTCCTGTCAACCCAGTCCCCATAGTTTTACCCACCACTAAACAGTGATAGTAAAGACACTCCTTTATTGCAGAGAACATACGCATGGCCTCTATTTTACCACACCAAACACAGACACCAGAAACAGGCACATTACCTAAAGCAGAGTCCCGCAAATGCAGTCCTGGAGGGCCCCACACCATTCCGGCTTCATGCTGCCTCTAATAAAGATGCCTGTGCTGCATAGCTATGCACCACCCCCATGGTATGCAGATGTAGCTCATGCATATTTATGAGGGACAGCATGAAAACCCGAACAGTGTTTGGAACACCAGGACTGGAGTTGGGGAACTCTGCCGTAAAGCAGCAGCCAACAGGGCCACACAACCACCCACAGGCCCCATTGGCCAATGCCTCCTGGAGAGGCAAGACATTGGGCCCTGCCTGTATCTCCCAATACTAGCAGTTGCATACCTTAGCAATGCCACCCTACACCTGGGTATATGGTACAGAGCTATCAAACGTTCCCTATGATAACTGGCAGATATCAATTCCTACATTAAGCACATTTTGCTCATTGAGCTCCACCATAACAATCATTCTGATGTCTGCGGTGTGTGCTGCAGGTCTGGTCTCTGACAGTGTTCACCACCCTGGGGAGTGACCCCCCAACAGCCTTGTGTACCATATCCATGCCTGTACTATGCCCATGACTGGTGTGGTGGGTATGGCTGCTGACCACCTCTATAGTAGCACAATGCTGGCATAGGTGTGGGGGTGGCTGTCTGTCTATCCAGTGTGTGGTGGCTGCAAACACCTTCCACAGCCCACACTGCCAGCAATGTTGCCAGTATTGGGCTGCCAATGTGCATAATGAGGAGCAAGGTACCATGGGTATAGGCCGGACAGGGTGGCCTGGCCAGGGTGCATCTGCACAGGGCATAGGGCAGTGACAGGCACATTGTAGTGCCCGGCCACCACCTACACAGACAGGGTGACCTCAGTATATCCTGCTGAGAGATCTCTCTCACCCTGACTGGTCAGTGACCACAGCATGGCTAGGCACTCCCATGGTGCTATCTAGTATTTCTCTCATGTGATAAATATGGGTTTTCTTTTGGGGCCCAGTCACTGATGTATCTGCTTGCTGTGTATGCTGACATCCCAGTTCTGGGTGCAGGCATCTCCACTGGGCACTAGCAGATTGTTTGCAGCTGGTAGGTGTTGTGATGGAGTGGCTTGCAGGGTGCAGTGGCTGATGGCTTGCACCAGGGGAATATCAGATAGTGGTGGGGTGCAGCATACCCTATCCAGGCCTAATGTCTGTTTGCTGTTGTGTTATGGCTGTGTACAGAGCTGCATTGACTGCCCTGTGGGGTGTCTGTTCCTCAGCAGGACTAGGGTTAATGTTCCCCTCTACTGCCACCTTTGCAGGGAGGTGGACTGTGGATCTTTTGATGGGGGGCCCTGTCTGCCACCCTTGGCCTGGGGGGGGGGTGGTGCATGGGGGCTACACCTGACTGAAACAGACAGAGATGTTCCTGCAGAAACTACCTATCTCACACAGTAACACTGCTTTGGACCTGCGCCATGGCCTCTTTTAGCCATGGACGGTGCTGTGGACCTAGTGCTGGGCACCTCACTGCACCCTCAGGGTGAGCACAGTACCCGCACAATGTGACGGTGTGTAGCTACTCTGTGCCAGTACAACACACGGTCAGTACCCCCTATCAGGCTGAGGTGCTGTGGAGGTGCACATGGTCAGTTCCCCCTACCAGGCCGAGGTGCTGTGGGGGTGCATTCCCCATGGTGTGTATCTGTGGACAGCTGATTTGCATGTGCAGTGCATCATGGGTGTGACTGGCACAATCCAACCCTGTGAAACTCCAGCACCTGCTCACAGGCTCTGATAAACCATAGGCCATCACACGTACATCTGCTAGCATAATGCATAGGTGCAAGACACCCTACAGAGTCTGTAATATAAGATGCCCACACTGGTAAAAACACACATACCCACGCACGTACAAACACACGTACCCATGCACGTAAAACCACACGTACCCACGCACGATTGTACGCGCGCAGCCACGCACGGGGCTACGCCCGTACCAACGCACGCAGCCTCGCACGCACCAACGTACGTGGCTAGGCACACTCCGAGGGTGTGTTTCTGACACCACTACTCAACGTAACGAAAAACATGCCTCCTCATTCCCTCTGTAATGTACAGGGGGATGCCTGGGACAGCCTTCTGCATTAGGCACACTGGGGACTCGAACCCATGCTGTCTGTAACAGCGGTCAGTACCATAACCATTGTACTACAGCTCTGTTTCAGTGCTTTGTGTCTGTACGTCTTCTTATGATTAACGCGCAGTAACGCGCCACGGCGCCTGGTAACGCTCGTTAATTTTTTGAACGCGTGTTAGTGGTGACGATGTACCGCCCATGTCCTTATTTGGGGTTTCTGTCACTACCGCGGCTCCTAACGCGAATTGCACTAACGCAGTTTAGTAAACATACCCCTTAGTTCTTAGTTTCCTATCTCTGATCTTTACAAACAAGTGAGAAGAAATGAAAACAAAACACACAGAATTATACCACAACAAGGTCTGCTTAAAGTTTTAAGCAGGGGATTTCACAGACCTGCAAACCTGAGGAAGGGCAAACGTGGTATTGTCAGATTCAAGCGTGAAGGGGAGGATGAGAATAAAACAGAATTGCTTAACTAATATTTCTGTTCTATGTTCACAGATGAAGAGCTGGGAGCAGGACCTCAGAAAACCCCCACAAAACAGAAACAGAAGTAACAGGGATCTCAAGCAATTTTCAGAAGACTCATCTGAGAATACTGAAAGAATTTGGGGACATTCTAGCAACCCCACAGACTGACCATTTCAGTGCCTCTTTGGAGTCAGGAGTGGTGCCAGAAGACTGGAAAGAAGCACAAATGGTCCCTTTACACAAAAGCAGAATTAAGGATGTCGTTGAAAACTACAGGCTGGTTAGTGTAACCTCGGCAGTAAGTAAATTATTGGAAACTCTGCTGAAAGAGAACATAGTGAGGTTTATGGAGTCCAAAGAATTTACGGATCTGAGACAGAATGGATTCACCTGATTCATTTCTTTGACTGGTTAATCAGAGAGTTGGACCTCGGGACAGCCATAGATGTGGTGTAATTAGATTTCAGTAAAGCCTTTGACACTGTTCCTCACAGGCAACTTATAAACAAATTCAGCCCCCTAGGGATGGTCCATAAAGTTACTGATTGGGTTAGAAATTGGTTGAGTGGGAGGTGACAAAGGGTACAGGTAAATGGAGCTCATTCTGAGAAGAAGGATGTTACCAGTGGAGTGCCAAAGGGATTTGTCCTTGGTCTGATTCCTTTTAATATCTTTGTTAGTAATATTGCAGAAGGGCTGTCGGGTAAGGTTTACCTCTTTGCGGATGATACCAAAATCTGCAATAGAATAGACACCCAGGAAGGTGTAGATAACATGAGGAGGAATCTAGCTAAGCTTGAAAAATGGTCTACAATTTGACAGCTGAGCTTTAATGCTAAAAATGTAGGGTCATGTATTTGGGCTTCAACAATGCAAGGGAGCCTACAGTATAGGGGATGGTTGTGTCTGATGATCTTAAAGTAGTTAAACAGGTAGAAAAGGCAACAGCAAAAGCTAGAAGGATGCTTGGGTTCATTGGAAGAGGAATGGCCAGCAGAAGAAAGGAGGTGATAGTGCCTCTATATAAGTCTTTGGTGTGACCTCATTTGGAGTATTGTGTGCAATTCTGGAGACCGCACCTCAAAAGAATATAAACAGGTTGAAATCATGCAGAGGGTGGCTACTAAAATGGCTAGTGGTCTTTGTTATAAAGCATATGAGGACAGACTTAAGGATCTTAATATGTATACTATAGAACAGGAGTCTCAAACTCAAATTGCTTTGAGGGCCAAATGAGGACTTGTAAAGTAACCTATGGGCCGCATCGTCGGAACTTTTTTTTACAATGGAAAAAAGTCAGTGTCTGCGAAGTACTACTCCCCACCTTTGACAAACATCGCAGAGCCACTGCAGTACAAATCCACTCACCCTCCACCACATACGGCAGCGTAGGCTTGCAGTGAAGCACCGCACCGCTTATCCAGCTCTCACACACATCAATTGTACCGGGTTGATCACAGAAAGCGGAAGGCTGGATATCATATTTCAGTGAGCGGGAACCACTCAGAGCAGCACCGGACTGCAGGCTCGCCCTCGGGAGCTGTGCAGGGTCGGGCAATCAACACCAGCATGGCAGGGAGGCAAACTTAATTAGCGGCGATCACATACCGCATCAACTACATCATCCCAAAATGTGTCGCGGGTCACACAAAATTGGCCGCGTGTTTGAGACCCCTGTAGCGGCCTGATGGCTGTTTGCTTCAGGCTCTGGGGGAAGGTTCCAGTTGAGAATGATAGTCCAATGAGTTTGGAGAGGAAAGGGCTGAGCTCAGCATGCAGGGATTTTATCCAGAATGCTGGACAAGGGTCGTTAGGTGCTGTGGTGGTGTTTATGGTGGTGATGATGTCTTGTATGCTTTTTTCAGTCAGAGCAGAGAAGGTGGTGATGATGTGCTCGATGTCCTGCGTGGAAGGTGTCAAGGTGAGTGGAGGGGTTGGGTTGGTTGAAATGCCCGAGGAGGGCGTGTTGGTCTGGCCTGTCTTGGCATGCAGGTAGTCAGCATATTCCTGGGGTTCTGGGAGGCTTCTTGTATGGGAGAGGGCTCCTTTGATAAGGTCTTGATTAGGCTGAAGAGCTCATGTGGTTTATTTAAGGAGCGCTGTAGTATCTCTGCATGGAATTGCTTCACTCTTCTTGTGACTGCTGAGCGGTGTTTTCCCAAATGAGCATTGTATAGTTCATGATTCTCCATCGATCGAGAGCGACATCTTTCGAGCTTTCTAAGCAGGCGCAGCGATGTCTGAAGTTCAGAGGAGAACCAGGGCGCATTCTTTCTTCTTCCCGCCGACTTACTGGGAGGTAGTTTGACTACGGCATCCAGGCTTACATTCCACGTGGAGATCATGTCGTCAAGGCTCTGTGCTGGGGTGTTTTGGAGAGGCTGAGCTCTGTCCAGGATTTCTTCCTTGTTGAAAGGCCGGAAGTGTCTTGAGGATGCTTTGGTGGGTTCGCTGGAGGCATGGATTCTATTTTTGTTTGGGTGTGATGGCATCTGAAACCTTATCAGACTGTGGTCGGACCAAGGTACTTGGCTGATGGATAGGTCAAGTTTGTGCATGGGGTTGAAGGGGTGAAGATAAGGTCCAGTTTGTTTCCTTTTACGTGAGTAGGGGCGTTGACCAGTTGGGTATATCCTAACTCATTAAGGGCCTCGATGAAGGCATTAGAGTAAGTGTCTTGGAGAGCTGGAAGGTTGAAATCTCCCATCACCCAGTTTGAAGCACGAGGGTTTTGAGGGTTACCAGCGACATCTATAAATATGGATAAATCCTCTGGGGTTTTCTGTTGTAGATTTGAGTTCTGCTTATTTTTCAATGCAAATTAGCAAAGAAAACCAATTTTTATTTGCTTTTCATTTTGACAATCAGCAGTACACATGGACTAGACTATGCCAGGGCTATACGGACAGTCCTGCATACTTCTCGCAGGCTCTAAGAACTGTGTAATCCTCTTTAATTCAATATGTGGATGATTTGCTTTTATGTTCACCATGTTATGAGATCTGTTTAGCAGACTCATTATCTTTGTTAGCTCATATTGCCAAATTAGGATTGAAAGTCAATTTGTCTAAATTGCAATTTGTATCTCAAAGTGTTACTTTTCTGGGTGTTGTTCTAACTCCAGCTGGTCGTGAAATTACTTCTGCCAGATTGAAACCTATTTTTTCATTATCTTTTCCAGCGACACCAGCATTGTAACGTAGATTTCTGGGATTATTGATTTTCTGTAAACAGTGGATAGCTAATTTTTCAGACCTTACAGCTCCGCTTTATGCGTTGATTGGGAAGGAGGGTCCACAGGGTCTCCTTGTACCTACGTTATCACAGTGGGAGAGTTTTGTAAATTTAAAGACTGCATTAAGCACTGCTCCATGCTTGTCCTTTCCAGACTATTCTTTAACATTCAAATTATATGTGGCTAGTTCAGCTATATCTGCTACATGTGTGCTTTTGCAAGCATTTCCAACTGGTCGCAAGCCGATAGGATATTTTTCAAAGCGGTTTGATTCAGTGACTTTGGGACTCCCACCCTGCTTGCGCAGTTTGATTTCAGTGGCATTTGCAATTGAAATTACAGATTTTTTAGTGCTACAGCACCCTCTTGAAGTATATAGTAAATAGTTACCCCTGTTATCCCAGTTATTTGCCCTGTTATCTGTGAACTCATACGTGTTAATTGTACTGAGCATTTTTGTTCCATGTAAACCGCGCTGATGCTGAATAGTGCGGTATAGAAGAGACTTTAAATAAATAAATAAATATATGTAGCACATTCCATTTCTAGGTTGCTCCATTTAACTAAAACACAACCTTTATCTTCCACACGTTTATTGACTCTTGAATTGATAGTTTCTCAGTCTCATGTAAAAATATATACTACATCCATATGCAATCCATCTATGCTCCTGGCTCCTTTGGCAGATCTGGAGGAGGAGGATGGGTCCCATGATTGTTTTCAAAGTATTTTAACTTCTTCCCATGCTAGACCTGATCTCTCACCTGTACCCCTGCCAGCCCTGAATGTAACCTTATTTGTGGATGGTTCAGCCTTCAGAGATGAAATGGGAAAACTTTGTGTGGGCTATGCAGTAATCACAATTGATGATGTGGTTGAATCAGCTTCCCTGCCATTTTCTAGTGCCCAGTTAGCAGATGTTTTTGCATTGACACGTGCTCTTGAACTCTCTAGATATCTTCTAGCAAATATATATTCAGATAGTTCCTATGCAATGAGTGTGCTATGGGATTTTGGTAATATTTGGTTGCAACGAGGATTTTTAACTTCTGCTAATAAACCAATTAAACATGCTGAACACATTCACCGCTTGTTACAAGCCGTTCTTTTGCCAGCACAGGTTGCAGTTTTGAAATGTAAAGGACATTCCTCTGCTGGTGATTTAGTTTCTCATGGCAATCGTTTTGCAGACCAAGAAGCACGGAAGGCTGCTCTTCAGGCATTAGTGTCACCAACGCTGCTGTATTTAAAGCCTTCTAACATGACTTTGTTCTCCCTGTCCTCTCTTTTACAGTAGTATAAAGACACTTCCCTTGAAACCAAAACTCTATGGACTTCATGGGGTGCATCCTGTGATACTCAGGGCTATTGGAAGAAGGAGCACCTACTCATTTGCCCTGACTCTCTTTTGTTTCCACTTGCTCTGTTTCTGCATCATAAACTTCACTTATCCACTGCAGCCATGACTCATGCCTTTGCGGTTTTGTGGTATCACCCGAAGTTTGTTTCTGTGGCACAGGCTGTGTATGCTGCTTGCTTGGATTGCTTGCAGGCTGGCAGGGTGGGGCCCCTTTTGAAGATTGCTGCTGCTCTTCCCAAGCCCTCTGGCCCGTTTCTGATTTTGCAGCTTGATTTTACTAATTTGCCCTGTGCCAGAGGGGGGAGGCGGTATTTGCTGGTGATCACTTGTCTTTTCTCTGGTTGGGTGGAGGCTTATCCCACTACCAGTATGACAGCTGGGGTTGCCATAAAATTGTTGCTCACTCAGTTTATTTCTGTCTGGGGTGTACCTTTTGTTCTTTCTTCTGATCAGGGTCCGGCCTTCATTGCACGTGTCTGGGAGGATATTGAAAATTGGTTTGGTGTAAAAAGACAGTTACACACACCCTATCACCCACAAAGCTCTGGCCAAGTGGAGCAGATGAATAGGACTCTCAAAGGTTTCTTGCGCACTATGACACAGGATTGGGCTACAGATTGGACGGAAGCCCTTCCTTTTGCCCTTATGGTGGTGTGTAACTCCCCCCAGTGCACTCGAGGAGGTCTGACACCATATGAAATAGTTACTGGACGTCCAGCTACTTCTCCACATGCCTTGGCAGTTATCCCAGACCCCCAGTTGTTGCGCAGCGTAATCTTGACTTATTGTGCACGATTGCACTCAGCTCTGTCTGTTTCCCCTTTATTGAAGGTGAATCCATAACAAGATGCTCCTCCAGAATCATCACATCCGGACATGAAACCAGGGGATTGGGTCCTGATTAAGAATTTGCATCCAAAGACACTTCTGGCTCCGAAATTCCTAGGTCCATTTCGTGTACTTCTGGTGGGATATTCAGCCTGTAAAGTGGAAGGACATTCTCGTTGGATACATCTTACACAGTGTAAGAAGGCTCCCTCACAAGATTCAGAAGATTCCCCGCATCCATGATTCAAGAAATACAATGCAGACTTCTCGGACAACAGTGATATTTCAGAAAAGACTTTTTATGATTTAAAGTACTTTCAGTGAAAAGAATGGTGACATCACAGAAGAAGATTATTGTATTAAGTAAATTCTAAATGGACTATTCATGCAAAATGCTCTTGTTCGGCATTTATAGTATTGCTTAGAGGGATGAGGTCATTATAGATTAGTATTTTTCCTGATATATATGTAATGACCTTTAGGTACTTAACCTCTACTTCATAAATTTATTGAGCCTTAGAGGCTAATCATAGCTACAGTATATATCTTCATTATAAAGGAGAGTATTAAGAAGAGTAGGTATATTTTCAGTTTTGATTTAGTATATTTTGAAGTAATTATAGTTTTAGATATTTAAAAGTTTTGCTAAGAATGTTTTTATATCTAATCTTAGTTGTGCTGAGGCATATTAGTAGTAGTAAAGTGGTGCTGCAGTTAGAACCTTGGAATGTTATGATGAATATTCAAATATTTTCGAGTCACAGGTACACTCAGTGACAAAACATTTCAATTTATCAGATTGTGCAGTGTGTCTTCCATCTGTGACAGCTACTCAGCATGGATTTCTACCTAGGGTTAGGCCTAAGACCTTTGAGGAGTTTCGTGACATAGCCTTTAATCTAACTTCTGTACAACGGTCTCATACAGGCCCAGAACCTAGAATAGTCAGTCCTATGCCTCTGCAACATCCTCCAATATGTTTTATGGCTCAGGGTAAGGGAAGAAAGGTAGGGGATACTCCATGGAATGTTTGTAGAATAGTAATGCTGCATAATTCTTCTATCTGGTATAAGAAATCCCTTGTAGGAAACTCTTATATTTCAGTGGTACAATTAATGTCAGTTCAAGGGAACCAGGTGCATGATTATGAATTACTACAATATAATAGTTCTGGCTACCCTTTGAATGCCTCTAGTTCAGACCTAGGCATACCTAACTGGAGTTTCCCTTTACTAGGGTATTACCATCCCTGGAAACGTAATTTGTCTGGAGGTCTTAATGAAATGGCCATGACTCAGTGGGCTTTGAATAATTGTATCCAGAATATATCTTGTCCTCAGAATTTGACAATCTGGGAAGATGGCTTAGTGGCTTTAGAAGGGGATTATTTTGTGTGCGATACGTTTGCGTATACAGAGCTTCCCAGAGGTTGGTCAGGTACTTGTTATATAGCCCTATTAGATACCCCGTGGCGATTTGTGCCTTACCAGAACATTACTTTATTATCAAC
The DNA here is from genome assembly GCA_033557465.1 of Ichthyophis bannanicus. Classification (NCBI taxonomy): domain Eukaryota; kingdom Metazoa; phylum Chordata; class Amphibia; order Gymnophiona; family Ichthyophiidae; genus Ichthyophis; species Ichthyophis bannanicus. Next base: position 137,796,282 of record CM066032.1, read on the forward strand.
CCTGAACAATTCTGTTAGAAGAAAAAGGGATGTTTCTTCACAGGATAAGGCCATAGAGGCTGCTCAACAACTGGTAGACACTACAAAACCTTTAACTAAATCTCAAATAGATGCATTCACAGGTACTGTGTGGCTTTCAACCTTTGGAGCTATAGCACCCACTAGAGAATATGGTACCCAGATTATGCGACTACAGGCAGTTGTTGAACTTACAGCCCTAGACCTCACTGGGGCAATTAGTGTCTTGCAAGGTGCAGTGAACAAAGTGTCAGCTTATGCAGCCCAGAACCGAATGGCTTTAGACTATCTCTTAGCAAAGGAAAATGGTGTGTGTGGAGTAATAGTTGGTTTTTGTTGTAGTATGTTTGATAATAATGGAAAAATAGTAAAAGGCCTATTGGATAAAGTTAGAAGCCGTACTTTTGTTTCAAGTGATAGTTATGTAAGTTCTTTTTCAGCTCTATTTGATTCTGTTTCTTCATTTTGGAATTCATTATCCAGGCCTTTGCAAGGCTTATTAGCATCATTGCTTGGCATTTTGGGGATTCTCATTTTAGGAGCCTTAATTCTCTGTGTACTATCAGCTTGCTGTAAGAAATCAGTGGAATCACTGACCCCTACAATGATGTTACAGATTGACCCAGAAACTAGTTTTAATTCCACTTTAATGGCAATGTCTGAGTTTCCTTACTTTGGGAATGATTCTTTACAGAATCAGAGGAGGGACTGAATGTAAGCTTGTCTGTACAGGGCAGTGTACACAACCTGACTGTCTAAGAAAACCTGAGAAAGAGTTAATTTTGTTCAGAACTTTGCTTAGAAATAAACTTCATATATTTTTGCTTACTAAGTAGGTGAAGAGGTACAAGTCCTGTAAATAAGAAAAGGGGCAGGTTGTCGTCTAGCCTTTCAGTCTCAGGGTTACTAGATATCAAGCAGTCAGCAGTAAACAGTTATGTCTTGGAATACATGTATGTCTCCTCATACTGACCTATGCTGATTAGAAATTGACCTATGATGTGATGAATACGTAATACCTGACGTAGAACAATAAAGTGAAATTATGCTGTATCCTCCAAAAGAGCCTTATAAATAAAGTAAACCATAGCTAATAGAGTAAACAAAGAGAACTTGTTTCTATTTGTTTCTCTCCGCAAAGCTTTGGTGTATCTATATAGAAGTGTGTGGTATTTTATTGCTGTCTCTTAGATTCCCTTCTCATTGCTTTGAGTGTGGTTTTCTGTGACTCCAAGAGCCCTGCAGGTTGCTGGTGAGGGGGGGCAAAGAGAAGCCCCACAGTATGCAGAGCTTTGTGTTTTATGCATGTTATTATTAGAAGCTGGTGAAGTTGTTTTAGTATTGGTGTTATGTGGTCAGATCTTGTGGCACCGTATAGGATGCATGTAGCTGTGTTCTGGGCCATCTGTAGTGGGTGCAGGGTGTACTCTGGCAATTTTTGATAAACTATGTTACAGCAGCCCAGATGGGGAGTGGAAGGGTAGCCTAGTGGTTAGAGCACTAGCTTGGTATCCAACAAACCAGCATTCAGTTCCCACTAGCACTCCTTGTGGCCTTGGGCAAGTCACTTAGCCTTCTATTACCTCAGAAGAAAGGATTGGCAATCTAGGGTCACACTGCCAAGGGGCTGCTGGGTCACCACAAATCAGTACCTGCTCAAAGGCACACATTGCATTGCAGTCTACAGTAGATGGAGGGATATCATAGCCTGGACTACTATTCAAAGGTTATGGAAGCCAATTACTAGACATAGGTGTTGTTGTACTTTGATCTTATGGTATATGATCTTTGTAGTCTTACTGATATGTGATTGCAAGGGTAGTCGCAGGTCTAGAGTTATTCCAAGTTTTATTTTATTTTATTTCCAGTTTGTTGTTCATGATTTTTAATGTGGATGGTGGATTGAATGTTTTTTTCTCTTGTTATGTAGAGGAATTCCATCTTTTTTTGTAATTTATCGACATATTGGGCTCAGTCAGCCAGTTGCTCAATGCCTTAAAGCAATTTATGAGAGCTATATATATACTCTTACATTAATAGTGGGGAAGGGTGCATAAAGCATGATATCATCTGTGTGTATTTCGCTATATCCTTTTTAAGATATGGTGACCAGAATTGCACACAATATTCAAGGTGCAGACGCACCATGGGACAATACAGAGGTATTATAATATCCTTTGTTTTATTCTCCATTCCTTTCCTTATGATTCCTAGCATTCTATTTGCCTTCTTGGCCACCACTGCACACTGGGCGGAGGGTTTCAATGTGTTATTCACGATGACGCCTAAATCTTTTCCTGTGTGGTGGTTCCTAATGTGGAACCTTTCATCATCTAATCATAGTTTGGATTGTTCTTTCCTAGGTGCAAAACGTTGCACTTGTCCACATTAATTTTCATCTGCCTTTTGAACGTCCAGTCTTTTAATTTATCAAGGTCCTCTGCTTTTTATATTTTAACCAGTTTCTGATCCACAATAGTACACAGCCTCCTATCTCAAGAATCTCTCATGAGGGACCTTGTCAAAGGCTTTCTGAAAATCCAGATTCACTATGTCTAATTCCACTATATCCTTTTTAAGATACGGCGACCAGAATTGCACACAATTTCTAGGTGCAGAGTCACAATGGAATGATATTCTCCATTCCTTAACTTATGGTTCCTAGCATTCTGTTTGCCTTCTCGGCCACTGCTGCACATTGGGCGGAGGGTTTCAACGTCTTATCCAGGATGACGCCTAAATTCTTTTCCTGGGTGGTGGTTCCTAATGTGAAACCTTGCATCGTGAAACCATAGTTTGGCAAGTTCTTTCCTAGGTGTATAACTTTGCAGCTGTCTACATTAAATTTCATCTGCTATTTGTATGTTCAGTCTTCCAATTTATCAAGGTCCTCTTGCAATTTTTCACAATCCTCTTGGGTTTTAAAAACTTTGAATAATTTTGTGTTATCTGAAAATTTGATCACCTCACTCGTTATTCCCATTTCCAGGTCATTCAAAATATGTTAAAAAGCAGTGGGCCCAGCACAGATCCTGAGGTACTCCACTATTCACCTTTCTCCATTGGAAATATTGGCCATTTAGCCCTACCCTCTGCTTTCTATCCTTTAACCAGTTCCAGATCCACAACAGTATACTGACTTCTATCCCATGATTTTTTGATTTTGCCAAGAGTCTCTCTTAGGGGACCTCGTCAAAGGCTTTCTGAAAATCCAGATACTCTATATCGACCGGCTCACCTTTGTCTACCTGTTTATTCAAACCTTCAAAAAAAATATAACAGATTAGTAAGACAAGACCTTCCTTGGCAAAAGTCATTTTGGCTTTTTCCCATTAAACCATGACTATCTACATGTTCAGTAATTTTATTTTTTACAATGTTTTCAACCTTTTTTCCTAGTACTGATGTCAGGCTTACTGGTCTGAGTTTCCCGGATCACCCATGGAACCCTTTTTAAAAATTGGCGTTACACTGGCCATTCACCAATCTTCAGGTATTACAGATTATTTTAATGATAGTTCACAGATTACTAATAGTAGGTCTACAATCTCATATTTCAGTTCTTTCAACACCCTCGGATGTGTACCATCTGGTCCAGGTGATTTTCTACTCTTTATTTTATCAAAGATTTGTACTACATCTTCTCGGTTCATCGATATTTTTTTCAATTCTTCCAATGCATCACCTATGCCATTTCAGTCACGGGTAACTTTCCGACTTCTTCTTAAGTAAAGACAGAAGCAAAGAATTTATTCAGTCTCTCTGAATGTCCCCTCTTATTGCCCCTTTTACCCCTCTATCATCTAATGGCCCAACTGACTCTATTACAGATTTTTTGCTACGAATGTACTTGAAAAAGGTTTTTATTATGTGTTTTTGCTTCCACAGCAGCATTTTTTCAAATTCTCTCTTTGCCTGCCTTATCATTGCTTTGTATATAACTTGCCAGTGCTTATGTTGTTTCTAGTTTTCATCATTTGGCTCCTTTTTCCATTTCCTGAAAGATGCTTTTTGGCTACAACAACCTCTCTACCTCACCTTTAAACCATGCTGGCAGTATTTTGGACTTCCTTCCACTTTTCCTAAACATGAAATACAGCTGGTCTGAGTTTCAAAGATAGTATTTTTAAAAAACACTCATGCTTGATGTAAGTTTTTAACCTTTGCAATTGCTCCTTTTAGTTTATTCTTATCTATTTTCCTCATTTTATCATAGTCTTCCTTCTGAAAGTTAAAAGGCAGTTCTGTGGATTTCTTTGCTATCCTTCCTCAATTTATTAAATCAAACACAATCACGATATGATCAATATTGCCAAGTGGCCCCGATACCCTTATCTCTTGCACTAGATCTTGTGTTCCACTAAGGACTAGGTCCAAAATGGCTTTTCCTCTTGTTGTTTCATGACCCAGCTGCTGCAAGAAGCAGTCATTTATTTCTTCTAGAAACTTTGGGGTATGTTTACTAAACCATCTTAACGTGCGCTCTGTAACGTTATAGCACGATAAGGTACCTTATCGCGGAATAATGGCGCTTTACAAGGCACACAGGTACCTTATTGCGCGATAACGCGCACTGCGGCACAAACGAGCGCTGAAGGCGGGGAAAGGCTCCCGGAGGGTGGAGGAAGGCGGAGGAAGGCTCCCCAGGGGCGAAGAGAAGGAGTCAATGGGTGGAGAGTGGAAGGGGAGAGGCTCCCTGCACACTAACGCTGTGAAATCCGAGGCTCAAAACTAACGCCAGTGAAACCCTGGCGTTAGAGCAGATTTAAAGGGAAAAGAAACCATTTCTGTCAGCAATGTATAGCAAAACCAGGGAAACATACAAAAAAGTGATAAGTGTGATACATGTGCACGGAACAAAAGGGCAAATAAACCTTGAAAATGTACAGCAGAAAATGTAAAAATAAAATAACCAAGCTGGCCAATAGTGATATCAATGGGAAACATCAAAAAACACTCCCAAGAAAGCTAAAAAAATATATATGAATTTTGGAAGGGTCTATGCTCCGTCCGCATACAAAGTGAATGAGCCCACAGTGTAATTGCGTTGAGCAGGGTTTCCGACTCCATCGGCCAGGTTTTCTATGGCATGCACATGTTCCACAACAGCAGGGCGGGCATGTCGGAACGGGCAACTGGACAGATGCTGGAAAAGGGAACACAGAGGGCTGCAGGCGGCACATGCTGCGGTGCAGCTGGCCCACAGTGCGGACTAGGGTGATGCCTAGCTGGCCCATAGGAATGCTGAAAGAGTAGAGCAGCCAGACAGCAACCTCTGAGGGCCCAACATGGGCACGAGTGTGCTTCCCACAGTGTCACAGGGAATAGTACCCAGCAGGTACCCGAAGGGCACAGAACATTGGAATGCTGTGCTGGGGGGAAGCGTGGACAGCTATGCAGGCACCCCTACCCCAGAACCCGCACCATAGGCAGCCGCCTACCCGCACACTGGATGGCCTGAGACTGCGCTCCACCAGTGCCACCAGCAGAAGGGCATGTCAGCATGGTGGCAGAGGGATACTGGTGGTGGAGGGGGCAGTGGCAGCTGCCCAGAGCATACCGTGGCCTAGCCCTGTGTAGGTGGGTGCCATGCACTGCAACAGACAGGCCCTGTCTGATGAACAGTCATGGCATCACCAGGGAATGCACTGTCTCTGTGGCAACACAGTGGTGCAGTGCACATAGCCAGTGTGTTCAGAAGCAGAAAGTCACAGGTTCAAGTCCCAGCTGTGGTTCCTGCCAACCCAGTCCCCATATTTTACCCACTACTAAAACATGCTAATACAGACAGAACCTTTATTGCAGATGACGTAAACATGCCCAAAACACCTACATTTTACCCTACAGAGCACAGACACCATAAACATGCATATTACCTAGAGCAGAGTCTCCCAAATGCAGTCCTGGAGGGCCAAACACCATTCAGGTTCCATGCTGCCTCTAATAAAGATGCCTGTGCTGCATTTCTATGCGCCGCCCCCATGGTATGCAGATGTATCTCATGCATATTCATGAGGGACAGCATGAAAACCCGAACAGTGTTTGGCACACCAGGACTGGAGTTGGGAACCTCTGCCGTAAAGCAGCAGCAAACAGGGGCAAACACACCCGCACCCATAGGCTCCATTATCCAATGCCTCCTGGAGAGGCAGGACATTGGGCCCTGCGTGCATCTCCCAATACTAGCACTTGCATACCTTAGCAATGCCACCCTAAACCCGGGAATATGGTACACAGCTATCAAAAGGTTGCTATGGTTACTGGCAGATAGCAATTCTTTTTTTTTTTTTTTTTTTATTAATTCTTTTTACGCTTTTACAACAAAAGCAAATACATACAGCCGTTTTACAATAAACAAAACCATAACTCACACAAGACATCCCAATAGCCCATTTACCCACCCACCCTGTACCTTGCAAACCTCTTAAACTATGTAAAATAGCTTACCGCAGAACCTGTGAACCGATCCAAGGCGGACCACTTAGTGGGACTAACTCTGTTCCCTCTTAAGATAAGGGCTTTATCCTGAACTTTTTCATATCTGCTGAAAAGACATACTTGGTTCCACCACAGAAGCCAACTTAACTTTGAAGCGTCCTTCCAGCAAAATAATATCGATTTTAAGGCTATATCCATCATAAAATTCAGGATAAAAAAATGCTCCTTATCCAACTGCGGAATTTCTGCCAACGATCTCAGCATAATTATACGCCACGTTAACGGGACAGAGAAGCCCAATACCTTCTGGACCCTATCCCATACTAATGTCCAAAAACCCTGAATGAAAGGGCAATCAAAGAACATGTGTCGCATGGTGCCATCAGTCTGCTGACAAGACCAGCACAGGGAGGATTTAGTTGCAGACCACTTAGCCAACTTAACAGGAGTTATGAATGCCCGGTGGGCAAAAAAAAACATTGACTGAGTAAGCGCCGCCGATCTGGAGGAGCGTACATTTGGCCCCCAGAACAGCTGCTAAGACTTTTGCGACCAGGGCACCTCTACTTCTTCTTCCCAGAGTTTACGTAAACCTTGCAATCTGCTTGGGCCCTGCGCACGGAATAGCGCATAGATGTTTGTGATTCCTCCTTTCTTGGAATTCAGATCCGTCATGATCCTCTCTAGGTCCCAGCGAGATACATACTCTCCAAGCTTTGTTTTTGATTGAAAAAGGCAATGCCTGAGCTGAAGCCACCGAAAAAAACAGGATGAGGGCAGCCCAAATTCTGCTTGTAGAACTCCAAACTCCTTCCATTGGCCTCCGTCTAACAGTTGCCCCACTGTCCAAATGCCACATCTCTGCCATACAGTCCACGCAAAGGGGAGCGAGTTGATCTTAAACACCGGATTATACCAGATGGGCAGGTGGAGAGAAGGTGGGTTCTCTGCAGCAATAACTGGTAGAAAAGATTGGAAAGCACCCTGCGTAGATACAATGATGCTCCCTACCTTACATGAATCCGGAAATTTCATTCCCATGACAAGACACATTGGATACGGGTGACAAAGTCGGTCCTCGAGTTCCAGCCAGGTGGGCTTATATTCTAGCAAGGCTCCCGACGCCCAGAGGCTACCTTGCTTAAGTATCGTCGCCAGATGGTACCATCGAAAATCGGGAAAATGGACTCCCCCATTCTCTTTTCCCGCCTTCAATTTCTGCAGAGCTATCTTAGGGGTCTTCCCACTCCAGAGAAAAGCACTCAAGGTACGTTCAATCCCCTTATAGACAGACGGCGGGAGCACAATAGGAATCATCCCCAATATGTAATTGATTTTTGGCATAAGTACCATCTTGATAGATTCGAGCCGTCCCCACCAGGATAGATGCAGCGGGGACCATTTTAATGTGAAGGATCGAGTTATCTCTTTCACCCGTTCCACATTGATCCGTACTGTTTCCTCCAGCGGAGCAACAAAGTGAGCTCCCAGATATTTTATAGGACCTCCCGCCCACTGGAACGAGAACTCCTGTACAAGACTGCTACTAGCCTGCTTGTTAAGGGGGAAAGCCACAGATTTGGTCCAATTCACCTTATAGCCTGAGTATTTGGCATAGTTATCAATCATCTTCAGCAGAGGAGTTATAGAAGATGGTCTCAAAAAAAACATGAGATCGTCCGCATAGGCTGACAACTTGATATGAAGATCAGCAACCGTAATGCCTACAATGTCACTTGATTGCCGCGCCATCAATACCAAAGGTTCCAGTGCCAAGTTGAATAGAAGGGGCGACATTGGACACCCCTGTCGAGTCCCTCGATGTAGACTGAAAGACCTAGAGAACTCCTGATTAACAAGGATTCTAGCGGACGGATGAGAATATAGGACCTGGATCATATTTATGTATTTCGCGGGTAGTCCAAACCACTTCAATACCCGGAATAAAAAAAGCCATTCCAGTCTGTCAAATGCCTTTTCAGCATCCAAAGACAAGCCTATGAGGGGCAAGTCACTACGTTCTGCCACATCCAGCAGGGAACACAGAAGTCTTGAATTGTCTGCAGTAGATCTTCCCGTCACAAAGCCACATTGATCAGGGTGGACAAGCGTATGAAGTACCTTATTGAGACGCCCAGCCAGAACCGCCGAGTAGAGCTTGTAGTCCGCGTTCAATAAGGAGATGGGCCGGTAGTTACCCACCAGAGTCGGGTCCCTTCCAGGCTTTTCAAGGACTACGATCGTGGCCTCAGCGAAAGCTCCGGTATCCGAGACTTGCTCTTGTAGTGATTGAAAATATGTCAACAGGCGAGGAGACATTTCTTTGACAAATATTCGATAAAACTCGATCGGGATACCATCTGGGCCCGCAGCCTTACCACTCTACATTCCAGACATTGCTTCCTGGAGCTCTTCGTGACCTATGTCCCTGCTGAGCAAGGCAGCCTCAGCTTCATCCACGGAGGGGTGCGATATCCCCTCAAGGAATTGCTCCACTCCAGGAACATTCCCAACTCCATCGGAGGTATACAATTGCATACAGAAATTTCTGAAAATTTCCATTATCTGAGCATTGTCGTCCTGTGAGATTCCATGTTCATCTTTTAGGGACACAATATGCGATTTCTCCTTACGGGGCTTTAAGTGCGCAGCCAAAAGCTTGCCAGCCTTATTCATTTCTGTATGATAATACGCTTTCTGCTCAAAGACCTTCTGCTCCACCTCATTGCTTAAAAGCATATTGTATTGATATCGCAGCCGCTGAAGCCGGGTAAGCACCTCAGCATGGTGTTGCCATTGTAACAGTCTCTCGCCTGCCCGGATCTGAGAATCTAGAGCCGCAAGCTCTCTTTTCACCTTCCTCGTATTTGCTATAACATAGCTGGTAATCCTGGCTCTGATGGAAGCCTTAAATGCCTCCCACCACGCCCAGATGGAGGTATCCTTCGGGGAGTTTACCACAAAATACTCCTCAATGGCTTGTTTGACATATTGCCGGAAGGATTCCTCTGCCAGCAGCGACCTGGGGAAAAACCAGCCGCCGCCTTTAACAGGCTCTGCTGACAGCCCCATTTCAAGCATTATTGCTGCATGATCGGAAATATGAGAACTTAGTATCTCTGCTCCTTTGATGTCTTTGGTGACTGACCGGGACACCAGGAAAAAATCAATCCGCGAATGTGACCCGTGCGAATGTGAGTAGAAAGTATAGTCTCTTTCTTGAGGGTGAAATATCCGCCAGATGTCCACCATGCCCATATCTTCCATCATGGCTGCGAGGACTTCGGATGCTCTGCTTCGATGTAGAGCCTGACAGGGTTGACAATCTAACAAAGGGTCAAGGACCAAATTGAAATCTCCTCCAAAAATAGTAGGGAGAGAGGAATATTCCATCAGCGCTTCTGCCAAATTTGAAAAAAACCTAGGGTTATCACAGTTGGGCGCATATACGTTAACTATTAACATTTGTCGATTAAAAAGTTTGATATGTACGCAAGCCCACCGTCCCTCCGGGTCAGCTCTGGACGATACCAGCTGTATGGCACATGAACGTTTGACAAGAATAGCCACCCCATTTTTCTTCCCCACCGCAGCTGCATAAGACATCACAGAATACTGTCTCCCTGCCAGTTTCACAGACTCTTTACTGGTTAAGTGCGTTTCCTGAAGGAGCACTACTTCAGCCCCCTGTTTTTGACAGTAAGTTAAGATCTTTTTTCTCTTAATCGGGTTCATGATGCCCTTTACATTCAGGGATATTACTTTAAATAAAGACATATTGAAATAGTATAAAAAGAAAAGTCATACCAGCCTAAGGGCCACCCTGGATCTGCTTGAGCAAGACGGCCATCGAGCCGCATCTCAGGTGAAAAAGGTTTGCAAGGTCCCAACAACCCCCCAATAACACAGGGGTATGCCCTGGGTAAGCCAAGAAGCATGTCAAGATGACAACATGATGCCCCCCTACTGCTAGAACACTAATCCCTTACACGCTAACACATACCTAACACATTATCAAACCAGTGCATTCATTGACAGACTATAACTCTCTCTATGCATCTGCCAAAATACTAGTTACTGTGCAGTAAACAGATGAATTTAAAACATTATTGCATACACAGCATTGTATAAGCACTCATTCAGAAAATGAAGAGAATAGGAGGCACAACAAGAGGGTACAGGAAGTAGAGACACCCCACATATATAGCCATCTTCAACAAGAGCAAAGCAAAAAAAAAAAGAACGGTCCCCCTCCCCTTATGTCACCCCCCAAATTACCAAAATGCCCATAAGTATAAAGGCTTTAACAAAAGGCCATAAATAACACCAACAGCTCAGCCTACGAGACTTAGAGAGTCTTTCAAAGTGAAAAACCAGTGTCCACCAGCCTTCAGCGAGGGCTCCCTGAAGACAAGGATCAGCTTATTGCATCTGGAGACCTTCTTGCTCATCGAGAAATTTTAAGACATCCCTTGGATCAACGTAAGTTTTAGTGACATTATGATAGGTAATTCGGAGGCGCGCCGGATATAATAAACCATATCGCGCTTGGAGCTGCTGCAACCGCGGCCTCATCGCTAAAAACTGTCGCCGCTTGTCCACGGTGATCTTGCAGAAATCCGGGAAAAACGATACACTCCTGCCTTCATATGATAGAGTATCTATGGCCTTAGCGGCTGCAAGGATCTGCATGGCCTGCTGGTGTTTGAGTAGGCAAAAGATTACCGGTCTAGGGCCCTTCGCATGCAGGCTTATTTGCGCTGGCACTCTGTGTGCTCTCAAAAATTCAAGCGGCACCGGGAATTTAATTTTCAGCATTGCCGGAATCATCTTGCTAAGGAACGCCGAAATATCCGCTCCTTCGGCGCCCTCCGGGAGGCCGACTAATCTGACGTTATTTCTCCTACCGCGATTATTCAAATCCTCCAATTGTTGCTCCAAACTCTCCACCTTCTTGACTGTCTTGTGCAGGCTAGTCAGTTGAGCGGAATGGGAAAGTACCTCTGCATCAACTTTATCCATACGCTCCGATAGCCCCTGGAGTTGAGCTCTCATTTCGCGCAAATCCCCCTGCACCTTCGCAATTGCATCTCCATTTGCGACGACCAGGCCCTTTACCGCCCGTATCTCGCCTAAAACTTCCTTCAGTGATTCCTCCGACTCACGGGGAGAGGCCATCTTGTGAGGCGAGAGAGGGTCCGACTTCGCCCTTTTAGATCCGGGATTTGCGGGGTTTACGAAATCCAGCTTGATAGGTTTGCCGCTCGACATCCCTCCTCCACCGACCGAGGAGAGACCCGCAGTTTTGATGCCGAGGTTAGTGCCAGCGATAAGGAGATACTTGCAGGAATCTTGTCGGGGGGCCTCGGAGCAAAGTGCTTATGCTGCCATCTTGGATCCCCGCTGGCTCCGCCTCCGGCAGATAGCAATTCTGATGTTAAGTATGTTTATGTTTATGTTTATTAAAACTTAATATACCGCCCAATACAAATAGCATCTGGGCGGTTCACAATACATAAAAACAATTAAAAAGAGAGAAGGCTGTGGAAAAAGAAACAGAAAAAGGAACGCCATAAAATCATAAGAACAGGGATAGAAACAGATAGCAGTCAGGGGATACAGAAAGCAGACATGAGGGGAGAGAAGGGAACACATCGACCAAACAGAAAGGCACAGGAAAGAGGAATTAGGAACTAACATAATTTATACTATGTAGGAGAAGAGGGTGGAGCTGGAAGGGGGGGGGGGGGTTGAGGCAGACATGAAGGCGAGAGGGAACACATTGACAACACACAAGGCGCAGGAAGGAGGAATTGAGGAACTAACATGATTAGTGCTATGACGGGGAAGGGGACGGAGCTGGAAGAGGGAGGTTGAAGGCAGAACAAAAACTGTGAGTTTTCAGCTTAACTTTAAAGGATTGGTAGGAGGTCTCTAAACGTAAGGAGTGGGGAAGTGAATTCCAAAGCCTTGGACCGAGAAAAAAGAAAGCGAAAGACCGAGTTGATTCTAAGTGTGCTTGGGTGGGAGGGAGGGGGAAGAAACATACGGTTAGCGTGGATGGAACGTAGGGAGCAGTGGGGGGTATGGAGGCGGACTTGATCTGCAAGATACAGGGGGACACCTGAGTGGATCACCCTGTGGACAAAAATAAGAACTTTAAACTGGACACGAAAAGAAACAGGAAGCCAGTGATAATGTATTAACAAGGGGGTGACGTGATCAAAACGAGAAGCGTGAGAGAGAATACGGACGGCAGCGTTTTGGACCCGTTGAAGACGACAAACTTGTGATTGGGGAAGCCCAGCAAGACAGACATTACAATAGTCGAGACGAGATATGACAAGAGAGATAAGCAGGGTGGCCAAAGAGGAAGGGGTAAGGAAAGGACGTACAGCACGAAGTTGTCTTATAGTAAAGAAAGAACGCTGGACAACAGAAGAGATATGTTCTTTAAAAGAAAGGGAAGAATCCAGAGTTACACCCAAGTACCGCAAAGAGGAAACAGTGGGGATAGGTGAAGAGGAGAACATCGGAGAGAGGTTAGGAGGGGGAGTACCGAAGGTGAACCAGATAGCCGAAGTTTTTGAGAGGTTAATGTGCAGAAAGTTGGTCGAAAGCCAGGAGGCGACGGAAGAGAGACAGGTGTTGAAGGCAGTGATGTCAGGTGCAGCAGAGTCAGTGTGAAAGAGGAGAAAGATGTCATCATCGTAGAAGTGGGCAGAGACACCGTGCTGTTGAATAATAAGAGCAAGGGGAGCCAGAAACACATTGAAGAGAAGAGGAGCAAGAGCAGAACCCTGGGGAACACCGCACGGAAGGGGGGTTGAGGGTGAAGACCCGGAGCCAGTGTGAACTGAGAAAGTGCGACTAGACAGAAAGGAGTGAAACCAGCGGAGAACCCGGCCAGAGAGGCCGGCATCCTGAAGACGAGATAGGAGAGTGCGATGATCAACCAAGTCAAAAGCAGCAGAAAGGTCTAAAGAAACAGCAAGAGAGAGTAAACCACGGTCGTGAGCAATGTGCAGATCATTAAGGAGGGAAAGAAGGACAGATTCTGTGCTATGACCTGGGCGGAAACCTGATTGACGGGGGTGAAGAGTGAAAGAAGCCTCGAGGTGAGAAGAGAGCTGAGAGAAAACCAGTTTTTCCAAGAGTTTAGAGAGAAAAGGAAGGTTGGAGATGGGGCGCCAGCTGGAGGGAGAGGAAGGGTCAAGGGAGCTGTTCTTAAGAATGGGACGGACAGAGGCATGCTTCCAGGGAGAAGGAAAAGTACCAGAGGAGAGACTAGAGTTGAACAGTGAAAGAATAAAGGGAGACAGAGCAAGAGCGGGCTCCAGTAACCAAGAAGAAGGAATGGGGTCGGCGGGGCAAGAGGTTTTACGGGTGGACGAAAAAACCTTGGAAAGAGTAGCAGGAGTGATAGGCTCAAAGGTGGACCAGTGATGTGAGAGAAGGGGAAGGGTGGAGGAGGAAGAAGAGAGAGGAGTGGGAGAGGGGTGTGCTACGGAGGGGGGAGGGGATAGAGGGGGAGGGCAAAAGGGAAAAGAAAGACGAAGAGACTGAACTTTGGAAACAAAGAAGGTAGCCAGGGAAGAGGGATCTGGAATAGAAGGGGAGGAAGAAGGGGCAGGGGAGGAATGAGGAGTGGAAAGAGAGCGGAGGATGGAATGTAATTGGCGGGAGGAATTTGAAGAGGTAGTGATAAGATTAGAAAAATAGTTCTGTTTGGCAGAGTGAAGAAGGGAACGGTAGTGACGATGAGCAGAACGGAAAGAGGCTATGGTAGAGGGGTTTGGGTGTTTGCGCCATAGACGCTCAGCTCGGCGAAGATACCTACGGTGAAGGAAGAGTCCTGAGTGAAACCAAGGGTAACAGGTGGAGCGGTGGGGACGACGGGAGGGTTGTAAAGGGGCAACGGTATCGAGGATGGTAGAGAGGGTCGTGAACCAGGAGTTAGCCTGGGAATCAGGTGAGAGAAGAGGAAAATCTGGGGGGAACAGGGTGTCAGACACAGGGAACTGATGGAGAGTATCAGGAGTAATACGACGAGAGGGAGGGGAAGGAGATTTGGGAGAAGAAACTGAGGAAGAAGAAGGATATGGAAGAGAAAAAAGGAGACATGAATGGTCAGTCCATGGAAGGGTAAGGGGGAAAAGAGAAGAGGGGAAGAAAGGGGAGGATTGGGGGAAGATAAGTAGGTCCAAAGAATGACCGGCAGAGTGCGTGGGAAAGGAGACAGATTGAGCTAGGGAAAGATCAGACAGAAAGGTCAAGAAACTACGATCCCGAGAGGAAGAAGGGGAGTCCACATGGACATTAAAATCACCTAAAATCAGAAGGTGAGAATAAAGAAGAGTAGCTTCAGAGATTGTGGCGAGAAGAGAATCCCAGAGCTGGGAAGATGGAGAGGGTGGAACGTAGACAAGGAGGAAATAGAGGGGAGAAGACGAACCTAAACGAAGAAGTAAAGATTCAGGATAGTGCAGAGCAGGAGAAGAGAGCTCCTGGAAGGGAAGAGAGGAACGGTATAATACGGCAATCCCTTCGCCACTCCTACCCCGGCGAGGTACAATTTTCTGATTGAGCTGCATCATGACAACCTTTCTGATGTCTGTGGAATGTGCTACAGGTCTTCTGTCTGACAATGTTTACCACCCTGGGGAGTGACCCCAACAGTATTGCGTACCATAGCCATGCCTGCACTGTGCCCAGGACTGGAGCGGTGGCCAGGGCTGCAAAACACCTCTATAGTTCTACAATGCTGGCATAGGTGTGGGAGTGTGTGTCTGTCTATCCAGTGTGTGGTGGCTGCAAACACCCTCCACAGTCCACACTGCCAGCACTGTTGCCAGTATTGGCCTGCCAATGTGCATAATGAGGAGCAAGGTACCATGGGTATAGCCCGGATAGGGTGGCCTGGCCAGGATGCATCTGCACAGGGCATAGGGCAATGGCTGGGACATTGTAGTGCCCGGCCACCACCTGCACAGACAGGGTGGCAACAGCATGTCCTGCTGGGAGATCACTCTCACCCTGACTGAGCAGTGACCACGGCATGGCTAGGTTCCCCCATAGTGCTCTATAATGTTTTTTGCATGTGATATTTATGGGTTCCCTTTTGGGGCCCAATCACTGACTTATCTGCTTTGTGTGTATGCTGACATCCCAGTTCTGGGTGCATGCATCTTCTCCAGGACCATGCATTATGGACTAGCTAGCAGACTGTCTGCAGCTAGTAAGTGTCTCACTGGAACACTTTGCAGGGTGCCGTGGCTGGAGGCTTGCTGCAGGAGAATATCAAATAGTGGTGGGGTGCAGCTGAGCATTTCTGGGCCTAATGTCTGTCTGCTATTGCTTTAGAGATGTGTACAGAGCTGCGTTGACTGCCCTGTAGGGTGTCTGTTCCCCAGCAGGACTGCAGTTGATGGTCCCCTCTACTGCTGCCATTGCAGGGAGGAAAAATGTGGATCTGTTGGTGGGAGACCCTGTTTCCCACCCTCAGCCCCAGAGGGTGTGGTGGTGGTGGTGGTACATAATCTGCTTATGGGTCCATAAGGGCTAAACCTGACTGAGAAATGCAGATGTAGCCAATATGTGTCTGCAGGAACTACCTATCTCACACACTAGCACTGCTGGGGACCTGCAGCATGGCCTATTTCTGCCATGGAAGGTGCTGTGGACCTGGTGCTGGGCGCCCCACCTCACCCTCAGGGTGAGCACAGTACCCACACAATGTGACGGTGTGTAGCTACTCTTTGCCAGTAACACACACGGTCAGTTCCCCCTACCAGGCCGAGGTGCTGTGGGGGTGCATACCCCATCTTGTGTTCATCTGTAGACTGCTGATTTGCATGTGCAGTGCATCATGGGTACGGGTGGGTTAACCCTATCCTGGTGATCACTGCAGACTGTTTGTGTGATGACATGCAGTCCTTCTGCAACCAGCCAGGGGCTTGTTAGCAGCTGTAGCCCACTGGTTACTTCACTGCCTGTAGAGCCAGAGGTCATGGGTTCAAACCCACAGTGGGGTTATTTGATAGGGCTGTCCAAGCATTATCTATTTTTAATGTACATTAGTGCTGCCAGCAATAACACCATCAGTGTACTGTAACCATAAGGTGCCTCAGGGGGCGCTTTATAGGGCGCCCTATTAAGCACCTTCTGAGGCACCTTATGGTTACCATCCATATAAGGTGCCTTATAAGGTATCCTATGGAGTGCCTTATAGGGTGCCTTATGCTGCACCTTAGGTTATGGCATGTGAGGGTGTGTTTGCTGGCAGAAATAATTAAAATACAAATAAACTGCCTCAAGAAACAATACTTACATGCTACAGCTGATGCCTCAGCCAGCCTTTTGCATTAGGCACACAGAGGATTGAACTCATGACCCTTTTATCATCAGTCAGTGTATTAACCATTGTGCTACACCTCTGTTTCTATGTTTGTATGTCTGGGCGCTTACTTAAGATTACCGCGCGTTAACGGGCTTAGCGGCGCTTCGCCCGATAATGTGCGCAGCAACACGCGTTATTGTGCGATACTCCCGTTTTGCTGCTTTAAGACTGAAACGCCCACTCCTTTTATGGCAACCTGCACACTATCGCCGGGCACACGTTAAGGCGGTTTAGTAAACATACCCCTTTATCTCTCTAGCATGTCCTGTCGTGACACTGACCTAATCAATACCAGGGTAATTTAAATGATCCCATTTCTAGTACTGTGTTGTAACATTTGCTAGCTTCCCTGATTTCTTTAAGTATTTCATCATACCTCTCCGTCTGCAAAATTTAACCATGAGTTGGGCCCTGGGCAGCAGAAGATGAAGATGCACATCGATGTACTCTTTTTCGTACTGCCAGCTCGGTATGAGGAACTGGGAAGGCCAATGGGTGACGAAAAGAAAGGGATTGATATGAGAGGGAAGGAATGAGAGTAGTTTCCTCTAGTTGACTTGGCTCAGTTGTCCACCCCTTCGTTCCTACAATTCCTCAGAGACCACACAATGCTGCGATGATTGCAGTAAGCTAATGTATCAGAACTTCAGTGAATGCCAAATCCCTTAGAAGCAAATCTGCAGCTTCACAGTAAAAGTGGCTTCTGATGGAAGATAAGTTCAAAGGCTGATAACTACAAGTGATTACTACCCAAACAACTAATTGGAAAATACATGCTCAAATGCTGATGCACCTGCAGTGAGAGTTTTCCGAAAGTGCAGGACAAGACATAACCAACAGACCTGAAATAATTCAGATAAGAAGAGCAGGAAGGCATCTTCAAAGCATATTCAGAGAACTGTTCAGTGTAATTGACTGATCTGCACACTTTAGAAATGCAAAAATCTATTCAAGGAATCTTTCATGCATGAAAACAAATGACATTGGTTAATGGCCTAGCTGGACTTCACTCATCCTCTTTCAGATGGCTGCAACTGATTATAAACCGCATAACAGTCAATATTTAGTTTTCCAGACTACCTCTGCACTGCTCTTTTGCTCTCAAAATATTATTACGTACCAATTTTATCTCTCATCTGTTGCAAAGTTTACGTTTTTTGATTTAAACTCCGGTTTCTCCTGCCTTCTTGGTTTTGCTCTCTCATCTTTCATCATTACTTAGCATGTTCCTTCAGACCAGCACAAAAATGCCTCAGTTAGCCTGCCATTCCCATTTCACCCAGTCTAGGGTTGATCTTTTTCACTTTCCTGCTTATTCCATGGCATATGGCATTCTGCAAAGATTCCAGGGGGTGAAATGGAGTAGAGGTATAGCCTAGTGGTTAGAGCAACTGCCTAGCACCTCAAGGGCTCAATTTCCACTGACACACCTCTGGGGGCTCTGTGCCTGACCAGCTGCAGAGGGAGCTGGGGAGTCCCAAAGCCCTGGCTCACTTCTGAACGGTCACAAGAGTAAAGAGCAGTATTTGCTTTCTCTCCCACAGCTGTGATAAAAAGGAGCCTACTGAGTGCCTGGAGGTTAAACAGGGGCACATTGAACATGCCCCCATTTAACTTCCAAGTCCTCAGCAGGTTCCATTTAATCACAGCCACAGGAGAGAAGGCAAGTGCCACTCTTTACTCCTGAGACTGTTCAGAGGTGAGCTGTGGCTTTGGGCTTTCCCAGCCTCTTCTGCAGCTGAAAAGGAGCAGGGCTCCATTTGGTGTGTGGCTGGGGGGGACGGGGACTGGGAGCTAGAACAAGAATGGAAATGGGGATAGAATGGAATGAGGGGGGGGGGCTAGGGGTTAGAATGGTGGAAGGCCAGGATTGGAAATGGGCTTATGTTGGGGGATGGGGGACTGGGACTGGGACTGGAAGGGAGTGGATGCTGGGAGGGACTAGAAGAAAACTGATACTGTGGGGTTAGGATTGGAAATGGGCTGATGCTAGGGGACTGGAAAGGAGTTAATGCTGGGAGGGATTGGAGGAGGACTGATACTGGGGGGCTAGGACTAGAAATGAGCTGATGCAGGGGGATGGGCAAATGGGACTGGAAGGGATTGGATGCTGGGAAGGGCTGGAACTAGAAGGGGATGGGACTGGGACTGGAGGGAGAAAAAAGGAAGCCGGGAGAGTGAGAGAGGAACCGATATTTTGTGTGGGAGGGAAGAAAAATCTATGTTTGGCTGAGTATTGGGAGAGTAAGTTGGGATTGAGGATGGAGGGGTGAAATTTGAGTGGATGAAAAATGAACAAAGAAAGAAATGGAGGAAAGAGCAAAAGGAGAAAGATCCGTATGTTAGAGAAAGATATAGAGAGAATGGAAAAAACTTGAAGAGAGACAAAAGAACAAAAGGACAGCAGACAATGGACAGTTAGCAGAAGACATGGAGAAAGCAGAAGAAAGTGACTGGGGCAATTGCAATTGAAAAATAAAATGCCCAAACAACAAAAGGTAGGAAAAAGCTATTTTATTTTGAATTTATTAACTGGACCATGGGGTATGTTTACTAAACTGCGATAACGTAGCAGCTGCTACATTATCGGGTGATAAGTAACATTAACTCGCGTTAACGTTACCTATCGCGCGATAAGGTCTCCGGTGGCGATAAGTGCCGCAGAAGGTGGAGAGAGGGTGGAGAGAAGGGGTCAATGGGCGGGGAGTGGGCGGGGAGAGGCTCCTGGTACACTAATGCCGGGAACTGAAGGCTCAAAATTTACCGCGAGTGAAAACTTGGCATTAGAGGCAGATTTGCAGGAGAGAGAAACCAATTAAGGGTCAGCAATGTATAGCATAGGCAGGGAGCCCCAGAAAAGTGATAGTAGTGCTACATGTCCAGCAACAGCATAGTGCTCATGTATGAAAGGGCACTATGGTGATGTTGCAAATGGGGCACAGGGGGCCGCAGGTGGGACATGCAGTGGGGCAGCTGGGGCACAGGGTGGACTAGGCAGATGCCTAGGTGGCACATATGAATGCAGAAAATGGAACCAACAAGACAGCAACTGACCAAGGTCAAACATGCCCACGAGTCTGTGTCCCACAGTGTCCCATCCAGGGGACATTACCCAGCATGTACCCCAAAGGGCACACAACATTGGCAGGCAGTGCCAGGGGGAAGCATGGATGTCTATGTAGGCACCCCTACCCCAGACCCCACACGTTAGGCAGCCGCCTACCTTCACACTGGATGGCCTGGGACTGCGCACCACCAGCACCACTAGTATATGGGCAAGTCAGCATGGTGGGGGGAGGGGTGATGGTGGTGGAGGGGGCAGGGGCATTTGTCCACAGCAGACCAAGGCCAAGCCCTGTTCAGGTGGGTGGCATGCAGTGCAGCAGACAAGGTTTGTCTGATGAACCATGGTATTCCCAGGGACTGACCTGCCTCTGTGGCAACAGTATGGTGCAATACACACAGCTAGTTTGTTCTGGGGCAGAAGGTCACAGGTTCAAGTCCCAGCTGTGGCTCCTGCAGACCATGTCCCTACATTCTACCTTACAGAGCACATACAACATAAACATGTGCACTCCCTTAGAGCATCAGCCAACAGGAGCACAAACACCCACACCCACAGGCTTCACTATCCAAAGCCTCATGGAGAGTCAGGCTGTTGGGCCTGGTGAGGAGCAGCAGTTACCACCAAAGCACTATTACTAGCACCTGCATACCATAGCAATTGCTGCACTGTGCTCAGGACTAGTGTGGCAGGCAGGGCTGCCAACCACCCCTATCTTTGTACAATGCTGAAATAGGAGTGGGAGCGTGTGTATGTCTAGCCATTGTTTTGTGGCTGCCTACTCCTCACCGGGCCCACAATGCTTACACTGTTTCCAGCGTTAGCCTGCCAATGTGCATAATGAGGAGCAAGGTATTGTGGGTATGGCCCGTACAGGGCAGACTGGGCAGGATGCATCTGCACAGGGTGTGCGGCAATGGCTGGGACATTGTAGTGGCCGACCATCACCTGCCATGGACAGGGTGGACAAAGCATGTCATGCTGGGATGTCACTCTTACTCAGACTGAGCAGTGACCATGGCATGTCTAGGTTCCCACATAGTGCTATGCAGTGTTTCTCTCAAGTGATATCTGTGTGTTCCCTGTTCTGGAACCCAATCACTGAAATACCTGCTTGGTGTCTGTGCTTAAATCCCACTTCGGGGTGCACATAGTTCCTCTGGGAACATGCACTATAGACTGTCTAGCAGAATGTCTGCAGTTTGCATGTGCATGGCTGGTACATCTTGCAGGGTGCAGCAGGTGCAGACTGACTGTGCCCTCTGCTGGTGAATGTCAGATTGTGGTGGGGGGCAGCTGAGCTTTTCCAGGCTTCCTACCAGTGCCCTTGTAACAAGTACAGAGCTACATTAAATGCCCTGGATGGTGCCCTTCCGCTAGCTGGACTGGGGTTGCTGGTCTCACAGCCCTTCATCATGTCTCTCTACTCTGCCTCAATTGCAAAAATGTAGAGTGTGTGTCTGTTGGGGCCAGATCCTGTCCACCACCTTGACCCAGAGAGGGTGGGGTGGTAGGTGGTGCTACATAATCCGCATGTGGGTCCAGACACACACCCCCCACTCCCCGCACAAGTGACCATGGCAACCACAGTGGATATGCACTATTCGGGGTGCATCATGGTCCACAAGGACTAGACAAGACTGGGGAATACAGATGGACACAAGGTTATCTTAGGTGTGGCTGCAAGGAATACCTGTCACAAATTGGCACTGATGGGAACCTGCAGCAAAGCCTATTTCAATCAACCCGGGTACTGTGGACCTGGTGCTGGGCGCCCCACCTCACCCTCAGGGTGAGCACGGAACCCACACAATGGCATGGTCTGTATGTACTCTGTGCCAGTATCACACATGGTCAGTTCCCCCTACCAAGCTGAGGTGCTGTAGAGGTGCATACCCCATCTGGTGAGCAGATGTAGACTGCTGTTCTGCATGTGAATTGCATTATGGGTACTGGTGGGTTTACCCTATCCTGGTAACCACATCAGACATTTTGTGCGGTGACTTGCAGTCTTTCTCTAGCCAGCCATTGCTGGAATCAAAGCTTTCAAGATGTAGCACAATGGTTAATACAAGGACATCCATAGCAGAGTTCATAGGTTCAATCCCTCAGTGGTCTCATTTTATTAAGCCTGTCCCAGGCAAGTCCTTTTCATTCCTGTGACAGTCATATCTCTGCAGATCTGTGCTGCCAGCACGTAATACCCTCATCACAGTTGCCAGCCATCCTTCTGTCCATCTGTCTGTGTCTGCCAGCTGTGTAGCGTCCTGTACTTATGTGCAGGGTGCTACCCCATGTCCTGCACTGGTACCCGTTTCTGCATTGTGGCTCTTCATGCTTGCCTCTCCTGTGTCTGCTCTGCATGGCACTACTACTCCTCTGTCCTCCTGTCATTGCACTTATCATGCACCTCTACTTCCACTGGTGGACACGTATTCCCATTCTCTACCACCCACTGTCATTGTAGCACTTTACATTGCCAATACCCTGTGCATCGGTACAGCTGCCTCCATTATGTTTGTCCCCTTTACCGGCTGCCACATAGGCTGTACTCAGATTTGGCAGGTCCATCAGTTCCCACATCTACTTCCTTCCATCACTTGTTCATTGTCTTTCCTTGGTGCTCTGTGCAGTGTTAAGGTTACATCTGTCTTTTGGCCATACATTTCATGCTTGTCAACTTGTGGAACCTTACTGCCCTTGGGCACCATTTCTTGGGTCACCTTAACATCCTTAGGGCACCTTATATGGCACCTTAGGTTAAGGCACCTTATAAGGTGCCTTATAGGGTGCCTTAACCTAAGGCGCCTCATGAGGCGCCATTTGGGGCGCACTATAAGGCACCCTAACCTAGGACATAGAGCGCCTTGTCAGCCTTGTAATGTGTTTGGTTTGTCAGCTTTAATATGCAATGTGCCGTTAACGTGCGATAACTGGCAAGGTGCCCTTTACCGCGTGTTAAACGGCCATTGCTACTTCAACGCCGGTACGCACATGTCCTTATACGGCATTGCTCACATTAGCGCTGCACTTTTCGACGGTAACATTTTTGCAGTTTAGTAAACATACCCCTATGTCAGCTCTGAAATATGTGCATTGCTAACATTTTGCATTTTGTTTAGAACAAGAGGAAATTAATTTATAGTTTTATTTCTCCAGTCTTGTACATTCTAAGTTTGTTTTTTGGGGTTCCCAGTTTAATTATTGTCTTCATATTTCTAAATTGTGATCCCTTGTTCTATGTTTGGTGACAGACTATGTTTTGAATGTGTAACCGAGCTGCAGTATTCTATTCATATAGGGACTGATTTTCAAAGGCATTTACTCAGTTAACAGCCCATATTAACCATGCAAATGCCTTAATCGTCATTTTTCAAAGGCACCTAATTGACTAGTGCCTTTGAAAATCCCCGATTAAGTCCCCTAGTTCGGTTAGCATCAGGGCATGTTGCGGGCGTTCCGGGGCGTAGCGGAGGCAGGGAATGATGCTAACAAGGTAGCAGCGATTTTGCTTATCTTTAAGGCGCTGGGGCTAACCAAACAGCATCCAAAATCTCTGCTGCCCGGGTCAGGCTTGGTGACTTTCCGGCTATGCGGAAAACCCGGAATTTTCATTTCCGTCGCTGCAGAAGTGAAAATCTGGGTTTAAGGGGTCAGTGGGCAGGTCTACTCAGCTATGGTGCTTAGCCTTGCTCAATGCAATATTGGACCCATAGTTTCTATGTGGCAGTCCCACTTGTTCTCTTTACTTAGTAGAAGATGTATTGGTATTGTCTGAGATATATTACTTTAATATTTGCAGGGTTGCCTTTTGATAGGTAGGGTTTGGTGTTTTGTGAGTCCTGGTAGTGCAGTTATGATACGGCGGGTTTGCTATGGATTCTAAATGAGCAACATGTATAGTACTTCCTAATATGCCTGGTAGTTGACACTGGAGTATAGTAATGCAGAAATCTGGTAGTCTCTTTATCCTCACTGCTCCTGCAAATGGAATTGAGACACTCATTAAGAGGCATGTCTATTAAAAGTTAATACGTATTCACAAATGTTAATATGCGTTAAGCGCAGCAATACCCATTTATTTCTATCGGCACAGTGGCACTTAACACACATTTTTAATAAACATTCCTCTAAGTCATTGCCAGGACAAAAAAGAGGCTTGTGAAAGCTGCCTAAAATTTTAGATGGGCAACATATACATTTTAAACTAAAATAAATAAAATTTATGCAAATGAGGTCCAGTGGCTATGCAAATCACCCTTGTGGCACCCCTGGCAGCAATTTCAACATGCTCTGCTGGACAGGCAGCAACAACAGCAGCAGCAGATACAGACTTGTTCAGGCTCTACAGAGACCGCAACTCCACCCTACAGCACAAGTGCTACTTAAAATGACAGCTGAAGATAAACCTGATCACTTTTTGGGGAACTTTGAGCAAACTGCCTGCATGGCCAGAGGTGTATTGGACTACCTATTTGGGGACTCTGCTAACTGGTAGTAGTCAGGCTGCATTCCAGGATGCCAACCTGGACGGGCGAGCTACATATTCAGTTGTCAAGGATGCCATACTGGAACGAGCCGGCTGTACACAAGAGGCCTACCACTAGTGATTCAGAAAGGGGGGATTCCAGATAGAAGAAAACCCTCAGAGGTTCTTCTATATACTGAAGGATCTCACATGGAAGTGACTACAACCAGACAGAAAGACCAGGCGCAAGATAGCCAAGATTGTCCTATTAGAGAAATTTTTAGAGGGCTTGACCACCCCAATGAAACAGTGGGTACGTTAGCACCCCAAGCTTACACTGGAGAGTGCACTAGAAATAACGGAAGGGTATCATGAAGCACAGCCGATGACTGGAGCAGACAGTGAGAAGGGGAAGAAGTCATCTATTAGCTCGGGAGAACGGAAAGGGAAGCCAGAGATGTTGACTCCCATATTCCAAACCCTGAAGTCACCTCCTAGGCGGACATGTGCCCAACCACAACTCCTTTATCTGTTTTAGGTGTGGAGCCCGGGGACACTTTAACCGGAATGTCCCCTCTATACAGAGGAACCAAGGGATGTCAGCCTAACTAGACCTCACACCTGTACTTTTATGGACATTCCCTGCCCAGGTGCATTGAATGTTTTGATTCCAGTGGAGCCTGAGGGGACCTGCTTCCAAGCCTTGGTAGATTCAGGGAGTGTGCGGACCCTCATTTGCTGAAGGAACCGTAAACGATTTCAGATTGATTATGCAAAGACTGTAACATTGGCCTGTGTGCACGGAGACTAGAGGCAGTATCCAATGGCAAAGGTTTCACTCAAGACTCCACCAGGGTAAGACACATTCAAGGTCATAATACTGCCCCGGCTCCCATACCCAGTAGTAATTGGCTAAGAATACCCAAACCTTTGGGTGATATGGGCCTGGCTAACTGATGACTCCGCTAAGTCAAACCAGAACAGGTTCTCGGAGGTTTTCTCCCTAGAAACCCAGATCTGTATATCAAGAATCACAAGCTTGTTAAATCCCAGAGTCAGCATCGCCAGTAGAAGCTATGCTACCACCAGAATCTGGGTGCAGCTATAGAGGAGGGGTCCAGGGAGGAAGAGCCTAGTGAAGAAATCCTTGGGGATACTGTAGCTCAGGTCCCAGCTATAGTAACCCAACCACACCAGTCTCCCTCCCAGAGTGGAGGCTAGAGAGAGATCCAGGGAGCTTCAAGAAGGCCCAGCAAGAAGATGAGTTCCTTAAACGCTGTTTTTCGATCCAACTGCAGGATCCATCCCACTAACAGGGAAACAAGCCATCAGGGGTCATATTCAGGCTAAGGAAAGGCCTGATCACATGCGACCAATAGCCTCACCCACCAAGGCATCAAGCAGCACTGACCGTCACTCCGGAACACTTAAAACAGCAGTGCCCCAGCTGATTCGATACCTGCATGCAGCTCTTCAATCTGGCTGCAGCAATCGTTCCACTAACAAGGAAGCAAGCCATCAGGGGACATTTTCAGGCTAAGGAGAGGCCCGATCAAACTTGGCCAATAGCCCCACCCACCCACAGCATCAAGCAGCACTGACCATTACTCCAGAACACAAAGCAGCAGCGCCTCAGGCGCACCCGCGCTGGTGGGCCCAAGCCTAAGGGCCATGCCGAAGGACCCTTAGACATGGCTCTTGGAGTGGACTGCAGTAGTGGCATTTACAAACGAAACCCAAACACACAGCACCCCAAGGTAAGCTCATCTCCAAGCACACAACACAGCTGCAATTCAGAGTTTAAACAAACTGTTCAAAACACACTTAAGTACACAATGCACTCTAATAAGAGATTCTCAAACCTTCCCAAACACAACATGGATAACCGGATTCTTAGCTACAGCATATTCATTATAACAATTGTGCTCCTTCTTTTGCAAACAAATGCCAGAGATACTATTCAGCAAAAACAATACAGACAATACCAATCATACAAAAAAATCAGAACTAGATCACCGCGATACTACTCATACCATACGGAACAAAGAAGACCACACAGACTCTTACAAGTACTTCTTTCAACACCATCTTATAAAACTCAGCATGCTACTCAACATGCATTAACATATGCCCTAATAAATTTACGCACTACTTGGAACAAACGTCACACGTTTTCTGACTACATCAATGACCAGCCTATCGATATAATGTGTGTAACTGAAACGTAGCTCAACGATACAGACAATGTTATTCTAAGCCAGATAAATTCACCAGGATACACCATACACAACTGCCCCAGACCATCTAGAAGAGGCGGGGGTGGGGGGAGGGTAGTACATACCATAGCAAAGCAGCAACTAAACCACTACATTATCCACCATGATACGGAGATAAGTAACATAACAATAGCCAGCAAATCCATTACAGTCTGCCTCACATACCGTGCACCAAACACCACTGATGAAGAACTATCAGACATCTTAGAAAAAGTATGTCTCCACTCAAACCCACAACAACCCTTCATTCTACTTGGAGACCTAAACCTGGCATCTTCATCCCCTAATCAGGGGCGCTCCTTCTTGAACACAATGGAGGTGCTATACTACATACCCCAGCTCACAAAAAAGGAGGTACCTTAGATCTCATCTTTGTATCAAACCACATGCTGGAACAAAACGTCACAATTCACCCCACCATATCCCCAATTCCCTGGTCAGACTACTCCATGATCACTTTTAAAATAACAACCTCCACATCTACAGACCAGCATGTGGATGTACAACATGAACACAGAAGATTCAAACAACTTGACAATAAAGCATTCCTACAACAAGTGGTGCCACACATTAATCTCAACACAACAAAACTGGAAGATATTGTTGAAAACTGGAATAATACCATATGCAAAAAGATGCCCAATCAGAGGAAACATGTTGCTCCATGGTACTCAAAGGAAATCGATAACTTAAAAAGGACATTATGGAGACTAGAACGTACTTGGTGACTAAATAAAATTCAAGAAAACCTGCAAAAATATAATACAATGCTACATAACTACAACCATCCACACAACTCTCATAATGAAATCCCCCAACAAACCAAGGGAACTATTTGATATAGTATGTACACTCACAAAAGAATCCACCCAGGTGAAAAATCATAGCATAATTGACCCGCAAGAGATAGTAAACTACATGGAAACAAAGTTAAAATACATGACAACACATATCTCTAAACCACTAGAAGACTCACCCACAAAATATCAGTCATCTATAATGGGACACATTTTATATACTACTACTATTACTGGGTTTTTGTATAGGGCTACAAGATATACACAGCGCTGCACAGACACATGTAAAAGATGTCCCTTGCTCTTCAGAGTTTACAGTCTAGTCAAGACAAACAACATAGTAGCTGTAGACACATGATATATCTAGGTGGAATGGTAAGGGAACACAAAGGAGACCAGGCAAGTCAAGATGCGAAAGTGGCAGCAAAGGGTTGAGTTTTCAGCCTGGACTTGAAAAGGGCCAAAGAAGGCACCTAATATACAGACCCAGGTAGTTTGTTCCAGGCATAAGGAGCAGCAAGGTGAAAGGAGCAAAGTCTGGAATTAGCAATAGAAGAGAAGGGCACAGATAGAAGTGATAAGACTATGTATTAGTGTATTATTCAGAACTTTGTTTATTGTAAACTGCACTTGATCATGCAGAAAGCGTGGTATAAAAATGTTTGTTAAATAAATAAATAAATAAATATGCCAGAAGAGTGGAGTTCCTGAGGAGTTCCCAACTCAAGCTCAGCTAGATGACATCATAACTCAGATAAAGACAACCACACCCCCCTTAGATCCATGCCCAGTTTTATGGATCAAGCTTGAAAGAAAAGATCTGGGTCCAACCTTACTTAATATCATGCAGTTATCCCTCACATAGGGTCACCTGCCCCCCAACCTAAAACAAGCCTCTATAAGACTTGTATTGAAGAACTCCAAACTTGACCCTAAGGATACAGACCCATCTCAAACTTATCATTCATCACCAAAATTATCGAAAAAGTGGTACAACAACATTTCTTATATACCGCCTTTCATGTAACCGGGTAGCCGGACCCGGTGCTCTACCCTACACTTTTTCTCACCCCCCTCATCCCTTCTCTTCCTCCTCCCCTCATTTCCACAAACTACACAGACAACTGATCTTGGAAGCAACAGGTCGCAGCTTTATTGACAATTAACATATAAACATTTTGAACAGCCAATCATCAAACAAACCCCAAGCGGCGCGATACCTCACCAGCCATACAATTAGCAAGGTGACTTCGCCTCCGCTCCAGCCTCGGTCCAAACACTGGCAAAGTTCCTACCACTCCTGCCCGACTTTGCCATATCAATAGCAGAAATCTGCTAGGGATTGTCCGGGTTGGGGGCACCTCGCCCCCACCCCAAGTATCCTAAGGCTCCAGACCCCAGAAATGTCCGGGATCCCGCCACCGGCACAGGCCACTTGCTGGGCCTGTGCCGCCCACCCCCCCAAGCTCAAGCTGCGACCTGCAAGTGTCAGCATACACTACCCGCTCCAATGCCTCCTGCCAATCATTCAGGAGCAGATCTACCCCCACAGGAGATAAATGTACCCCGTCACTCCTATACAAACCGCACAAGCCACCTCCACCCATGAATGCTGCACCTGATACCTGCCATGCTCAGAAACCCATTTACCAATCTGTCTATTAATTTTCGTCAGCCCAGGAGACCAATGCTGCTGCCCCCAGCAGGCAGGCCTCGGGATGATATCTGACCATATCAAAACCACCCCCCGAAACATCCTTAGTACTAAAGAAAAATCCTTTTTTGCAGCATTGATCAGTTGCTTGCAGGTCCAGGAAACTAGATCGTTGCCTCCAAGATGTTCTAGCAGAAATCCTGGCTGTTCCTTAATGCGCCCATGGTGTCGTAGCAAAGACATCAGCTGCATCCACCGCAGACCTCGCTCGCTCAGCCATGCAACCGACACCAAAGCAGGATCCAATCCCAGGTTTGACCCGATAGGCCGCACTGCAGCTCACTGGCTGGCCCAGAACACGAAGGAATGCCCCAGCATCCAACATCCCTGCACACACATTCCCCCATCTGCAAAAGAAAAGATCAATTAATATCAACTACGACCAGCACGCCTGCCCACTTTATAAGCAGACATACCCATCAAAAGCTTTGTATCTCCATATGCCAATACTTTGAATCTGTACACCCGACAGCCCAGCCCCTGCTGCACTAGTCGTTGCTCCGATGCAAAACGAATGCGCCGAAAAAAGGCACGGGTCTTCGCCCATCCGCCACAAAGCCATCCATAATACCGCCGTCACCTGGAAGCGCGTCAACACCCACGCATCCTTATGGACAAATAGCCCAGCCCCAGCCTGTGGGAGAATGTGGTAGCAATTTTCGCACCAAGAAGCCCCCCCCCCCCCGAGGTACCCCATCCAACCGCTCTGGCGAAAAAGGCAAAACCCGCCAAACGTGCATGCACCGTCGATCTAGCAATACCCCGCTCTTTCACACTAAGGATATACTGTTCCCTGTAAAATAGTTATCTCCAAGTTATAATGCCCTGTTCAATGTAATTTCAGTTTGTTCAATGTAAACCGCACTGATGCAGAATAGTGCGGTATATAAGAGAATGTAAATAAATAAATAAATAAATAAATACTGCCCGAATAATTGATCAGAGACCACCCCCATCTGCCACCCTCGTAAGAACATAAGAACATAAGATATGCCATACTGGGTCAGACCAAGGTCCATCAAGCCCAGTATTCTGTTTCCAACAGTGGCCAATCTAGGTCATATGTACCTAGCAGTTTCCCCAAGAGACACAAGTTCCACAATGCTTGTACTGGGTCAAGCATTGATATTTTCGGTCACTTCTTAATAATGGTTTATGGACCTTTCCTCCAGGAACTCGTGCATGAAAAAATTCAACAACTCTCTCACAACCCCGGCGGTATGTCTCCCAGGTCCGCTCCGCCACTGAGCTCCGCAGCACATTCCTCATCTCTGCAGGCCACATCTCCATAAGTTCCAAGGGACCGCGCCACCAATATCAGAAAGAGTTCCAAAAAGGTGATATTACTTAACAGACCTGCGTCCTGCCAAGCCTGCAGCCAGCGATCGGCACACCATGCGCCTCCAAACTAAATGCCCATCCCTACTCCTCCTGCTGCATCCGTGTACAATTGAAAATCCTCACTAGATCGCTCTGCATCTTATTAATACCGATGTCCCATTAAAGTCTTTCAAAAAGGTGTCCCACACCCACAAATCCTCACGGATACTATTGGAAATTCGAATGCAGTGATGAGGCTTACACACCCCCGCAGTCGCTGCCGCCAACCGGTGAATAAATACTCGCCCCATCGGTATCACTCTGCAGGCAAAATTCAACGACCCTAGTAATGCCTGCATTTCCTTCAACATGTATTTCGAGGAGGCCAACGTATTCGCTACCAAAACTCACATCTTGCCCACCTTCTCGATCGGCAAATGTGCTACCATAAAATCGGAATCCAACTCAACACCTAAGAAGGTGAGACTTGTCGTCAGGCCCTCTGTCTTCCTTTTGGCCAAAGGCACCCCCAACTCAGCAGCCAAACCCACAAAACCTTCCAACAACACTCCACGCCTGTCATCCTGTGATGCACCTACAAACAAAAAAATTATTGAGGTAATGCACCACATCCAAGTATCCCATTCTCTGCACCACTGCCCACTGGAGGAAAGTACAAAATTTTTCAAAGTATGTGAACGACACTGCACAGCCCATGGGCATGCATTTGTCAAAGTAAAATTCCCCAGCAAATTTGAAACCTAACAAATGAAAATATGAAGGGTGCATCGGCAGCAAGCAAAAAGCGGCTTTGATATCCTCCTTTGCCATCAACACCCCACGACCCGATTTCCTGACCAACTCCATGGCCCTGTCGAATGATGCGTACTGTACCGTAGAACACTCGGTTGGGATGTGATCATTGACCAATGCCCCAAACGGAAATGACAAATTATGGATCAACCGAAACTTCCCTGGGTCCTTCTTGGGTATAATTCCCAACGGAGACACTACCAAATTCGGGAAAGGTGGCCTCACAAATGGACCCGCTATCCTACCAAACTGCAACTCGACTGCCAACTTCTCCCACGCTACCGACTCAAAACGTCATACTGAAGGGGAATTCCTAGTCGCCCCAACTGTCACCACGCCTTGAACTGGAATAACAAAACCCGACTGGATCCCTGCCTGCAAAACGTTCCTATCTTCTTTCCTTGGATAGTGGTGCAGCCATGAGCTTAGCACCCCCACTCGGATTGGGGAGGGGGCCAAGCCAAAACTCCTTTTCTACTTCGGGGCAGACGGGGGGGGGGGGCTACGGAAGACCTTTTTTAATACAATTTGCTGCTGAGTGTGCTCCGATACAAACGGACTTCGGTCTCCCTCACGAAAGGAACGATTCACCCCCGCATTGCCAACTGGCTCTAATTTTCCTCCTCCCCCTCCTACAGCTCCAGCATTGGCTCTGACTGACATATGCGTGAGCCACAAGTTAATATCCTGCGTGCCCCAAGTTAACAACTTGTTCTCTTCCATTTTATCCCTAAATGTTTTGTCGTAATTAAGCCACGACCATCTTTCATGTGTCTGGGATGCTTCCAAAATCGCATCCGCATATGACAGCAACATCCCATAATGCTCCGGATATTGCTGACCCCACACACTTGCTAAATGCAAGAAAGCCCTCACCCAATTCACCACATTCTTAGAGACCTTTCTAATCCTCCCAGCCTTCTCGTCCTCCTTTCGCTTCTTCCTACTTTCACCCGAATGCTTCCGACCCTCATCAAGCGAAAAATATCGATATATCTCCTCGTCCGTATTTTACGATGCAACTTCTTCAGCACCCCTTCCCACAGCTCTGGTAAGGTCGTCAACTTAGCAGCCCCACCCCCGGACATGCCCCCCATCATCACACTGCCTTACACCCCCCGCTTCTCCCCTTCATCCCTTGAGGACACCGTAGACGAACTCGACGAGGTGGAGGAGGATGATTGCAAACTACGCCGCTGCCGGCAAGAGTGCTTCTTCTTGCTCGCTTTCCATGCCTGTTCGACACTGTCCCCCTCCCCCCTGCCCCATGTTCTACCTGCCACTCACCCATCTCTGTCATTGTAGACATCCCCATCACTGGTGGGCGAAGCACTTCTTGCGGAAGGTCCTCCACAGACTGCCGGGTGACAGCTCCTTGAACAGAAGACCCCCCAACAGAGTCTCCCCATGTAGCCGAGGATCCCGTGTCCATATGCTCCACACGTGATGCCCCACTCATCCCGCACACTCCTCTTGGCGATGCCATAAACGGAACCTGTGGAGACAAAAAAGGAAAAGCCGAGGGGGGCGGGGGGAGACCGAAGCCCATGTCGGCTGCCAGGCCCACGTGGCCCTAGACAGGCCTTGTCCCCCCCAATCCACTGCTCCCATGCTATCTGTGGTCCACCAGCCCCATAACCCATCTGGACTGGCATCCCCCCCCGGGAAAAACACACTTCTACTCCATCCACTGGAGCCCTCATATCCCGGCAAATGACCCTCACCCCCATCACAGTAGAGGTCCCAAGCCGCTGAACTTGATTGGCTCCCCTCCAACTTACCATATCAACCCTGAGCCCCACTTCAGTCACACATTGTCCACCTCCACCAGCTGCCTGAACTGGCTCGGCTTCCCTTTGGCCACCCCTCCTCGGCTGACCCCACGTTCCTCGCCCCGAGCTCTGCTCCTTACCCCTGTCCTGCTCCCCATTCCTGAGCCCTTACCCAAGGTTGAGGCCCCATCACGCCTCCTTGTTGCATGCCCGGGGGTGCTTGCCCACCGACTAGTGGCCATGCCTCTGGACTGCTCCTGTGCACCCACCTGCCTCCCCCGTACCCCCATCCCAGCCCCTTTGTCCTCCAGCAGGCCCTGGAACCTCAGCCCTGCTCATGGCCATCCCCCTGTGCTTACTTCCCTGTCCCCGAGGCATCCCCCAGCTAAATGAACCTACTGCCCCAGAATACCAGACTGCTATTCAAGAATATAGCTTTCTTCTTATGATTTTATTTATTTCTTTATTTATTTTTATGGCCTTACTCACCTGCTGTCCCAGGCTTGTTTGCACAGCCTCACACCTGCTTTGCAGCCTGGTCTACCTGCGCCACCTCACAGGGAACCCCTGTAGTTCACCAGAGCAGCAACAACAGCTTCCTCTGGTCCCCTGGCTCCCACTCCCCACCAGGCAACCACCACCTCCACTGCCATTACCGCAGGTACCACAGCTCAATGTCTGCTATTGCTGCATGCAGCTTGCCCTGCACCTTCAGCACTATCAGATACTGCCACTGCCTGATTCTGGCATCTCCAATGCTCCTCAGCCCCAGTCTGCTGCTCAGGCCCTCTTCATGATCTCACCAGCTGAAAGACAACCTTTGCAAGTGCCCAGAACCATTTTGCCAACTCCACAGCACATGCCCACACCACCTCTTGATTGCCCCCCCAAGCCAATCAATTTTAAAGATGCTTCTAGCATCCCCACACCACCATGCCTCTCCCCCCCTGCCCATGCATGCATGCATGCAGGGTCCCACAACAGGCTGTGCACCCAGTTATCCACAGCCACCAGGATCCTGCCTGTGTCCTTAATCATATCAAGGTGGTTTACATTGAACAAGGCATTATAACTTGGAGATAACTATTTTACAGGGAACATGGGCAATGGAGGATTAAGTGGCTTGCCCAAGACCACAAGGAGCATCTGTGGGACTAGAAACCCCAGTACTTATGGCCCAAGGTTGCTGTCCTCTAGTGGGATTTGAACCCCTGACCTTTTATTTATTTATTTGCAACGTTTTTATATACCGCCATTTCCTAAGATCAGTGGTGGTTTACATTGAACATAAGTCAAAATACAGAGAACAATGTGAAATACAGAGTAACAATAAGTAACTATCCAAAACAAATGTAACTTTAAGCAACTTTGTACAGTTAAGGAGGTTCAGAACTATTTACAGTTTTGACATAATTTACATATATACAGGTTTTAGTTATCAGCTTAGGTAGGAAAGTGGGTAGTAGTAAATTGTATATGAGTAATAGATGCAGACTGTATTATGGAGGATGGGAGGTTGTATCCATACAACAATCCATATTGGAATAATGTTGTGTTAAAAGGTGAGATTTTAGTGCTCTTCGAAACATTTGTAGGCCTTTTATCTCTCTAAGCTGAGCAGGGAGGTTATTCCACAAAGTGGGTGCAATATATTTGGCCTGAGGTACCTTGCCCCCCCCCCCATCCACTAGGCTACTCCTCCACTCCAAGATCATCTAGACCAACACGCTCCACTGGACCACTATCAACATGGTTTAAACCTAACCACAACATTCCTCACAGATTAATTATGGGAACTGATAACATTAGGCAAGGATTCATATTAATCTTCTTAGACATGGCAGCAGATTTTGATACAGTTAATTACCACATCTTGTTACGAAGATTTCAAGAAATAGGACACTGCCCTCAGTGGTTCACTTCTTATTTAACACACAGGAAACAGCATGTCATATGTGGCTCACAGAAATCCAAAGCAATTGACCAAACTCAAGGAATGCCACAGGGTTGATCCCTATCAGCAATCCTGTTCAATATATACCTGAAACCTTTATGTAACATAATAAAAAAATATAATATATACTATAATATCTATGCGGATAATATTATGATTTATGCCATCTTCTTCAGGGAACACCCAGATTATACACAAATCTAATCTAACGCAATGTTATATACCACAATGATCCCATACTAAATAGGGGTTCGGTGCAGTTTACATCCATATAAGAAAACTAGTAATTTTTATATACCGCTTTATCACTTCAATCAAAGCAGTTTACATTGAAATTTAAACTTGGTAATGTACATTGATAACTTGGATTTTTCTGAGGCAATGGAGGGTTAAGTGACTTGCCCAAAACCACAAGGAGTGCTAATGAGAATCAAACCCTGGTCTCTGGGCTCCCAAGCCAGTGTTCTTAACCATTAGGCTACTTCTCCACATTTTGATTAAATGACCATGTTTTCAAACTTTTATGAAATTTGGAAAAGAAGGGGATACATTTCAAATATTTGAGCAATTCAGACCAATACTGTTTTGCCAAATAAGGAACGGTGTGCCTAAAACAGAATTTCAAATAAATACCCCTACAAGATGGATACAGTAAGGTGCTAATAGATTATAAGCTATTAGATTTACAAATCATTAGCTGAAGTAATAACGATGAAAGATATTCTGGAACAAAACTGTTAAAGAATTTGTATAAAAATGTTAAAACAAATCTGGTTAGTGACCTTTAACCAATGTAATTTATATAGCAGAGGGGTTATTTTAGTGTTCCGGGAGTCGCCAAAAATGAAGTGAGCAGCTGTAGACTAATCTGAAATTGAGAACAATTCAGAAATAACAAATTTCCATAATCCAAATATGACACGATGGTGCTTTGCACCACAATTTGAAAATGTTCTGTAGAAAAATAGCTCCTTAAACTATGCAATTGGAATAGTTCATAAAAGGCTTTAGGGACAACCAAACTCACATAGGTCTCAAATGTTAAATTTGTATCTATCAAAACCACAAGAATTGTTAAGACCTAACTGATCTAACTTCAGCCCTATTGTGCCAAAGCACACATTAAATAATCTGGTACAGGTTTATTATTATTAAAGCACATAAGTTTACAAGTCAATATTTCAAAAACAAAGGTTAACGATTTTGCCCAAATTTCCAAATTTACAATAGCAGCATTAATAGCTTTATAAAAAATCTTTAGAAGGGGAAAAAGTCAACAGCAGTGAGATATCATCTGAATAAGAATAAAGTTTTAAATTCAATTGCTGAAAAGCAGACCCTAAGGTAGTCATAATCAAGTTAAATAGAATGGGTGACAATTGGAAACCCTGTGGGACCCCACAGCAAGCATTCCACTCAGAAGAACAATCTTGACCTAACTGCACTCAATATTTTCGGTACTTCAAGAAACCAACCACGCACTACACCATTTAACCCTGTTTACTCTAATAGGAGCATTAGTACATCATGGTCTACTAGATCAAAAGCTGAACTCATATCAAACTACAGAAGAACTGCTAGATAATAACAATACAGTGGCTAGGAAAACAAAACCTAGCTATAAATTACAATAAAACAGAAGTCCTCCACATCACCAGGAACACCACATTCACCCCACCCACTACCATAAAAATACAAAGCAA
The DNA here is from genome assembly GCA_033557465.1 of Ichthyophis bannanicus. Taxonomy (NCBI): domain Eukaryota; kingdom Metazoa; phylum Chordata; class Amphibia; order Gymnophiona; family Ichthyophiidae; genus Ichthyophis; species Ichthyophis bannanicus. The sequence goes on from CM066032.1 coordinate 137,833,018, forward strand.
TGATCTTGCCATAAAATCAGAGGTAAAATACCTAGGTGTTGTACTGGACCCAAAACTAAGGGGCATGTTTACTAAAATCCGCAAAATAGCGCGCCGCAAAATAGCGCACGGCAACGCGGCACTGAAACGCGCAGAAACGCGTTTAAACGCCCCGCACACGTGCGTGTCACCCCCGCACAGGTACGCGGCTCACTAACGGGCCCCGTACAAGTGCGGGCCCGCAAATGTCCGATAGAGGCGTGGAACGGCGAAAGGAGGGCGGAGGAAGGCTCCGGAGGGGCGGAGGGACGGGGTCAATGGGTGGAGAGTGGGAGGGGAGAGGCTCCCCGCACAGTATCGGGCCCGAATGTGCATGTAAAAACTACCACGAGTGAAACACTCGCGGTAGAAAGCATTTAAAGGGAAGAGAAACCATTTCCGTCAGCAATGTACAGGAAAACCGGGGAAACCAGCAAAACGTGAGCAGTGTGATATATGTGCACAGCACAAAAGTGAAAATAAAAATAGAAAATGACCACAACAGAACTATTAAAAATAGTAATTCAGCTGGGGAACAGTTATAGTGATGGGCAAATACAGAAATCACACCCAGCAAAGCTCCAGAAAAAAGAAATGAATTTTGGAAGGGTCTACTGAGAGGAGACTCTTCCAAAAAACATTTCCACGTGTTGGAGCTTTCCTGGGAGTGTTTGCTATGGTTGCCCATTAATATCACTGTTGCCCAGCATGGTAATATTTTGTCCCACATTTCCCGTGGTCATTTCCGGGGTTTATGTGCACGTTTGTCACCAGACAGGGTGCATATGCCCACAGTAGAATTGCGTAGAGCAGGGTTTGTGACTCCATCCTGCCAGGCTTACTGCCTCCAGGGGCTGCACTGTCTCTGTGGCCAAAGTGTGGTACAGCGGACAGAGTCATTACCTCTAGGACCAGAGGGCAGAGGTTCAAAACCCAGCTGGGGCACCTGCCAGCCCAGTCCCTATATTTTACCCACCACTAAATAAAGATAGCGCAGACACCCCTGTATGCATGGGGAAAACACCCATATTTTACCCAACACCGCACACACACCACAACAATGGGCATTACCTACAGCCAAGTCCCCCAAATGCAGTCCCATACTGCCACATTGCAATCAGGTCAACTGCTTTTTCTGAGAGAAGTTCATGCCAGCATGTTGGCGGACAAGTACATGTGGTGCAGGGGACAGTGGCTGCTAACCACAGAAGACAGAGGCCTAGCCATGTGCAGGCTGGCACAGTCCACTGCAACAGACAGGTCCTGCCGGATCCACAGTCATGGACAGTCCAGGGAATCCAACCAATCTGTGGCTACACAGTGGTGCAGTGCACACAGACAGTGCATACAAGAACAGAAGGTCACAGGTTCAAAGCCCAGCTGGGGCTACTGCCAATCCTGCCCACATATTTTTCCCACAACTAAACAGTGATAGTAAGGACACACCTTTCATGGCGGGGACATATGCAATGGTAAGACATCTATCTTTTACCCCACTGAGCACAGACACCATGAACAGGGGCAGTACCTAGAGCAGAAGCACCCAAATGCAGTCCTGGTGGGCCACACACCAGTCAGGTTCCATGCTGACACTCATACAAATGCCTGTGCTGTATATCTATGCACCACCCCCATGGCATGTAGATGTAGCCCATGCATATTCATGAGGGATAGCAGGAAAACCCGAACAGTGTGATGCAAACCTGGACTGGAGTTGGGAATCTGTGCCGTAAAGCAGCAGCCATCAAGGGCAGACACACCCACACCCACAGGCCCCATTGGCCAATGTCTCCTGGAAAGGCAGAACATTGGACCGTGCATGCAGCACCCAAAACGAGCACTTGCATAACTTACCAATGTCACCCTACACCTGAGGTATACGGTACACAGCTCGGAGACGTTTGCTAGGAGCACAGGCAGGCAGTTATCCATACGTTACGTACATACTGCTAGTTGACCCCATCCAAACAATCTGTTAGGTGTTTGCGGGGCATGCTCCAGGCCTGGCCTCTGACGGTGCTTACCACCCTGGGGAGTGACCACCAGCTGTAATGCGTACCATATCCATGCCTTGCCGTGCTCAGGACCGGTTTGGTGGGCAAGGCTACTTACCCCCTCAATCGTAGCACCATGATGGCAGAGGTGTGGAAGTGTGTGTCTGTCTATACAGTGGGTGTTGGCTGCAAGCCCCTTCAACAGCCCGCACTGCCAGCACTGTTGCCAGTATTGGCCAGTCAATGTGCATAATGAGGTGCAAGGTACCATGGGTATAGCCAGGGCAGGGTGGCGTGGCCAGGATGCATCTGCACTGGGCATAGGGCCCTGGCAGGGACATTGGCTGGGATATTGTAGTGTCCGGACACCACCTACACAGACAGGGTGGCCAAAGCATGTCCTTCTGGGGGATCACGCTCACCCTGACTGTGCAGTGACCACAGCATGGCTAGGCCCCCCCATAGTGCTGTATAGTAGTTCTCTCATGTGATAGATATGGGTTTCTCTTTGGGGCCCAGTCACTGATCTATCTGCTTGCTGTGTATGCAGACAGCCCAGTTCTGGGTGCATGCATCTCCATTGGGAACATGCACTATGGACTAACCAGCAGACTGTTTGTAGCTGGTAAATGTCTTGCTATAATGGCTTGCAGGGTGCAGTGGCTGTTGGCTTGCTGCAGGGGAATATCTGGTGGTGGAGTGCAGCTTACCATACCCTGGGCTTATGTCTGTCTGCTATTGTGTTATGGCTGTGTATGGAGCTGCCTCCCTGGGGGGGGTGGTGGTCCTCAGCAGGACTGGGGTTGATGTTGCCCTCTACTGCCACCTTTGCAGGGAGGTAGAGTGTGGATCCCTTGATGGGGACCATGTTTGCCACTGGGGGGGTGCACCTGATGGCGGCAGACAGGGATATCCATCGTTTTTGTGCAGAAACTAGCTATCTTACACATTAACACTGCTTTGGAACGCCCGCTTGGCCTCCGTCAGCCATGGCAGGTGTTGTTGACCTGGTCCTGGCCACCTCATTGCACACTCAGGGTGAGCACAGTACCCGCACGATGTAACGGTGTGTGGCTACTCTGTGCCAGTAAAACACCCGGTCAGTGCCCCCTACTAGGCCAAGGTGCTGTGTGGGTGCACCCGGTCACTTCCCCCAACAGGGCCGAGGTGCTGTGGGGGTGCATTCCCCATCTTGTGTCCATCTGCGGACAGCTAATTTGCATGTGCAGTGCATCATGGGTACGGGTGGCCTAACCCTATCCTGTTGACACCAGCAGACTGTCTGTGAGGTGACGTGTAGGCTATCTGCAGCCAGCCAGGGGCCTGCTTACAGCTATGGAGCTGTAGTGCAATGGTTACATCACTGCATGTGCAGCCAGAGGTCATGGGTTCAAACCCACAGTGGGGCCCTTTGGTAGGGCTGTCCACAGCTTTATTTTTATTTACTGTACATATGTCTATGCCGGCAAGACCACCCTCAGCTTACTATACCCATTAGGTGCCTCTGAGGGTGCTTCATAGGGCGCCCTGTAGGCCACCTTATGGTTGCCATCCCTATAGGGTGCACTATACATTATCCTGTGTCGCAACATACATGCTGCCCTATAGGGGTCATTCAAGGGTGCCTTGGCGAACAGTGCACTGTAACATGTGCCTTATGGGCCGCCGTATGTTAACATGCTGGGAGAGTGCGTTTGCTAGTAGTGATAACAAAATAAAATTATACAGCCTCCTACAGCACTCCACAACATAATACATACTGCCTCAGCAGGCATTTTTCACTGGGCATTGTGAGGAGTTGAACCCCTGATCCCTGCACCATTGGTCAGTGTTTTAACCATTGTGCTGTGGCTCTGTTCCTATGCTTGTGCATCAGCGCGCCGCCTTGTGCCTATCAGCGCGCCGCCTTCTGCCGCCCAAGGGGACCAGTGCGCCGCCTTCTGCTGCCCAAAAATAACTGTGCGCCGCCTTATGCCGCCCAAAAAGCACTGTGCGCCGCCTTCTGCCGCCCAAAAATAACTGTGCGCCGCCTTATGCCGTTCCAAATTAATTTGCCTCCTAAAACAATGTTAATCATTACAGTTACTGCCTCAGCTGACCTTTGTCGTTGCTCACTATGGGGTATTGAACCCATGGCCCCTGCACCATTGGTCAGTGTCTTCACTGTTGTACCACGGCTCTGTTGTTTTGTATGCTCAGCAGCGCGCCACTTTGCCTTTCCACGCGCTAATGTCGACCCCCGCACATTAGCGCGACGCACACACGTCCGGTTGCTTACTACCGTTTTTTTTCTATTTTCTGCCTGAACCGCCCACTCCTTATATGGCACAGGCACACTAGCACGGCCCCGCACGTTAGGAATGTTTAGTAAACAGACCCCTAAGTTTCCAAATGCACATCAACAAAACAACAAAAACAGCTTATCAGAAAATGAGAGCCATACAGAATCTCAAACCTCTCCTCGATGAAAGCAATTTTAGAACAGTTTGCCAAGCAATGATAAACATCCAAACTAGATTGCGGCAATTTAATCTACCAAGACCTCCCAAAACACATAACACTCCCCCTCCAGATGATTCAGAATACTGCAGCGTGAATAAGAAAACGGAGGTCCTGTTCATCTCCAGAAATCCTGAGTTTACACCACCCAGCTACGCCGAACTGCAAGTAAAATCAGCTATACGTTACCTCGGAGTCACATTGGATCAGAACCTCAACATGAAGCAACACATAACCAACACTGTAAAAGCGATCTACTTCAAGATTAAATCCCTTAGACACCTACGCCCTTTACTTGAACCAGGCGACTTCCGCACCATTTATCAAGCCCTCATCATTCCTCATTTTGATTACTCAAACGCCATCCTACAAGGACTCCCTCAGGCCACCTTACATCCCCTGCAACTTGCCATGAACAGTGCAGCGCGGATTCTCCTCGGAACGCCAAGAAGAGAGCATATCACACCCCTCCTGAAACAGTTTCACTGGCTCCCCATTCAAGCCAGGTTAAGCTCCAAAACCCTAGTGATGACATTCAAGGCCATCAAGGGGCTCTCCTCCTCTTCACTATGTGACCTCATCCAACCACCCATACCCAACAGGCTAAGAAGAACCTCTGTAGCCAACATGCTAGTGATACCGAGAGACATGACAAAATGCTCCAAAGCAACATCGAACAGAGCCTTTAGACTATGCGCCCCAAGTCTCTGGAACTCCCTACCACCACACATCAGAGCAATCCCTAACTTGAGCCAGTTCAGGAAGGCCTTAAAACACTTCCTCTTTATCAAATACCTCACTGACTGCCCCGAACCCCAGCCACCAAGTATGATCAATACCCAATAACTCCATCTGACATGTATATAGTTACCTATTCAATGCTACGCATATGTATATTGTTTTCCCTGTTTTCCAAGTTACTTGTTCCTGTTCAATGTAATGACCTGACTTTGTTCATTGTCGGATACCTTTTGTTTTATGTAAACCGCGCTGATCGCAAATAGTGCGGTATATAAGAAATAAAAATAAAAATAAATAAAAATAAATAATAAAATAATCACATGAACTACACGACATACCCACAGAACATCTACCCTGATGCAACTACACCGGCTCCCGGTCCATGTACGTACCACATTTAAAATACTGGTTATCATATTAAAAATCCTACATAATTAATCTCCAGACATTCTCCAAACACTAATCCACAAGGACCCAGAAAACAGAATGAAAAGACCAAACCATAAAAATCTACTTATCATCCCAAGCACAAAGAAAAAACTCAAACAGTCAACCTGCAACACAATATTCTCCATATACACTCCATCACTATGGAGCACCCTCCCAGAAAAAATGAGAGCCACCAAGGACTAATGGGACTTCAGAAGGATGCTAAAAGCACTTCTTTTCAAAGAATACTATGGACACATAAAAAGACAATCACATATGATTGTTATCAGTTCCCATAATTAATCTGTGAGGAATGTTGTGGTTAGGTTTAAACCATGTTGATAGTGGTCCAGTGGAGTGGAGGAGTGGCCTAGTGGTTGGGGCAAGGTACTTCAGGCCGGAAGGTTGGGGGGTTCAAATCCCACTAGAGGACAGCAACCTTGGGCCGGAAGGACTGGGGTTTCTAGTCCCACAGGTGCTCCTTGTGGTCTTGGGCAAGCCACTTAACCCTTCATAGCCCATGTTCCCTGTAAAATAGTTATCTCCAAGTTATAATGTCCTGTTCAATGTAATTTCAGTTTGTTCAATGTAAACCACACTGATGCAGAATAGTGTGGTATATAAGAGAATGTAAATAAATAAAAATAAAATGATCACACCAAATGCCCACCTATATCTATCTTACTACCCATAATATCATCTCCTGCTATCCCTCTTCCCCCCACCCCCAAGTACCCTTGTCTAATGCTTGGCAGTTAAGATTTAATGTGAAGAAGTGAAGTGTAATGCACTTGGTAAGCAGAAATCCAAGGGAATTGTATGCACCTTTCATGATATCAAGGCAGTTTAAATTGAACAAACTGAAATTACATCAAACAGGGCATTATAACTTGGAGATAACTATTTTACAGGGAAGATGAGCTATGGAGGGTTAAGTGGCTTGCCCAAGACCATAAGGAAGACCTGTGGGACTAGGTTGCTGTCCTCTAGTGAAATTTGAACCCTTGACCTTCCAGCCTGAGGTAACTTGCCCCACAAGGCATATGCAGCACTATACAGACACATATAAAAGACGGTCCCTGCTCATCAGAGCTCATAATCTATTCAAGACAGAAAGTACAAAAAATGAGAACAAGGGAAGAGTAGGGAAAGGAAAGAGAGAGAAGGAGAATAAAGGATTGAGATCCAAAAGCGGCCTGGAAGAGGTGAGCCTTTAGCATGGATTTGGAAAGGGGGAGAGATGAAGCCTGACGTAAAGATACAGGTAGTTTGTTCCAGGCATAAGGGGCAGCAAGATGAAAGGATCGGTCTGGAATTACAAGCTGTGGAAGAGAAGGGCATAGAGAGGAGCAAGCTAGAGGAAGAGCGGAGTTCACGGGGAGGGATGTAGAGAGAGAGGAGAGAAGAAAGATAGTAAGGAGCAATCGAATGAGTGCACTTATAGGTCAGAAGGAGAAATTTATATTGGATATGGAAATGGAGGAGAAGCCAATGAAGTGAATTGAGAAGAGGGGTTGTATGAGTATATTGGGGCTGACAGAAGATTCAGAGTTTTGAACAGACTGAAGGGGAGAAAGATGACTCAAAGGGAGACCAGCAAGGAGGAGACTTCAATAGTCGAGGCGAGAGATGACCAAAGAGTGGATACGTGTTTTAGTAGTGTGTTCAGAAAGGAAGGGGCAAATTTTGTTACTGTTAGAGAATGAAATGACAGTTTTTTGCTATCTGTTAGATATGTGTGGAGAAGGAGGGGGAGAAATCAAAGATGATCCCAAGAATAGTGTTATCAACAGAAATAGAGAAAGGAGGAAGGGGGAGAAGAGGGTTTAAGGGGAATGATAAGAACTTTGGTTTTGGCCATGCTCAATTTTAAATGGCGGTGAGACATCCAGGCAGTGATGTCAGATAGGCAGGCAGATATATGGGCTTGGAGTGTAAGAGAAATAACAGGTGTAGATGCATTTGAGTCATCAGCATAAATATGACATTAAAAGCCATGGGAGGAGATGAGAGCAACAAGGGACTGGGTGTAGAGAAAAAAAGGAGAGGGCCCAGAACAGACCCCTGGGGCACACCAACTGAGAGTGGGATAGGAGCAGAGGAGGAATCATCAGAAGAGACACTGAATGAGTGATGGGAGAGAAAAGAAGAGAACTAGGACAGCACATGGGAGGAGTAGCCTAGTGGTTAGAACACTGGCTTGGTAACCAAGCAACCAGGGTTCAATTCCCACTAGTACTCCTTGTGGCCTTGGGCAAGTCACTTAACCCTCCATTGCTTCAGAAGAAAGGCCTGGCAATCTACTTCTGGTGACACTGCCAAGAAAACCCAGGAGAGCTTCTGGGTCACCAGGAGTCAGGACTGACTCAAAGACACACATTGCATTGCAGGACAGCACAGAGCCCCTAAAACCACGTGAGGACAATGTGTCTAGGAGAAGGTGGTGGTCAACAGTGTCAAAAGCAGCAGAAAGGTCAAGAAGAATGAGGACTGAGTAAAGGCCATTGTATTTAGCTAGGAACAAGTTGCTGGAGACTTTGGCAAGGGTCATTTCAGTAGAGTACAAGGGACAAATGCCAGATTACAATGGATCTAGGAGGGCTTAAGAAGAGAGAAATTCAAGGCAATGGCAGAGAGAACTACACATCAAGAATTTTGAAAATGAAGGGAAGGAGGGAGATGGGTCAATATTTTGAAGAAATATACTCAATTATGCTATAAATCTCTAAACATATCAAAAGAAAAAAAATCACATATCATATATCATATAAATTACGAATTAGTGTGTTACAAAAATATATTTTAATATTATCCAATAAACACTTACTACAAGAATTATTTAATACTACATATATTATATGTTGCATTTGTATCAAAATATTGCACTTAATCATACAATTAGAAGTATAGAAGCCACCACAAAAATTCTTTCTTATAGTAACAAAAATACCTTCTATTCTCACATATACTTACTACAATAATTATTTAATACTGCATATGTTATATTCTACAATTCATAAACAACTACAGAGTGTCTTTAATACATGTACAACTCCAGAGTGTCTGCAATTCATGCACAACTCCTCATTAACAGTTCCCAACTCCAACTATCTATTATGGTGTTTCTCCAATGGAACTTCTGAATATTTCTTTGCAATTACTGCCTCATGGAACTGAACGTTGCAAAAACGCTTAAGGTATTAACATGCCAATGTCTCTCCTTCTTCTCAAAACACCTCTTCTCAGACGCATCGGGAAATCTCTCAAAGCAGATTTTCAATATGAACCAATGAAATCTAATAACAAATATAAACATAAACATTCCAACAAAAGGAATATACTATTACTATTATATATTATAAAAATTATAAACATACACACCAACCATCAAAATGTCTCCCTTAATCATCCTTCAAAAGTAAAACGCCATGGGCACGACTGAAAAAGCACCAGGAAGAGAAATCTGAGACATTTAAAGCAATCACATTGTCATTCAATGAGTTCCATACGGCTTTCTGCCAGAATGCATAAAGACACCATAAATCAGACAGAAAACAGCATCCGAAAAAACGCCAACACTTGCACATTTATATCCAGGTACAAGTCCTCTACGTATCAGTAGAAGCAGTGCCATTCCACCTGAGAATTTAACCCTTTAGGTTCCACAGTCTTTCAACGGACAATGAATTGTTGTTCCCTACGGCTTTTATGCACAGCTGTTATGTCTGATCAACTTTCAAGACTCGGAGGTTGTGATCGTGGTAAGGCTTCTTCATCAGTAGTTTGTATTATTATAGTGTGTGTTTAAAACATGTATTGGATTGGAGTAAAGTTTCTATTTGTTTTTTGTTATATAAGAAGTTTCCCTGAGGAAGCCGTTAATCGGTGAAACTGTGGTTTATGGTGTCTTTATGCATTCTGGCAGAAAGCCGTATGGAACTCATTGCAATATTCAGTTCCATGAGACAGTAATTGCAAAGAAATATTCAGAAATTCTGTTGGAGAAACACCATAATCGATAGTTGGAGTTGGGAACCGTTAATGAGGAGTTGTGCATGAATTGCAGACAGACACTCTGGAGTTGTGTATGCATTGTAGCATATAATATATGCAGTATTAAATCATTATTGTAGTAAGTATATGTGAGAAATGTAAGGCCGCGGGCCCCGTGCCCGTGGCCGCTTATAACCGGGGGGGTGGCAGTTCGCTCGCGCCCCCCGCGTTCCGGCGGCGCGCGGGACGTGGTGGGTACCGCACGGCCAGGCGACCTCATTGGCTCCCGTGGCGTTTTGAAATGCGCGGGAGCCAATGAGAAGGCTGGGGCCATGACAGCAGGGGGGTGGGTGCGGGGACTCGGCTCTGCTCTGGCCGTTGTCGGTTGAGCAGGAGGGCGCCGGACGTCCCACCTGCCCTCCCTTCCTTGGGGATGCTCGGCTACGGGGGTAGTGGGTTGTTGCAGCTGGGGGGGGGGGGAAGAGTGTGTTTTTTGGCGGGATCCCGGAGGTTTCCGGGGTCCGGAGCCGGTGGCAAGCATGAGGGCGGGGGTGGGGTACCCCCGACCCGGTTAATCCCTCAGGTTTTTGCTAATAATATGGCGAAGCCGGAAGAGGGAGGGTGTGGAAAATTGTCGGGCCTGTACCCTGCGGAAGCGGATGCGGCGTCACCTTGCTACTAACATGGCTGGTGAGGGCTCGCTCTGCTTGGGGGGGGGGAGTTATAATGTGTTGATTTGTATTGGTTGATTTGTTAAAAAGGTTATTAAAGCTGCGACCAGTTTAAGTCCATGATTGTTGTCATGTGTTTTGTTTTGAATGCAGGTTGGCAGGGGAAAGTTAGGGGGGGTGGCTGAGAAGGGCGAGAGGCGACGTGTCCGCCTTACCCGGTTATAGAAAATATTGTTGTTACTATAAGAAAGAATTTTTGTGGAGACGTCTGTGCTTTTAATTGTATGATTAAGTGCAATATTGTAATACAAATGCAACATATAATATATGTAGTATTAAATAATTCGTGTAGTAAGTGTTTATTGGATAATATTAAAATATATTTTTGTAACACTGATTAATTTGTAATTTATATGATATATGATATGTGATTTTCTTTTTCTTTTAGTATGTTTAGAGATTTATAGCATTATTGAGTATATTTCTTTTTTTTTGCATTGTGTTTTTTTTTGTATGCTTTGTTTATTTGCAAATCAGTGGTGATTTTTTCTTGATTCTTCAATAATTTGAAGGACAAGTATGGTCAAGAGAAGGTTTCTTGAGGAGAGGTATGACCAGAGCATGCTTGAAGGCTGCAGGGAAAGTTGCAGTAGAGAATGATTGGTTGAGAATATGTGTGTTGAGGGGGGAGGGGTGACAGAGGAAGAGATGGAGTAAAGGAGGTGTGGATAGGATCAGAGGAACAGGTTGTATGTTTAGAGAAGGAAAGAAGATGAGAGGTTTCCTCTTTGGAGAACTTTAAAAAAAAAGGTAACAGAGATTGAGGGAAAAGGTTGGTATTGAACAGGAAGAAGAGGGGATAAAGCTGATTTTGGGGGAGATGGAGTGTAATCTTGTGGACTTTGTCATGGAAATAATCAGCTAGGGTTTGAGCAGAAAGAGAAGGAAGGGTTGGAGGTAGAGGTGCCTTGAGGAGAGAGTTAAGAGTAGAGAAGAGATGACGGGGTCAGAAGTGAAAGAATTAGTTAGATGGACATGATAGTTTTGCTTGGCAAGTGCAATGGAAGATTGGAAAGAAGCAAACATGAATTTGAAGTGAAGAAAGTCAGAAAGGGAGCGGGATTTGAGCCAAACGCGCTCAGCTGAATGGACACAGGAGCAAAGATAGTGGGTACTTAAAGACAGCCGGGGCTGAGGCATAGTGTGCCTCATAGGATGTAGGATAGGTAGAGCAAGAATATCCAAAGCAGAGGAGAGGGCAGTATTATAGGAAACTATAGCCTCATCAACCGAATTAGAAGACAAAATGGAGGAGAGAAGTGATGAGACAATAGTAGAGAGAGCTAAATGATCAATAGCTTGAAGATTCCTAAAAAGGTAGGAAGAGATTGGGCGAGATTGAGGTGGGAAGTAATGAATAGTGAAGCTAAGCAGGTGATGGTCAGATAAGGGAAGAACTAAGGTAAGGAAATTAGAGGGTAAACAGAGAAGAAAACAAGGTCAAGGCAATGGTCGTGCTGATTCGTGGGGGCAGAAGAGCAAAGTTCAAGGTTAACCCCTGTGGTGTAGAAGGTCCCTCTGATCCCTTAGAGAGAGGTAAAACAGAAGAGTTAGCTTCAGTAGCTGACAGAAAACAAAAGCACATGGCTCATGGTTTCCAGGGAAACCACAAGCAGAGTGAGTCACAGGAGAGGAAAACACGCCCCTGCTGCAGTTCAGCTCCACAGTCACGAGTTGAGGCAGAACACCTGCTGGGAGGAGGGGTCAGGTTAAACCCTAGAAGGCAGAGATATAAAGAATGCTCATTAGAGAGAAAGTTAGAACAGCCAAGGGAACAGCCGAGAGAACAGCCAGGAGAACCAGGTAGAGGACAGCCAAGAGAACAGCCACGAGAACAGCTGAGAGACCAGCTACAGGAATGGAGAGAAAGACCAAAGCCAGAACAGGAGTTAAGCTCAGGAGCAGAGGAACTGCTTGGGACTGAGGACCCAGAGGAGCTGATGGTAATAGAAGGTTCTCTGAGGTTTAATTCAGAGAGGGAAATCAGCAAGAGGAACAAGTGGAGAACCAGTGCCAAGAAGCCAGGTAGAAACAGCCCAGGTTCGGTGCCGTGTCTGAAAGGCAGCCAAAGGGAAAGATTACCAAGAAGGCTGACTTGGGAGCACTCACAAACTCCAAGGTTTGGATCTCTAGCTGACCCTGAAGTGAAGAGAGAATCTTCTGTAAGAAAGCCAAAAGGTAGGCTGAGAGATTCGTTTAAAGACCAAACTGTTTTTAAGAAGTGGTCTTGTGTTAGCCCAGAAGGGTGGGGCTCTCCTCATAGTAAATACTGTGGTAATTCTCAACCGTATCTAGCAGAAGGCTGCAGGGAAAAGTCTGGGGCTGAGGAACTGGGTGTGTGCTTGGAAACACTGTGTAGCCAGTTTCAAACATTCCCAGCTGATAACCATTATGAAGCAATGGAGACAGAACCAGCTGTAGAATACATGCCAGTGGAAGAAATGGACTGTACATTATCTGTTTCTGATAATATAATACCTGTGTGCTAATACTAAGCTGTTCAGAGAGCTGCAGGAGGAAGCTGGAAGAAAAGCACAAAAGGTTGAGCAGAGAAATGCTTGTTTAAGTTGGATTTTTGTTCAATTCTTATATTGTTTCCTGCCAGAAGATGTATGGCAATTTGTTCTTCATTTCCTGTATGTAAAGCCGCTCGGAGGGGAATTAAAATCCTGTTTATTTGCCTGAAACCATTCATGCTCAACTACTCTCTTTTATTTGGATAGTAAATACTACAACTCCCAGGAGGCAGTGCTTCCCCCAAGCTCTGTTCTACTATCTAAAGAAGGGATCAGGCCGCTTAACTCTGCATGCCCAGGCTGCGGGGTACTAGCGTGTTACACCCCGGAAGGTCGGGGGTTCAAATTCCACTAGAGGACAGCAACCTTGGGCCGGAAGGACTGGGGTTTCTAGTCCCACAGGTGCTCCTTGTGGTCTTGGGCAAGCCACTTAACCCTCCATAGCCCATGTTCCCTGTAAAATAGTTATCTCCAAGTTATAATGCCCTGTTCAATGTAATTTCAGTTTGTTCAATGTAAACCGCACTGATGCAGAATAGCGCGGTATATAAGAGAATGTAAATAAATAAAATAAATAAATGTTCCCTGTAAAATAGTTATCTCCAAGTTATAATGCCCTGTTCAATGTAATTTCAGTTTGTTCAATGTAAACCGCACTGATGCAGAATAGCGCGGTATATAAGAGAATGTAAATGAGTATAAGTTCTATGTAAAAGTGTGAGTCATAATGTAAACCGCTTTGATTCTATGATAAGGCGGTATATAAAAATTGTTAAATAAATAAATAAATAAATGAAGAGGTAAGGAAAAGGAGCTTGGAAGTATAGGGAACAGAAGGGTTATCAACATGAATGTTAAAGTCACCAAGAATAAGAGAAGGGGAAGAAGAATCAAGAAATAAGGAAAGCCATGAGTCAAAGGGGTATGTTTACTAAAAGGCCGGTAAAGTGCGGGCCGCGGTAGAGTGCGTGTGCCGTATAAGGAGTGGGCGTTCCGTCCTGAAGAAGAAAAGCCGTGATTGACAGATGCGCTAAGGTGCGCGGCGCCCGTGTGCGCCCCGCACCTTACCGCAACTGAGAGCTGAACGGGAGGCATATGTGTCGCGCTGATCTTCAAACAGAAGAACAGAGCCACAGCACAATGGTTAAAGCACTGACCAATGTTGCGGGGATCAGGGGTTCAAAACCCCATAATGCTCAATGGCTTGCTGAGGTGTTAGTTTATGAGGCAGGGAAATACTGGGCCGGATAAAGCAGCGCGCTGAGTTTTTTTTGGCGCACATCAATACTGGATGGGATAAGGCGGCGCGCTGATGTTTTTATGCGACATATTAATACTGGGCGGCATAAAGCGGCGCGCTGATGTTTTCTGGTGGCATATTACTACTGGGCGGCATAAGGCGGCGCGCCGGTTTCGGTGGCAATCGCATACTGGAAGGTATAAGTGGGGCGCTGATGTGCAAACAGAAACACAGAGCCACAGCACAATGGTTAAGGCACTTACCAATGGTGCAGGGATCAGGGTTTGAGCCCCCACAGTGCACAATGTAGACAGCTGCCTGAGGTATTTTTTATTTTAGGAGGCATATAAATAATGGACATCATAACGTGGCACGCAATTGTTTTTGATGCAATGTAATACTGGCTTGCATAAGTGGCGCATGGATGTTAAATTAGAAGAGCAGAGCCACAGCACAATGGTTATAACTCCCACCAATGCTGCAGGGATCAGGGGTTTGATCCCCACAGTGACCAATGCAGACTGCTGTTTGCTGCATTATTTTAGGAGGCTGATAAATAATGGGTGGCATAAGGCGGTGGTATGCTGGGCAGAAAGCGTCGCGCTACTGTTTTCTGAGTCATGTTAATACTGAAAGGCATAAGCGGCGTGCTGATGTGCAAATCTGAGAGCAAAGCTGCAGCACAATGGTTACAACACCAACCAATGCTGCAGGGATCAGGGGCTCAATACCCAACAGTGTAAAATGAAGACAGCTGGCTGAGGCAGTAGCTATTAGGTGTAATATTGTTTTAGGAGTACCTTATTGTATATTTGTAGAATCATAACTGATAGCAAATACACTCTCAAAGCAGTGTAACAGAACGTCGCCCATCGGTTAATGCAGAGGGCACATGTGAAAATGCAATGTCCGCCATGGCACCCTACAATGTTGGTGAAAGTGTAGCCAAGTGTGCCATATGAGGCAGGGTAAGGTGAGAGCACTGTCTCAGATGGCAGCAGTGTGCATTGTAACGTATGGGAATTGTAAGTCGGTGTGCTGACCAAGGTCTGCCATACCTGATTTGGCAGGGAGGGGCTGCAGACAGGGGCAGGCGACTGATATCAACAGGGGTTCAGAGTTATTCTCATATGGTAATCAGTTGCAGGGCCTGTCTGTAGCCACTCCCAGCTAAATCAGGTATGGCAGACCTGGGTCAGCCATTCTTGATGTAGCAAGGAGCGACTGCACACAGTCCCTGTCGACTGATATCAACAGGGGATTAGAGTGTATCTTATCTTGTAAACTGCCCTATTCCCGTTGGAGACTGAAATCATAAGAGTAGTACAGCTCCATTAAACTCAAGCTCTGGGGAAGAAGCCAATACTCCTCTGTTGTGAATGCTGACAACTGGTGGAGATAGTGAATGATGGAGGAGTGTTCATGGTTTGAATGTTCCAGTGAATAAGGTTGGCAGAGGTATGTCATCTGTCTGTGTGCAACTGTACAGCAATCTGTGATGCTGTCTCAAAAGAACTACCCCCTTGTGCCAGATATTAATGCACCTTTTATGGTGTTTCAGAAGGCACAATATAAACACACGTTGCTAGGAAATGAAAACCTCATTCTCCACAAAGGCCATGTTGAAAGGCTGTCAACTCCCAAGGCACTATTGTACGTAACCCAAAAGCTGTGTCAATCAAAGGCATGGCAAAAGATGCCCCAAGGATGTAGAGATGAACTCAGAAACGTTACCCACTAGCACTAACATCCCTCAGTTTGAATGGCAAAGGAGGTATGTGGCAAACCCACACG
Organism: Ichthyophis bannanicus; assembly: GCA_033557465.1. Taxonomy (NCBI): domain Eukaryota; kingdom Metazoa; phylum Chordata; class Amphibia; order Gymnophiona; family Ichthyophiidae; genus Ichthyophis; species Ichthyophis bannanicus. The sequence goes on from CM066032.1 coordinate 137,848,973, forward strand.
TAACACAAGCACTGCACAGAGCTAAAACACAAAAACAATACAAAAGTAAAAGAGGGATGAAGATCAGTTGCTGTTCTGCAGAAATCATCTCCATCCCATGTGGCACCCATTAAAATGGACAAACATATTCTGGCTAGCTACAGCCATGCACAGAGTGATGTTAATGTACCGTGCTATAATGACTGTGTGTGAAAGAGGATGGTAAGATGTGGCCGGCAGAGAAGGCTCAAATGGCAGAATAGGTGACATATCAGGATGACTGTGGAGTAAAAGTGCTATGCAGAGCACACACAGGAGAGGCAATCAGGGACAGCTGCAATGCTGGAATGTGTAGGAGGCCAGGATGTGGGTTATCAGCATGCACATCAGGGTAGGATGGCACACAGTTGCCATTACAGAAAATTGTACAGAAGGATGGGTAACAACTCAGTTGAGGGTACCATATGCTCACATCACACATCAGCACATATATGACGCTCAAACAAATGTTAAACACCTTTTACGGACAAGCATACAAATATAAGACACCACAGAGGAAGCACACTAATGGCCACTACCACAAATCACAATGGCTAAACCGGCATGCCACACCAACAATGTGAGCTCTTTAGCAAAGACTGCATAAAGAAAGAGTGCAGTCCACTAAACAAACCACCTGCTGACTGTAAGGGCAAGCAAACACCAAAAGGTAAGCATGAGAAAATGCACATGCAGATCTGCTAATTACTCATACAATTGCAGTCTGTATTTGTGATGTGGTGCACATGTGCACACACAATGAAATGTTCTGCAGTGGATACAGCATGCAAAAGAGGGGAAAAATATACCACAAGGGCAACAGAGGACGGTATGTGGATCATGTTAATAATTTGGATCAAGACACGAGAAAGTTCCACATGTAATCAGGTGTAACACACAACACCTGAATCACAGCAAAACAAAACCCCCTGCTGCGTTGCCATGCAAACACCCTAAAGTGGGACACCTCTGAAAAAAAAGAATATGTGATGGCTAAGCAGCACACAGGATGCACCGTGATGTACATTGAGGAGAGAGAAGGGTGTTTGTAGAGGTGAGGAACCTGATGTTACCTCATGGTACAGTTAGCAGATTAGAAAACAAAGGATATAGCACATGTGCTGATCAAACCAAAAAACTACAGAGTATAAACACATGACTGTAGCCACTCCCAGAAACAGTACACTGAGCACACTGTAACACACTGAGCACACTGAGCCAAGCATACTAAGCACACTGTATGGCAACCTTTAATACCCAGTGAAGTTACATATGTCTGCCAGATACACAGCTGCCACTGTACAAGGATGTGAGCACAGGTGGCACATGTACATGTGTGACAAATGGCCCCAGACAAGTGTCAATGTGATCAAAGAGAGAAGGACTAACCTACTGGTAACAAAATGGCCTTGGACCCAAGCAAACACTGATCAATTCCCACTAGCACCCCATGTGGCCTAGGTCAAGTCATGTAACCCCTCATTACCTTGGAACAAAGACCAGTTAATCCTCATCCAATGACATTGACAAAAAAACAATGCAGTCTCTGGGTCACAAAGACGCAGGACTGATACAAAGGCACACATTGCATTGCCTGTTTATCACCCTGCTCAATCACCAAAAGAGTCACATGTTTGTGGAATAAATATCTTTATTTGGTTTATACATCACAGATAGTGTAGTCAGTGCCATCATAATATGAAGGTGAGTGCATCTCTGATGGAATATTGAAACCCCTCTAATAGGGCATAAATCCAACTCACACAGAAAAGTTAATTCATTCACCACAAATGAAGAGCAGGAGATATAATGTGCATCCACTGCATACAATGCACTGGGCAGCAGACCCCTAGCCCCTACCTGCTTCTGCATGCTGCAAAGGTGTAATGCACATATGAGTGCATGTAGAGAGTTGGCGCTGCATATTGAGGACACAACACACATCATGTGTCCCTCAAACCATATCCAAACCATATCCAAACCATATCCATCTTGCAACACAGGAGACAACCAAACCAAAAAAGCCTATGTTGATAAAATGTTTTATTGTGAAAATCAAGCTGGGAAAGTAATGTGTGAGGTCTCACATAATGGCTGAGCTAGGAATCAAAGCTGCAACAATGTAGACACAAACTCTCCTCAAAATCACAATGAGTATATGCTAACAGGTAGCACAGGCACATGAACACAAACAAATACAAACTAAACGACCTTCTCATACCTATACATATACTACCATGAAGGAGGTGGCCCTGCAACTTTTTCAGAGTAGACAGTGTTTGGCCACATATAACATAATACATGGAATGCACAATTGAAGAAGTGCAATGGTGACCCACATTGCCACACTGCAAACATCATGTCGCAATGTGAGTGTCCCTACCACAGGGCATAGCCTGGACTGTGCACATGGGAAATGCAAGGTGATGACATACATGCAGACTGTCACGTCTGCACATCCAACAAACACAATAAGCAGCATCTGAACAAGGAAATGAGGGCCAAACATCTTACACGGAGCCACAAAGACGTCTGAGGTCCACATGTTTTGTCTCACAAACATAGTCCGTCATATGCAAAAGCACCATCCACATTGCAACATGATACAGTGATGCCACACATGCATGTAAACACCATTGTCACATTGACCACATTAATTTAAGATGGTCGTGTGTCCAAAATCATTGTTGAGGTAACACTTGTAGCATGTGCAGGTGGAAAGCAGGTGGACATAGACAATAGGAGGGCTCCATTGTTGGCCCTATGGCGCAAACATGGTTGTATGCTTGATTAGGAAGAAAAAGATGAGCGTATCCTGGGTGGCATGTCACACCCAGGGCCAAAACTTAACAATACTAAAACTGTGTTTGAATGCATCAGCTGCACTGTCCATGTCATTTGCTGCTGCACACGGGGGGAACACTGCCAAAAGTAACAATACTATGTGCAATCCAACAGGTGAGGTTAATAGTGTTCCACCAAATATGGCTAGGAATACTCAAGCGTGGCATGTCAACATTCCACTTTCTTTGAAAGGTCATGTGTGTTCTCAACAATGAGCAGGACTCCCTGCAGAACCATCACACAAACAGTGCATAGAACACCTCTGTAATGGAGAATTCAGTAGGTTAACAGTAATATTGTCCATCGCAGTCATATGTCTCACTCTCAGAGGTAAAACATCCAATGGGCCACTTTCTGGTGTAAAATGTCTATGGTGTTGTTTTCTCCAAAAGGTGGGTGATGGTGACACCAGATGCACTGTAATAGACGTGTCCGGTATGTACTCAGCCCTGTGTCATGAGAGGATACATATGTTCTTGTTAGCCACCTTTGAAAAACAGCACACAATGCACACCGTTACACCTTTGCAAATTCACAAGAAAGGTATGTTAAACCACACAGTACATGATAACATTACTCAACAAAACATTGGTGATGACATCATTAATCCTAAACACACACACGGGTACAACATGGATATGGTCATGTCCATGCTCGTGTCACACAGGTGTGTCACAGCTACACACGACATGCATCTGTTTATGTGCACATAGAGGAAACATTACATGCATATGAGACAATTATGATTCATCAACAGGTAAACATAGATTCAAATCTGCAATTAACAAATGTGCAACTTACCTTGTGTGTGCATCAGGTGTATGTCAGCAATCCCATGAATCACTACACAGCAATAAGAGGTGACAGTGAAGGGAGAGAATCTCAGCAGAACGTGTACAAACACAAGGTCAAGCCACTGTTGATGCATGTCCACATTATGTTCATATCTGAAAATAAATAAAGGTGAACATCAGCGGTGACTCAGAACACAAGACACATTTTGTCTCACACCACACAACACACATGTTGATAATGCTCATAAGGTAAACAGCACTACGGAAGACATACCACAGTCACAACTGCCCCCCAGGTGCACAGTCCCCTCACAGTACATGATAAAGTACTATGCCTGAAGAGTGTCTCATCACACAGGCAACCTGTAATCACCCACACACAAAGTATGCAAATTTCTGCATTCCAGCTGCAACACATGGCCTGTATGTGCCCAAGTGGACCTTTAGACATATAAAGGCCCAGTGAACCGGCAATAATACCTTGTTGTTGGCTTATGGTACAATTTTGGGGTAGGGAGCAAGTGCAGGCAAACCAAATACAAAAGTTAACTACACACACATGCAGGTCTGCTGTACCTGTCACATATAGAGTGTGGCAGAGGACATGCTGAACACAAACACATGGGGATATGTGTGACAACAGCAAGGGATGGTTTATGGAGCTTGAAGTGAAAAACGAAACAGCACAACATCTGCCCAATATGATAGAGCAATGAAGATATGTTTTCCCCATGACCCCAGGCACACACAATCTCGCTGTACATCCACCTACCCCAACGCAAATCATTTTGGGTGATGGTCAGTCACATGCCAATGCAACACATCAACAGCATCTGCATAAACTGTGCATTGGGAAACACAAGAGTAACAAACATATGTCATGTTCTACAAGAGTATCACACACTGCACCTTCCTGTCCCCAGCTCTCATACCCCACAACATCACCTAATGTCTGACTGCTCCCTATCACAATGTACAGATCTCTCACATGTGAGAGGCAGCACAGAGTTGTATGAGGCTATCTTCAGGTGTCCGTAATCAATCTCTTCCCCACCGTACCTCTGTGTTGTTGTACAGAAAGATCAACAGACATGTCATCAACCACCATGTTTGCACCTCATCACAAAGTACAGACGATTCACACAGATCCACTATATTGGCAACAATGCCCCCTATCTTTGTGTAGGGGTGTGTCAATGTTGAATGCTAAGGCGCTTACAATTCTGGAAACACATATGGAATATGCAGGAGTGTCTCATGTATGCAGGGACCAAATACATATCCTGGTGTGTAGATGTCATACCTTGAATCATATTGACAGCTATTTGCTGATGATGTCCACAGATAGCTGTCAATGTGTGCCTCATGTCATTAAAATACCAATGCCATGTATGTTTGTACGCAAACCATGATGGCTGCATGCCATCACACTGTGTGTCATTGAGAATGTCCACGCATGGATAGCCTATATGTGTACCTCAGATAAACAACTCTCACATATGTCTGGTTTTCTTTGCCAACATAATCCTCCCCTTCTCTGTCCGACTATCTATGCAATCTATCTAATATGGACTGTACTATCCTACACTACTCACATACCCAGCCTGTAGCTGAGGCATGATGGCATATGTTGAGATTTTATCAGCAAGATATGCCATGTACTCCCTGAGAAATCTGCACAACCATAAGCCACCACCACATTCTTTGCTCATCCTGCCCACTGTAACGCACCCCTTGCTGATATGGGGTAGGTTATCCTCTGTATCTGTGTACATATGTAGCACTGTACTTAAGGTCAATTCGCCAACATGTAATGTGGCAATACTACCTCTCTGGCTGGACAATGCTCAGATCCCCATCCTATAACATGTCCATGTCATGGCTTTCTGGTGCAGTATACATTCCGACACACTGTAGGGTGACATTACCACCCTTCACATAGATTCCCTAACATCCGCAGAAACTACTACTAAGCATCTGTCTTGTGATATGTATGTCCTGATACGGCCATAATAACAAAGCAACACATAGCCAGCTGACAGGAGTTTAAGAACCAAATGTACACCCCAAAGGTGAAAAATATAAATTCAACCCACTGGACTAATGTCCCCAAACGTGGACTGGTCTCACACTGTGAACATCTCACCATATGGCTAACACTGTTCTCCACCCATATCATCACAAAACATCATTTGTGTTCAACAACAACAGGTGCAAACACAAGCAGCCACTAACTGTAAATCTAACCTTACAAATCACACACAGTCGTATGAGCAACCACCCACATCATCTGGCACCAAATGCTGTTGTGTACTGGCCACATTGTTTGTGCCACACTCATGCCTATATGTGAGTTTTGAATTATCACTAAAATGCTAATGTGGTGTCGCATACAAATGATATCCTGACATAAACTTTAACTGCTGTAAGCATAACACACATAGGATTAAAAAGCCGTGTGGGTAGGTAATACGCACATGAGAAGATCTCTCCAATCAACCTCCGCCTGACTGCTGTGCCCTCCCATGTGTCACCACTGGCACGTACAGGGGGGCACATTGGATCTTCCTCCAGATCCTCATTAATCTCTGCAGGGATATCGTGCCTGAGAGCAATGTTGTGCAGGATGCAACAGGCTATGATTATCTCTGCAACAGTCTTTGGCTTATATTGTAAGGCCCCGCCTGACCTATCCAGACACCTGAAGCGACTTTTCAACACGCCAAAGGTACACTCGATGACTGAGCGGCTGGAGGCATGGGCCTCATTGTACCTCCGCTCTGCACGTGTCCGTGGCTGACGTACAGGGGTCAGCAGCCAGGGGCGACACCCATATCCTGCATCACCTTGGAAAAAAAAAAAGACGACAATGTGGGTGCAAATATTCAACATAACTGACATATGTTAAGATGTAGTAACCCTACACAAAACAAATTCTGACATAAACATATAACTGAACAATTAATGAGCTTTCAAAAAAAAACATATGCTGTTAGAAAAGGACCACATATCCTAGAAAGTCAGTACACTCATGGGTAATACTCCAACAGTTCCATCTATACTGTAACATATTGTGTGTGTGTGTGCGCGACATGGGTATTGTAATGCATTTACTGTCCACATTGGCATCATTGCCAATTAGAGACTATAGTAACGATTCACTTGTCGCATTTTCATATTGTATGTCTGAACAGTAACCAAGGTAAAATATGCTGCCATGAGAGGGTGGAAAAAAAACAGAACATGTATGCCATGGAGGCTTGGAAAAATGTAAACCATATCACCTAGATGCATCCTGTCCTGTACGGGCAACATATCTAGATTTCATACTCTGTCTCCTTATGCTGTATATTGCTAAACAGAAATTGTTTAAATACCAATCCTGTGCACTGTGTCTATCCTGGGAACATCCCACTGAAGGTGGGGTCTGCAAACCTGCACACTGTACTACTCATGTCTTAACCTCAAAGAGATACACATCGGTACATTACCTTCATGTGTAGCTGTAAACAATACAACTCTGTATGCACACACTTAGCCCACAGCTTTAGGCATCCCCTTTCCATTATGTTAAACTACATGAGGATCACTGGCCAAAATGTGGCTAAATCATGATCATCTACAGTAGTCCCAAGGTACTGCACCAACTATATTTTGTTACACACCCCGGCTGTGACATAGGCAAAATGCGTGACCATACATATCCACACGAGTGCTGCTAGCTGGAAAGGGCAAAAGCATCCATCAGATATTCCCATACACCCCCTCATATTATATACTGGCTCCTGGGTAGCAACACCAGTCCAGAGTGAGTGTGTGAACCCAACACACACATGAGAAGGGTTACTTGTATGGATGAGCAAGTATCTCAAGGTTAAATGACATACAAGCAGTAGTTGGCAATGAACCATCATGATACGTGCATTTGAGGGCCAACCCCCCCCCCCAGAATGTGTGCAGTTGATATTACCACACACTATGAGGGATTGTGCAACAGCCTAGCCACTTGCACAGGGGTGTTGTCACCTGCACACCATGTGAATGTCAGGATCATATAATGTTAGGAGTCTGATGGTCTATGTTTGTTTGTAGTTGCTGTCTGTGTACGTCTATACCCCTGTAATAATCTAAACATACAACAGTCCCCAACCTAACATTGCTCATATGTTGATTTAAGTTTATGGGTTTAAACGAGTTTGCTAGATATGTGAGTAAACATAAAGAAAGTTACAAAGACATACATACATTACGACACCTGACATACTCACCCAGCAAAATACAGTCCCCATAACGTCCGCCCTCAAATTGTGTGAAGATTGACGAGTGATGCAGGATATAGGAGTCATGGGTGGACCCTGAAAACCTAGGGACCACATTCAGAATATGCAGATTAGCATCACATACAACCTGAACATTCAGGGAATGGTAGTGTTTGCGGTTGCGAAACGCCACCTCCCTGTCTCTAGGCGGGACCAGGGCAACATGTGTGCAATCAATAGCTCCCATCACGTGTGGTATCCCTGCTAATGTCTCAAAGGCCTGGTTCAGGGTCCCCCATTGTTGCCTAGTGTGGGGAATGGCTATGTAATTCCCCACCCGGCTGACCATGGCACGCAGTACTTGGTGGAGACATCGTGAGAAGGATGGGCGGCTCATGCCACCCACTGCAGCCACAGATGACTGGAAACAGCCAGAGGAAAAAAAATGTAAAGCAGCAAGGAGCTTGACTAAACCTGGTATTGCATGGGACCGATCAGTCAGGGGCTGGAGGTCAGGTCTTAAATCCTCATAAAGCTCCCTAATAGCCCTTGTGCTCAGTCGGTACAGGGAGATGACCTGGTCCTCACGCATGACCTGGAGCTGTGCCCTGGGCCTGTAGAGGCGTCGCTGCCGAGCCTGCACCTCGGCACGCCTTCTGCGCCGTGCACGCACAGCACATGGCTGGACCACCTCCACAGCAGCAGGTCTGAGTTGCTGCGGGACTACACCCATGCCCTGTGCCTCAGCCCCGTGGACACCATCTCCCCTGTCCGGCAACCGCAGCATCTGCCCACCACTCAGGACACATGCATAAGCATAAATTGCTGCCATAAACTCCTCCCGTCCCACTACCGAAACACACTCTAACAAACACACAAACTCTAACAAACACACAAACCACACTATACAGTATCCACAAGTAAAATCCACACCTGACAATACACACACAACACAATATAATAACCAATACAAACACCAATACAATCCTCTAGTACAACTGCTGAGACTTTCATTCTTCTTCACAACAACCACACTCCTCCTGCTCTTCGCCTACAACCCTCAACGTGGGTAATGTTGTGATGTTAATATATGGTATTATGGGGTGTGTGGTTTGCGCACAATGCGCATGCGCAGTTGATCGCATGCGATGCTCGTTGGTGGCGCACGTGCGCGACTCTACGCATGGGCGTCCGTCAGTGCGTGGCCACACGTATGTGCGCCGGCGTGCACATGCGCACAAAACACAGACACCCATGCGGTACTCGTTGTAGTGCGCATGCGTACTGCGACACATGCGTAGTACTGTGTCTCAGGGCGCATGTGCGTGTGTCCGCGTACGGCCACCCATGCGTTGGTGAGCACGTGCACAACGCACGAGCGCCACGCCTGCCCAATTGCGCATGTGCAATGAAAGACACGTGGCAAAACACTATACATAGGCCTGCACACGTGCATCACATTGAGGGTTGATAAAGGAGTTACAGTTAGAGAGAGAGGGTGTCATAGATAAAGTCAGAAACAGAGACAGTGGTGGGACTAGTGCACAGGAAAGAAGCACAGTGAGGGATAACAAAAACTATAGGTAGAGAGGCTGTGGTGGGAGTAGTTCAGAGGAAGGAGGGAGAGAGCCTGTCCAGGGAGTAGGGCAGCGGAGAGAGGCAGAGAAAGATAGTTAGGAGCAGAGTAGATTACTCACTTTGTGCTAATATAATTTTTACGTTTCCTTTGTTATTGTGTCCTTTACTGTGTCCTGTACTGTACCTTTTTTGTAAGTCAGTATTGCATGCTGTGTTTTGTTTTGTTTAAGTGAGTGCTGTTGTGTTGAAAGGAGCATTTAAAACATACAGAGATGGAGAGAGAGAGGGAGAGAGACGGTGAGGGTGAGGGTGTGGAGGATGTGGGGCAACCTGTGGTGGGTGATACACCGACGCTACAGACTGCACATCCTAGGGAGGGACATGCAGGACCATCTGTTGGGCCACAGCCTGCACAATATGTCCAAACTGGGAAGAGAAAAAGGGTACCTGTGCCTGGTCCACAGCGAAAAAGAGCTTTACGCTTCAGTGATAGAGAGAACTATATCCTACTCTCGCATGTAATTGAAAACTATGACCTCTTATTTGGCAGGCTCAGCAGTCGCACAACAGTGGCCACCAGAATGGCAGTATGGGAGGAGGTGTGTGCTGCACTCTCAGAGGCAGGGGGCCCCACAAGGGATGTTGAAAGCCTCAAAAAGAGGTTCTCATTAAAAGAGGGGTGCGCCAGCACATGGTGGCTGAAAGACAACATGCGCTTGGCACAGGTGGTGGGGGCCCTTTTATCCCATCACTCACACCATTGGAACAAGAGCTGGCAACAAGATTGGGCCACATCTATCTCCGTGGACTGCCGGAGGCCCTCGACACGGCACATCCTGACGCAGGTATGTATAGTAATTGCCAGGTATAAATTCATGTTCACAATGTCCCTTCAGTATACATCATTCATTCTGCACAGACACTCCCATAGGACCTGTGACCCAATCCACACCATGTTTAAAAATTGGTGTCACATGTGTGTGTTTATGGCCATGCACAAACTGTGTTGTTGCCATGTCCTGGCACAACATTACAATATGTGTCCCTCGAAAAACAGCAACCTCCCCATCTGTTTCCAAAAATCCACACAACAATTCCTACCCTACCTCCACACCTGTGATTGCAAAGCACCATATGATTTTGTGGCACACTAATCAGGTAACGTGTGTGTGACATACTATTTGCACAGTGCTACATGTGCTTCTCAGTGGCCCACAGGTGCTGGCTACTTGGGATCCACGGCACAATGGGTCACAGCCAAACATATCCAACAATGAGCATATAGTATGTCTAAAGACAATATTCCCTATGCATAATTAAACATAAACAGGCAATGTATGGCCAAAACAAGTGTAAGGGTGTTGTATTCGCACACATGTGTGGACATATGTTGCACAGATAGGGGAAGGGATGTGATGGGGGACACATGTGGCATGGCACTCAAAAAATACACATGGAAAACATGCAACATGTGCATGGCCACACGACACACATGTGCCCCAGAAACAGCTGAATGGCGTCGACAAACATGTATGGGAGGGTGTTATGGGTCGGGTATGCAGCACACACGCACATACCCACCCCATCATCTCTGTGGTGTCCTGTACCACACATCTATAGATATGATGATGTTGAAAACATATGTGTTTTCTTTTTTATTTTTCAATTTGCAGTTGACTACAGTAAAATGGGAGAGTAAGAGGAGGAGGAGGATGAGGAGGAGGAGGAGGTGGAGGAAGAGGGTGATTTTGACATCACAGTGCCAATGAGTCTGTTTGGAGGATGAACCTGCTGTCTCAGGGGGCAGCACAAGTGCTGTTGATGAGCCCATAGAGCCACCTGTACCCAGTATATCACCACTAGGGGCAGCATCAAGGGAGAACATCCAAGGACCCAGGCCGCAAGTATACACCGATAGACCTGACCCTCAGATGATGACGGCGGAGTTGAGGGCCCATGGCGCATCAGCACGTCGCGATGCTGAAGGTGGGTGACAAACGACAGTCATAATTTCAAAACAAAAACCAATAGTCACTAGTTGGTGTTTGTGTGGTGAATGTTGCAACATTACCGCCACAGATGTCACATGTATGGCTCATGTTGTTAGGATGTTGTTTCTGTAAAGAACGGTGTGGGGTATAATATATGGTGTTATTATGTCACACAACAGAACCACCTAAGGTCAGGTGACACCCAGAGATGCAGGCCTAAGAGGAATGTTGTATAAGGGCCACCATGTTGTTGTTATGAGAAAAACCAAAACTTGCCCTTGCAACAGTCTACCTCATTGCAGACACCCAGATGTCTGGTAAACCACAGGATGACAACTAAATGATAGTTAAAGAAACAAAAATAGCATATATAAAGCAATGCAACCTTCCTCTGTGATGTAACATCACAAAGACTCCATTCCCCACAGTCTGCATCTGCAGGTGTCAAAATACATAGCATATGGAGAGAGGTGTGAAAATATGTAAGGTCACCCATAGATAAGGATCTACAGAGGGTCTCAAACGTACAGAATTAACATGTTGGCTTGTTTGGAGAAGACATCCCTCAATTTCCCCTGTACATAAAGACATAACATAGACTGCAATCCAGACAGAAAAGGAAAACACCATGTCCCCTTACTGTAACGCCAACAATCCATCAACAGATTGCATAGGCTGTGAGCATGTGTGTCCCAGTTGGATTGCGGGCCTATGTCCACATACTTTGTGATGGTCCCCATTATCATAAGTGTCATACTTGCAATATGTGTTGTATGCAACCATACAGTAATGAGTATGAAGCATGTCTATTTATCAGCAAATGTTTAAAGAAGGACTAAAACCTTTAACAATTACTGTGCTGCAAAGAAAACCTAAACACATATGAGTAACTACAACAAAAGCTTGCCATGTTGAGACCATATCATACACCACGTATCCAAACAACATGACCAGAATTGGCACATCACCCTACCCCTCCTTTCCAAAATGCAAAAATTAGAGCATTACACAAAGACCTCACATAACATACTGGTGGATGATAGCAATTGTCAAGCCCAATGAGGAATAACATAAACTAAATACCTCATCTCCTTTACGAAATAACCAGATACATCATCGTAGAGCAAACAACCAAAGAAAAACAAAACCTAGTCAAAAAGTGTTATTGGAGCCACAAAAGGCAACCATGGAATTTGACACAACACTGTATAAGTTCAACTATTAGTACAATGGCCAGTGGGTAGTTAGAAATATATGACCAATCAGTACAGTGATACATACATTATCCCTTGCAGCAAGGTAAAAAAAAAACATACTGAAGCTCAGCCTGTAAGGATCCATAGCTATGTCAAATGAGAAAGCGGAAAACATATGTTGTCTAGTTGTTGTGTCTGTTTTTCCAAGTCCTAATTGCTGCATTCTACGTTCACCATGCCTGTTCATGAGTTCTGCTCACTCACCATTGTCTGATGTTTATGTGTTCAAAAAGCTCTATTGTACTGTTTTATCCGCTCTACATTGTCACATTTGCTTTAACATAACCATCTTTTCCTTGTAGTAGGTCTCTCACATCCCACACTATCAATGACGTTTTCATCATGCCAATGTCTATCCTCAACTACACTCACATAAGCAACTATGTTCATAAGGTATCACCCACTCCACAAAACACGTAAATGCTTCACGGGATTAACGTCTGTCAGCACCATCACATTCTAGTCATTCCCCAACATCAGCTCCCGTACATTTTCTACACCACCAAGCATACAAATCAGTTTTAGTCCTTGCACCAGGCAATTCCAAGGACCAGCACATCCATCCGGATAATGTTTACATCCCCACATCCAGCCCTTCTACTGACAATGTAACCCATCAGACCATACATTGTCCTGTCATAAAACAATCATTAGGTCAGGTCAAACCTGATTTGCCGTCACACAGTCGGACCCAAGAATAAGGCATCCCATGAGGCTACATCCAGTACAAACATTTCATGGAGACTAGCAAATCCCATAAACCCATAACACACAGTTCCTGTCATAACATGCCCCAACAGCTCATGTGCATCTCTATGCCAAATACTGCAAAACCCTAGACCCATACATGACCCGTCATCCCACACCTCATAACTGGTGTCAATCAGCTATTGTCGGTTGAAGGTCTCGGCCCCCCACAAATGCCCCCTTACCCCCTACACACTCACTAAAAACACATATACTGTCCTAACCCCAAAAAACCCACAGCCCTACGCACTTAACGTCATGACCAGAAGCCCACCATTGGCTATGTGATGTTTTGCACAAATCCACTGCTTTATTGTGATGTTGTTGTAGCTGTAGCAGAAAGGAGTGTCTGAGGGGGGGGGGGGCGCAAAAAAGCCCCCTGTCTGCTGGTCCCCTCTGCAGAGCCACACATCATGGACAGGGAACATTGTCTGCATTGCGTCTCCCTTAAGGCAGCATGCCTACTGACACGCTAGCCATCACACCCCTGTGTCCAAAGAAGCCAAGACGACAGTTACCAAAAGCACATGTGGCCTAAACAGAAACAGAAGGTAGACACTATCCCTTTACAGATCATAAAATACTTGCACACATGATAGGAAAACAGGGGCGACCTAGACAAACACTCCATTCTGCCATTGCTGGTGCAGCAGCGGCAGTAGCCAGATTCTCAAATCCTTTTCAGCCGGGTGCAGAAATCAGCAATGTTACTTACGTGCAAAGCCCTGGAAGAGCATGACAAGTGCAAATACACACATGATCAAAGGTGTGCTTGGACCTGTATTGGATTGACACACGTAAGCACATAGCTGAGCAAACTACCTATGTGTGTTTCCTATACAATACACAACCCCCCGCTCAAACCCCTGATGGATATTGAAATCAGACATATAACCCACCAACTCAGGCTATCACTGTCCTTCACCAGTCAGTACCAGCAGATGTGCTTCCCTCAACCTACCCGTCACTATTTTCCTGGTTGTTGCCCACCACTGATGGCCTCCTATGTTGCTTCCCTTGCTCTGTCTGAACCCTACAGATCTTTTCCAAAGTGTACCAGATCTGATCCCCAAGCCCTCATCAGTGGTACACAGGTGCATACTGAAACTCTCCACGTGTCACACACACGCCAGGCAGCGTGCACATGTGCAGGTAAGGTGTGACATTCCTGTGCTGTCATTCCATACCCACTGAGTTCATAAACACATCACCTGTTACCTGTAACATATTGAGAATATGTCTCTGAAGGTGGCTGTACCTGTGCAGACATTTCCAAACACTCCTCGGTTCAACACTGCTGCTGGCCATCTGAGGTGTTTATGCCTGCTGCATGCTGCACCGCCCTAAATAATGGATATGAGATAACTGTTCCTTGCCCAATTCTGTTGCCACGTCAGTAGTATGTGGGTGTGTATGCAGAAGCTATTTTTTGACTGTTGTGTTGGCCTCACACATCTTTGTTCCTGTATAGTGCCTTCTCTGTGTTTCTATAGTTGGAGTACAGTGAGATATATGTATTCTACCCCTACCATGTTCCCATATGACTCAGCACTATCACATTAGCATTAGTGGTGGGATGTGCATGACATGTTGTTCTTTAATGAAGGTGTATTAGTGGAGAGGTATCTCATTGACCACCCTGTGTCCCATTCACAGCCAATCGACCGTGCTCTGGAGCGGATTCGCTGTGCTGTGGAGCAGAACACCAGGATGTTTGTGCTGAGCTCCGGACATTACATGAGGGGGTCGTAGCCAATGCCACTAACTCGCATGTGTGAGGCCCTTGAGGGGCATACGTGATGTTCTGATCCGAGCTGCACCACTGCACCACCACCACCAATGTATCCGGAGGAAGGGTATAGCCTTGCCAGGGAGAGGGGGCCCGACGTGGCAGGCGTAGCCGACCACGCCGTCAGTAACCTATGATAATTTAGAAATGTACAGCAAGAAAGCAAAGGTTTCTCTTTGTTGCACTGTTCATTTTTAGCAACTATGTACATAGTTTCTTCTGTTATTGCGGCTTGGTTTGGGTTATATGTGAAAAGAAGAATATGTGATTAGTATGTTGTATTTGTGTTATGTAATTGGTTTGGGGGGGGATCTTTGACAATGTATTACACACATGTTTGTAACAATAGTTCATATGAGAGAATAGCTGTGACAATAAACAGCTGTCCAAAAATAGATACACTGTGTCTTTCCAAAGAGTGTCCATGTGGTTCCCATGTGTATCTCTGAGAGGGGGGGTGGGAGGACCATATGATCTGCACCCATGTCGTACTGCATAAGCTACTTTGCCACACACGCATATACTATTTCCATGATGCACACATATGTAATGTTTCACTAGCACAATGTGTCACCACAGCCTCTGAGCTGCAGCGGCACAGTGTGCACAGACATCCATGTGGAACATGGGTGGCGGAACACGTGTTACTGTGGAGCCGCAGACCAGTCAGGTTCTGAGGATATCCCAATGTATATGCTGGCGATATATATCAGCATTACAATTATCATGACACCTTACTGGTTTGTGGCCCTCAAAGACTGGATTTTGAGAGCGGCTGCCTTACACCTCTGTCATGTAAGATTGTTGTTGGGCTAGGTGCAGATGTCAGAGACATCGAATGGTTATTTGGAATGCGTAACATTGCTCCTTGATTCTCACCCAGCAGCAAAAGGTGGTGGTCAAAGGCAATATGTTGTTGGTGGTGAGAAGTGAGGAGGAATATGACACAATCTAGGTAAACATGTTTGATGTCTTGGACATCGGCGCCTTGCCCACTCACATTTCTAAATGCCAGAGGTGTAATCCAGGTCTCTCAAAAGCGAGCCCTGGAGGGTCCAAACAATCAGTCACGCTGACAGGATATCTCCAATTCATATATATCTCTGGCATACTCATTAGGAATATTCCCAAAACCTGACTGTCCTGCGGCTCTACAGAACCAGGGTTCACCACCCTTGATGTGGACACAGGGGGACTGTGTTATAAATGGCCTGTTTGACGTTCCATAAACATTCACCGTCTGCAACCCCTCATACAAGACACATTGGTGGCATATGTGCGACCCGTGCCCTTGCCTATATTAGTGGTCACATCATGCCCCCAACCAAACCATAGGGATGCATGTGACAGAGGCAGACATGGGTGTGCTGCATATTTTGCCTGCTCATATATGTGAGAACATGTGGGTCTGTATATCCATCCCTGTGGCATGTACGTCTCTGGGGCAGCCCACTACATTGTAACATATAATGCAGCACCCTGCTATCACACCACCTACACACATGGTTTTCCAGACACACTGCATGTGGTGCCAATTGAGGTATTCACACGCATGTTTACCCGTCAGGAATGTATGTGGCCTGCACACATATGACATGCTGGCATCTATATTCATATGCTACGTGAGACACGTGACCATTACAGGGTTTTGAAAAAAATAGTTTAATATTTACAAACAAAAGGAAAACTATATACATATTTAGGGTAGGGGAAAAATGCCATCACCCACCCCCCCCAACCACCCCCGCCCCAC
This sequence comes from Ichthyophis bannanicus, assembly GCA_033557465.1. Lineage (NCBI taxonomy): Eukaryota > Metazoa > Chordata > Amphibia > Gymnophiona > Ichthyophiidae > Ichthyophis > Ichthyophis bannanicus. The sequence goes on from CM066032.1 coordinate 137,866,002, forward strand.
CCCGCACACACACACCCGGCCTACACCCCCTCCCACACCCGCCCCCCGACCCCCCACATGCCCCCTCCCTCCCTCAGCCGGCCCCGGGCTGGCGGTCAGGGCAGCACCGGGCACATGTGTGGACCGTCACAGGCACCATCAATAATGCCTGTGACGCCCTTCAGGGGGTGGCTGCCGACATGGCAGATGCTCCATGTCAGCAACCACCCTCTCCATGGCTCCCGCCATCCATTCCTGCAGGTGCACCAACCGGTGCACCCGCTGCTCCAGTGCATCCATTAGCCTCACACAGCTGTACACCCCATCTGCCACCACACACACACATTGTTCCTGGTGTTTGTGTGGTGGCATCTGCGTGCACTGTGTGTGGGTCCCTGGATGTTGGAGCCACCAGCCATGGTTGGCGGGAGCCCACAGGGCCCTGTGCTGCCTTTTCTTCCAGGTCACTTTCCCACCCACCCTGCGGCCACGCTGCCCCCCCTGACTCCGCCCCACCACCCCCCACCGCCTCCCCCCCCCTCCAGCACCGGCACCCTCTGCCCCCCTTGTGACCCTGGCACCCCCACCTTCCCTCCGAGGATCCCCCCTGCCCCCCTCCGGTGTGTCTTCCTCAGGACCCTCTGCCTCCTCCCCACTGGTGTCCAGGACTACCAACCTCCACGGCAGCGCGGGAGGTGGGCCTTCGGAGGGCATAGGCAGAGGTGCAGGGTCTTCGTCACTGTCATCACCATCTGTGGAAGATGACAGTCATCAGCACACGTAGATGTGTGTGACACATCACATGTACCCATGCAGGTACAATGCACCCTGATGGGCCACTGTGACCTCTGATAGTGGGCAGCCACTTCTCAATACGCACCATCACCATGTGATGATTCTGCATTCTTCATGCGCTCAAGGTATGCGCCATGGTGCAGGCGCAGCTCCCTCCCTTTCTTTCTAAGATCCTCGACCTGTGTGTGTGAGAAAATATGGGTGGGAGCATGAGTGAGCACTTACGTCTGGTGGGTGGGCAACATAAACATACAGCAGTGTGTCCTGGGTCTGGACACTTCAGCTCCACTGATGTGTGTTTCATGTATAGCATAGTTCAACACCTGTCACAGGGGATCTTCATGGGCACAAGGAATGTGTTATCACATGTGGACAACACCATTACCAACTGAGCCTATTCACCAATGTTGGTCATCGTCACATATGTCAGTCTCTGGAGCCAGCCATGGTGCTTGCGTGATGCTACTAGCTGTCCAAAATGCGTATCTCTTGTTGTGTATGTTTAGCACACCAGGAGCGGGTGAAGGGATACATTGGAGGCATTTGCTGACGACAGAACCCAAGGGGGAGAGGGATGTTTGTTAATTTGTTCATCCTGCTGTGTCGGGAGACCACCTGTTACAGGCAATGACCTATGCTATCAGCAGCTACCAACATGTCTAAGTCACACATGTGGGAAACAGTGGGATGAGGAGGGCAGGAAAGGGTTACAAAACTGATCATGTGCTGTGGAGGGTCTGTACCTCCAACCATGTTGGTTGGCCATCCTGTGTGAGAGTCAGGTTGGGGTGTAGTATGTATGGGGTAGGTTTGGTAAGCAGCCTAAACAAACATACAACACCTGCAGGGGCCCGTATCTGTGCTTAACGTGCCCATGTAAGCTGGTGTAGGTAGCTGCGTCCACAAATGTAGTCTATCTGTCAGGTGTGTACTTGACACCATGACTCTGCCATGACTCTCATATTGTATGTCTCTACATGGGCTAACAGTGAATGCTGCTATCTACGTTACATAACAGGTTAAACCACTCGTGGTAAGCTCCAGTCGTTGCGAGATAGTTGGGGCAATAATGAACCCAAATTCAAACATTTATAAGATCTGAATAGTTGATGAGGCAGTGGCCTTTATTGCGTACTCTGCAGATGTTAAGTCACATCTCCTGCACAGTCAGGGGTATGATGTGTTCTGTGTGCATTTGCAGCATGCGACTGTTGACAGACTACAGGTACCGACATTTCCTGTGTTCATGAGAGAGTGAATCTACCTTATGCCAAATGTGTGGCTGTGACCGTATCATGACATGCTCATGAGTAACTATTGTGTGGGGTGCATAAGGCAATGTATAAATGTCTCCACCAATATGACTCGATGATGTGATTGCAGGATGTTATTTCACAAACAACAGTCATACACCCTATGGATGTCGTCTAAACGGCCACCAAGTGCGTCAGCATCCGCTGGCCAGGCAGCAGATGGGTTCACATGTCTCTGGAGGTGTTGTAAGTCGAGGTCTTGCAGGTTGCAGGCCTCTCATGAGTATTGGATTCTACAGGATGGGATGACATTGGTTGGGCAGTGAGGGGTTTTGATGGAGCAGCAATGCAGCTTTAGTGGACCAGGACTCACTCTGTTTGGAAACAAATGTTTGTTAAGTAATGGGGTACGTCACAAACATTTTTCCATATGCATGGGAGAAGGGGTTCCAGGCCTGTTGAGTGGCCCACATAAGCTATCACACTCCACCCCATGGCACATGAGGGCCCTATGGAAGGTGACAGAACACACAACCCACACAACTACGCTTTCACACCAGCGGGAGGGGCAAGCATCTACAGCCATCAGTAGACAGGCTCTGTGGTGTTGTGACGGGGGATCATGCTGCCATACATTTCCTTCCTCCCCCAACAATACGTCTGAAGCTAACCACACATACAGTGGGATACACCTGGATCATCTGTGTTAACAGAGTGCATCACAAACGTTAGTGCATGTGTAGGTCTTTAATGATCATGTGGCCTCTCCCCTCAGGGGTTGCAATGGGGTCTATGCAGACAACGCAATGGCATGTAAGCAATATAGGAATTAGTGTTCCCAGTTGAGGGGGGCCTCATCCAGTGCTTATTATTCTGAGCTGGGAGGGCTGCCTTGTAACCTAACGGATTTGCATATTCCGGACGTACAAAGATGTATGACTCCGAGTGGCCAGCAGTTGAACTCCTCACCAAAGTGGGTAAATGTTTTCAAAAGAATGTGTGGAACAGCACAACACCAAAACGTTTGTATGGCTAAGAATAGTGCTTTGCAGGGGACTTGACAAACACCAAATGGATCTGCTGCTCGGGTTTTGAAGACACACCACAGTTAGGGTTGCATCTTTAAGCAAAAGCTGACACAGGAGCTTCGCTGTCCTCTTTGTTATGTTACCTATACGCATAGCTACATCACTGTATGGTGCAAAGTCCAAATTCCAGGTGCCTTATTGCTGCACGTGATAAGTCACCAACATACTATCAAGGGAATCATATCTATTGAGAGGTACCAGGGGGCTTGTTTTGAAGCTCTGCCTCTACTGACACTATTGCTCGGGCATGGGTTGTAGGTTTAGAAAATTCATGTGCGGTACACAAGGCCATAACATTTTTTTATTGCTTTTTTTTCCCACATTACCTGGTTTAACATTGCTAATCTGAGCGTGTTGGACTAATTTAGGGGAAGCTGTGCCCTTTTTCATCAGTGTCAGTGATCTCAACCATCAAGTCCAGGCACCTGGTTAATGTGTGGGGTTTCCATTCTCTGTGGACATCTGGGATACAGTCAGATGTTCCCACTCACCATAGGGTTAAAATCATGTAACCATACACTAACCTATGCGCAGGTCTTCATATGGGAACACGCGTATAGAAACACATGCAACCCCGTTGATGCCATGTGGACGTAGCAAATCTCATAGGCATCTCATGAGGTGGCGAGATCGCCGGTTCTGTGGGTAATGGTTTGTACCAAAACCACGTTGCAACAATTGCCCATGACAGTTGAGGCTGAGTCAGGTATGGTCTTTGTTGTTTAGGCAGGATATGTAGCCTTGAACCAGAGCATTGGCTCAAAGGTTTCCCAATATGGGTCATGACTTACATATGACTCAAAAATTACACTGAATTGGTGCCTACATACATTGAGGACTTCAACTCACCATTGTGCAAGGGAGAGGTGCCTGGACATAGCGTTAGTGGACTGTGGCTGGATGTGGCATAACCGTCCACGTTGGGGACTACCAAAATAACACCCCCCTGAGTAACGGGAGCACACCAGCAAACACAAACATGCACTCTTTATGTACATACTGTGGCATGCTGTGGCAAGCAGGACCGTTTGTGGGGAGAACATATGTGCCACTTGTTGTTTTTTTTCCTGATGGGGGGAATACAAGGTAAAGACAAGACCTTCGGTGTTGGTTTGTGGACAAAGAAGGATGTTGTGTATGCATTCGATTTGATCTACACAACACAGCCAT